>OY982564.1:16852365-17294497 GCA_963859945.1 Euplagia quadripunctaria | reverse complement strand
GAAGTAAACGCTACTACGAGCGCACTTTACAAAATTCACGTCAAATGTTATAGAGAATTTAAGTCGGTAGATTTAAGAGCATTAAAACTTATCTTCAAAAAAGGAGGTTCATATTTAAATTGTTTTGGGATGCATGTTACGCGATATCTGCGTTTGTGAACAGTTTTTATTTATTATTTTTTTATTATACAGGGTCTGTCGTAAGTAATGGATAACCCGTTAATTTGAGGTAGCCCTGGTGCCAGGCTATAAGAAAACACATTTTCATGTCCGTGTTGTCAACGATGTGAAAATGACTTTTTGTATTTTTTTTTAAAGTTTTGCTACTTTTCATTCATTCTAATGCCATTTCAACAAATGAAAGTGTTTCTCGCTAGTCCTAGAATCACGAAATTTTTAAGAAGCAAGGTCTGACAGCACAAGTAAAGGAAAAAATCCTAGTCTTTAATCTGTTGTTATGTCACATAAAAAAATAGTTTTTGTTTTTAAAAACTTATATTTTGCGGTTGGAAAGTTGACTTTGTCGTACATCGCAACCGCAAAGTTAAGTTTGTCTTTCGGAAAAGACGGGCAAAAATCTTCGAGAATTGATTCCCGAGATGGACGTGCTATCTACATACAATGTTTGCTTAGTTCACCTCGGTTCGCGAGTCAAACTCACACTTATCTGGTTTTTTGTGTCAGTGTCACACATCATCCGATATCGAGTCCATAAATAGTCGTACTGAGGAGCAGATAGCTCTTTTTGCTTGGACAGCAGGGAGAACGGACATGTTACCTGATTTGACTCTAAACCAACAACGTTTATTAGAAAAAAAAAAACTTTTTAAAAAGTTATTAAAATCAAAGAATCGAATCGAACATTGTTTTAGGTATAATAATGGCATTTTTATTTGAATATATCAAGACCTTTTGTCATTAGATTACATGATTTCAAAGTGTAAAGTAGTCTCATAGTTCACCGTTTTACCCTTACTTTGCGTGATCAAACATTCTTTCAGATGGAATTGAAAAATACCACATACCGCATGGCGTATGCAGAATAGGAAGATTAAGGATTTCCTGCAACCAACTTATTTAAAGATACATTCGAAATAAATGGTAAATATCGGACGAAACATTTGAAATGTTGTGTCCTCTTTTATTACCTATAAGCAGATGCAGTAATTAAGATATATTCAAATGTCAGCGTTGTTTTTAAACATCTCCGTATCTCGTGTGGACACACCCACGGGTCATAACCTCACCTGGGCTACTGGTGAAGTGGTATGTCGGAATCGAACCGACTAAAACCATAGGGTGTTCCGTCACAAATGATTGCAAGGGACTCTGGTATACCCTAGGAAGGAAGTCCCTGAGAACCCCGGTAGACCTTGGCCGCCTCTTAAACAGAAGGCAGCCACACTCTTCCGTGCAGAAGGTTTTGCCCCCCTTCCGGTTTAGGAAGGTGAGCGCGAAACACGTCGCCCCACCGTCTCAGGCCTGCTCCTGCTAGAGTAACGGGCAGCGTCACAAGTTACCCCCAGGCCAGAATTTGTCATTATTTTTTAATTGTAAAACCAAACATTATAATAATAATAATAATTTATTGCATAAAGTTAACCATACAATAAGTGGAAAGACACTCAGTTACTTCATTTAACAATAGTAGTATTAGGTAGTATGGTGGTTAATTATATGAGTCCCCTAATCCCCAAACTAGGATTTCCTGTTTTTTGAAAATCAGTGCTTCCGCGTTGCACAATGCGTTAATGCATAAAGTTGGTTGGTAGGATATCTGTAGGGTTTCCGAAGCATGCCTTTGAGGACCGTTCTCTGAGCCCGCTCTAGGTCGATGAACCTAGTCTTCGCAGATCCTCCCCAAATTGGGATGCAGTAGGTGATAATCGATTCGCAAAGTGAGGGATAAACCGCTTTAAGAATAGGAAGGTCTGCAGAATTCCGGAGCTGTTTGACGTATATGAATTTCCTAACCCTTGCTGTTAAAATTTGTATATGTTCATACCAGTTTAGGCAATGATCAAGGGTTACCCCCAAATATTTTGTGGAGGAGGTTCTGGTTAAGATGGGACATGAACAAGTGGGACTATTGTCTGGACAAGTATGGGCTTTAACTGTAAACGAATCTTCAGTAGGTTGACCAGATGAATTGATCGCGAAGGTTAGGTAGCAGGATTTTTCAAAATTTAGAGTAAGCAGATTATGCGCAAGCCAGCTGATTGCCAAACCTAAAGCTCGTTCAGCCGAGATTCTGATCCCAGACCAAGTCTTTCCGTAAACTAGTATGGCAGTGTCATCAGCGTACGAATAGATTTGAGAGTTTGGCAATGAAATGTTACAAAGTTCGTTGAGGTAAATCGTAAAGAGAGTAGGGCCCAAGATGCTCTCTTGGGGAACCCGACACCACACTGCAACTTCAGTGCTGGTATGTGAGCCAATACGAACGCATTATGTGCGGTCTTCTAAATAATCCCTGTAAATTTCTAAGGCATCTCCCCTGACACCTACCGATTCAAGTTTTTTTACTGTAATTGGAATGGAAACTGTATCAAAGGCCTTGGAGAGGTCAAGAAATATTCCTAGGCATTTCTGTTTACCGTCAATCTTCCGAACAGCAAGCTGTGTAAGTGAAGCCACTGCATCCTCAGTGTGAAGCCACTGCATCCTCAATAGACAGACCCTTTCTAAAGCCATATTGGTTTTTCGAAATAATGTTATTTGCCTCTAGAAAACTGGTAAGATAATTGTTGAGGACTCTCTCCAAGATCTTTGACAGAGCTGGAAGTATAGATATAGGTCTATAGTTACCCACTTCACTCTTGTCAC
The DNA here is from genome assembly GCA_963859945.1 of Euplagia quadripunctaria. Lineage (NCBI taxonomy): Eukaryota > Metazoa > Arthropoda > Insecta > Lepidoptera > Erebidae > Euplagia > Euplagia quadripunctaria. The sequence continues at coordinate 17,291,671 of OY982564.1, read as the reverse complement.
CCTTTTTGAAGATCGGTATTACTACTGATCTTTTTAAGGCCTTGGGGAATGTGCCAGATCTTATAGCCAGATTGCATATGTGGGTTATTACTGGCACTAGATACAGTCTAGCAGATTTCAAAACACTTGTGTGAATGCCATCCCATCCCGTAGCTATATCCGAACGAAGGCCATTAATAATTCTGTTTATCTCTATTTTGTCTACCTCAATAATGCCTATGGATTTTAACGGCGAGGGATTTGTGAGAGGTTTCGGTTTGGGTCTGTGTGTCGGTTTTATTTTACTGGCTAATTTATTACCTATATTAGCAAAGTATCTATTAATATCATTAATTGCTATGGTTTTGTTTTCATGTGCATTTAAAAGGTATGTGGCATTCGAACGTATTTTAACCGTGTCAGTCACTGTTTTAATCACCTCCCACGTTTTTTTAGGGTTATTATTACATTTTGCAAATTCAGATCTCTCATATTCGCATTTGAGTGTTCTGAGCAGATTGCAGAACATTAAAAGTAAATGATTTGACAACACGGGGTAATGACGTCATGACCCCTTATTTCATACATGTTTCTGCACGCCGTATCGTTTTCACATTTAATAAAGAGGAATTGATTTGACTTGACAGTCTACAACCGTCCTAACTACTCGTATTACGAAGTTTTTTCGACCATATTTTAGAAAGTTCTATAAAAACTTAATCATACGTTTGCCAGAAATGGCCTTCTTTCCAAAACGTTCAGCCATAGTTTTAATTTAAAAACTAAAGTTTTTATTTAATAATTATAACTTTACCGAATTGTTTTTACATATTAAATGAAGCTACTCCACTATTATTTAATCCAGTGGATTAGTATTTTCTAATGCTGGAAAGCAGAATTAGCCAGAGGTGCATTCACCACCATGTTGCAATGTTTATGGAGAACGATAATAATAATGGCTTGCCGTCGGGACTTAGCTAAGTAGTAATTAGTTGTATAAAAAAGTATACATGTGCTTTTTTAAAAGACCCTTATTTGGACTACTAAGTCCAAATAAAGTGTCTTTTAAAAAATATTCAAAAAAAGAAAATGAAAAATTGGGCAAATTGCACCCAAAATCTTGCAAACTGAATGGGCTTTTTAGTAAATGATTGTTATGATTTATTGACATTTGGACAGTACAAGGTCTGACAGATCAGTTAGTATATTTTTTTAAATAATGTTTTCCAATATTTTAAAAGTAACTAACTACAATGAATTAAATAATGATAACTAAGCAGAATGGACACACGTTAGATGATGTAAGATTCATAAGAACCTTTTTTAATTTCAAAGTTCGCGTCCATTTTAGGTAAGAAAGTAGTGACCAGCCGAAGGTTCGGTTTTGGACAAAAATTTGCCGTAACTGCCGGCCGCACCGAAACTCAGTGTTCGTGACATATCGCGATCAGAGTTAGTGGCTCATACTCGTACGTACCTCGTATGTAGGCACGTACTAAATAAAAAATAAGTAAATCTGAACTATATTGTAAACCCTTTGAAAATATTCAATAAGAAGTCTAGCTTCTATAAAAATGTTAAATATTAATAAAGTTATGTTTGTTCAATTATACATTACTAATATTCATGTAGACCTAAATCTAAGCTCAATGCTTTTTTAGAAGTGGTTCCACGTCGGTGGTTGGGGTACGAATAGGGGTGGTTGGGGGACGCGATTGCAAATCCAACGCCTTAACCATTACACTACTGCCGCTTACATTTCATAAAAATTAATTATTTTTCTAACATGTAAAATATACCTACACTAGATTTCAGCATACTGTAGAATTTTTAAGATATCTATATAAGTTTTAATTTCGGCCGAGAATTTCAGACCAAGAACGGCTTCCTGTTTTCGTTCGAGGGAAAGACAAGAATCACTGGCTAGGATCTAGTTATTCACGGTAAGAGTAAAACGCTATTCCCTCACCAGGATGTCAATATGAAAGCTGAAGATAGAATTATAGTGATAAATGCTTCTTCGGTTGACGTCCAAGCAGTGTCTCGAAGGATCTAACTCTTAATATAGTATAGACTAAATTTGACATTTAATTCTGTACTTATACGATGTAAATTACAATGGAAAGTTTAACAGAAAATATGGCCCTGCATTACCTTATACACTGTTACTTATTAATATACTGAAGTACTTTTCGTGGTTTCAAATATCTATATATACGTGAAGCGAAAACCTTGGATCCCTTTTTACGAAAATTGGGCGGACGGAGGAGTATGAAATTTCGCACACTTATAGTTTATACAGAGAAGAAGCGACGAATGCTAAAATTTTTGAACAATATTTGTTACAAAGTTAAAAAAAAATGCAAAAACGGGTACATACAGCTATGAGTGTCCAGTATATATATTGACCTGTCATGGTACAAAAGTCTATACAATGACAGGTCAAGTAATATTGGCCAATGAAATAAACCATGGTCGAAATTCGACCACCACGCGATCTCTAGTATTAATTAAACCACGAAAAGTAATGTTATACAGTTTTAATGCTGCATTCTCTTACCAAAATTAATGCTCCTTTCTGTACAAGTAATGAAATACTTTTATTCGGTAAAACAGACTACCTCACTAAATCAATACAAAAGCTCCAGTCTAAAATTGAAAACGGGGATAAATCTATTTATGGAAGGTAGGACGTTGCGCAATCACTGCAGAGTCTGCCTGCACAGATATAGGTTGTTTAAACCTGAAATTATAATGTAGCGCCTGCTGCTATTGTTAGCAGTGGCGCTGTTGTGACTTATATTTGTTTTTCACAAGAATAAATTAAATTACTTCAATTAGATAAAACTTATAAATATAAACTAAGATAAACTTGATTGAACTACACAGCCGTCATTGAGAAAGAGACAACGCAGTTACATAGAATGTCAATGCGCACATGCTGAAATGAGATTAAGTACTATCCACTATGAGTACTTAATCTCATTTCAGCATGTGCCCATCATGTTTCGATCATTTTTTTCGTACGTTGAACGGATAACAGTTGCTGCCTCATGGGGTGTTTTTTTAGTTTATTTACGTTTTTTTGCTATAATAATATTAGTTTCTATCAATTAATAAAGGGATTTTATTTTTTTGAACACAAATGGGCTAATGAGTACATTAGCCCATTTGTGTGTAAAGATATCCCAGCCCAGCAGGGCTGGGATATCTTTGACTGGACGGACGAAGCTGATCTTCTTACGGAAAGCTTCTTTAACTGCTCATCCATACATCTCAGAAATACTGGAAGAACATGAGGTGTCTTATGCTGGGTATATCCTTGATAACTTCCCTTTAATGTTTGATAACGCACAACCGCACGTAGCGGGTACAGTCACACAGTATTTGGACGAGTTTGGAATTTCAATAATGCAATGGCTGGCGTGAAGTCCAGACTTGAATCCGATAGAGAACTTGTGGGACCACCTAAAAAAATGTCAGATTTCGAAATCAAGCACCCACTTGAAGAGTTGGAAGTTGCCATCGGAGTATGAAAGGATACCATAAGAAAGAATAAAATCACCAATAAGATCGATGAAATAGCACATGCAGGCAGTCATAAATGCAAGAGGAGGAAACACATAGTATTAAATTTAATAAATCGTGTACCGAATACCGCTAAATTTGTAATCAAATAAAAACAAAAATTTGTGAATAAAAAAGTGCATTTTTCAATTATTCGTATACGCATACGCAGATTTTAAAATATAATACTTTTTAAATATTAAGATTTATTAAATGTTGCTTAATTAAATGTTAAGACAGGTGCCATTTAATTAAGTTCTGAAACAAGAAAGATGAATTTTTCAAAAATAAACAGGTGTTTCGATTTTTCTGATGACTAGTAGGTATATAATATAAAATAATATTAAAGATATACGGTTCTACTCAGGTGTGTATTTCGAGGATGCCGGACTAGTTTCGGACCCGACGGATGATAAATGATAGTAAGTGATACAGTTAGTGTGGTGTGCACCACAGTGCCTGTTAGTAACAACAGCAAAACACACAACGCAACGGAAAGGCAACCGTCTACATCCGCACATTCCGAAAGACAAAAGAACCGGTGGCAGCGTAGTCAGCTCAGTGTGACGCCTGACACCGTCGCGGCAGGACGCTTCACTCCTTGAATAAGGGCCCCCGTCGGGACATGAATACCACATAAGATAGTTTTTTTATTGTAGGTATATAATTACTCTGGTAAACACTGTTTTTGTCACACGAACTTCGTGATGATTTTCGATTATGTTAGTGAACTCTTCATTAAAAATATGTAATAATTTTGTTTCAATCACATCCAGTTTTTTTGTGACAGCTACATATTCATTTCTGACCTCATATACGTTTCTTTGTTTGAATAACTTCATTTAGACAACAAGTAACTTTTTAGTTACGTTAGTTAAATTGTAAATTTTGCTACGAAAGTGTTCTAACAACCCCGACAGTTTTTGTTATGTGTGTGGAGAATTAACTTTTACATCTCAGCGTCGAAATTTCACAACATTAATTGAACAGTGCTATTTAGACTATTTTGGATTTCCTGTGAGGCATCAAGATACATCTTGGGTTCCACATATATGTTGTGTAACGTGTGAGACTCCTATTAGGTTGGGGTAAATAAGAACCTAGACTTTGGCAACTTGCTATACCAATGATTTGGACGGAATATAAGGATCCATAGGGAATGCTCCTCCCTCCATAGGAAAAACTCGCCTGGAAATGTTTTGTGAATGTTTCTAAGAAAATTTTCCAAGAAACCATAAAGTGGAAAATTAAAAAAATAATACCTAATAAATGAACTTATAGTATCATATAAAGCTTTGGAGTGTAATATGTCCCTAAAAATACATATGCTGGTTTCTTATCTGGATTTCTTTCCGGCAAATTTGGGTGCTGCGAGTGACGAACAAGGTGAGAGGTTCCCTCGGGACATCTCCTTAATGGAGAAACGCTATCAAGGAAAACGGAGTCCAGGAATGCTAGCAGATTATTGTTTGAGACATAGAAGGGACCTACCAAAAGCCAAATATTCACGAAAATTATAAGTATTTATTGTGCATTAAGCAATAATTTCACTATGTGTAGCTAATTTTTGTACTTTTTACGAAAAATATATGTTTTGATGTCACAAAAGCTGATGTGTTATTATTTTTTCATTGATATATTATTGTTTGGTGGCCCTTGTTTATTCAAAATTTGATAAAAGTTTTCATGTGACAAAAAAAAAGTTTAAATTTTGTTAACCAGTGTTATTATTATTATATATGGGAATTAACCCGATCAATAGGTATAATATACCTTTAAATTGCCTGATGTTTCGACCAGGTTGCACAGGCCATAGAACCTAGTCGAAACGGAAGACGTGTTTGAGGGTCTTTACAAGCCGAAAACTGTGCAGCCTCCCAAATTATACGGTCGGCCAAACAAAAGTTCACAAAACAAAAGTGCCATTACGACCAATCGTAAGTCAAATTAATTCTCCCATTTACAATCTCGCGAAACACCTAAACCGGTACTGGAGCCCTTGGTTGGGAGAACTGATGAGGAGAACTTGGAGGAGAAGAAATAATGGTGAGTTTTGACATCGAGTTATTATTTACCAATGTAAACTTCATACTCCATCCACCAAAACATTAAATTCACATTTGAAACGGTGATAGACAGTTCGTTGCTTTTCCTCGATGTAAAATTAACAATGTTGTTTCTCAACAGATGCTAGGTGTGTAGGTGTGTACAAGGTAGATTGCAGCTGTGGTGTCGGACACATCGGACAGACCAAAGCTGACCGGAGCTGTAAAAAACCGCCAAATTAACAAATCAGCGATCGCGGAGCATTTGCTGGAGTCTGGTCCAAGCCACTGGATTGAACTACACCAACCACAAATCCTTTCCACCGACCGTCACTATATCTCCAGAATAGTACGGAAGCAGTTGAAATAAAAAAATACAAAAAAATTCAACTGAGATACGAGATCAGCAAATAAAACAATGTATATGTATGTATATATATGTATATATATATAGAGGAATGTAACCATATATGGAATAGTATCCGTAAAATGGAATACCGTCATTTCTCGGAAATGAATACTCCTTGTCGTAGAAAACAGTTTTTTATACATACCTACAGTCTTTTATATCTTTCCATCATTATATTCATTATACTTGCGTACAGCTCTCGACTTGGCAGTCGAGCGAGGGTTGTGTCTGTGTTTTGTGAGGTGTTTTGTTTTGGCGCTGTAAGAAAAGTTTTTGAGGTACGAAAAAACTAAGTATTTCTCGATAAGTGATTGCTAATACTAATATATATTATGACTATGCATTGATTACATGTTTGTTTGAATGTTTCAGTTTTTTCTCGTCTGATTATGTTTGGTAAAAAAAACTGATATACATTTTGATTAGTTTGAAATTTCCGAATATAGACAGTCCGTGGTGTTTAAATATGGAATATTTCATATTTGGATTGCAAATTAAATATTTACTTTAAGAATAGCGTCTTCGGATTTAAAAGGGAAAGGAAAAGAAGGGAATATGGATCCATCAACGAACGATGATCGCAGCACTCTAAATCTAATGTCTCCCTATGAAATCAGCCCAGTGCCAGTTAAGAAAAGAATACTCTCTAATAGGGCAAGAAAAGCAATAATTGTTACAAGAATAACATCTTCACCATATTAAAATCAACTTATTGACAATACTAAAAAATAAATTTGACCTTTTTAAATTTGACAAAACTTTGTGGTATCTCAAAAAAATTAAGGCATATTATTCATAGTTTTATAGTAGTCCATATTTGGATACCTATTCCATAATTAGGTGACTTTATGTTCATTTTGTTTTTGAGGAAATTTAAGTTTAAATTTATATATGTAATACAAGAGTATTATTAAGTTAAGCGCAACTATATGACTGATAATAACTAAGAACAAAAGTTTTTGATTTACAAAACATTTTTTTTATAGCAAAAACAAAATGGTATTCCATATTTGGTTACTTTCCTTCTATATATATATTTAAGTTTCGAAACTGAAACACCTAGTCCTATTGCTCTAAGTCTAGTTCATAAAACATAGCTTGGTTAAAATGACAGTTGTACAACTATTGTGACTAGTGCTAATAATTTAAAAATAAAATCATTGATTTAATTGGGTACATCCCAAGTCAGTGTCGCCATGATCATCACAATTAGAATCGCTGGAACAATCCGGGAGGTTAAATATTAATTCTTGGTCGCAAATTGCATCAAACTGAAAATTGCGTTCTCAATCTTCTGTGATCGTTTTTTGCGTATTATTAACCACTTTTTTCCAATCATGTGGTGTTACATGGTCACATGCATTGTTTAACAAAGTTAACATTTTGCTTGCTGTGAACGGTGGAGCCACAGATCAAGGGAGATTTGTTAAGTTGGCGTGGCGCGTCCGCCCTTATCTGTAAATTGTGCTTGTTATTCATGTTTTAACAGATTTAAATGCCAGTACACAATTTGGCCCAAATCCAGAGGAAGCGGCAGCAGGGCGAATTATCAATCTTTCACCTTTGCCTACGGGTGCCTTGGTAGAGGAGCTAGCTCTATCATCGATCCAAGTGTTGGGCACTGTGTGGTTTACATTTAGCCACGTTTCATTCAAGAATATAACTTTATCCCAAATATCGAAATCTTTCACTTCGAATAAAAATTCAACGCGCGCCATACCAATTTCTTTTCGTTCCATAATAAATTTTCTTTTATCACACTTTCAGAGGTACTGCTAATATTTTCAATGTAGGCTGACCGTTACGTGTGTAATATGCATACACGTGATATCTGATCGCAGCGGCATCAAAGTAGTCTATATCAGTTACGTGACGATTTTAGTCTTTGTTTTAGTTGGAAACAACATGGTTATATTTTATAGAATATTCCTTTAGCGAAAAACAGCGAAATCTTGTATTAGTTTCAGTAAATATATAGTACATATGTAAGTGTAAGAGTTGCATACTACATGGCACACTGAAAATTCTGCGCTCCTGGCCGCTCATAAATGTTTGAATTTCGAATGTTATATTTTTTTAAACATAAGAAACTGAATCCCTGTTTAAAAAAATTGGCGGGAAATCGCGTGTCAATTGTTTTTTATCACAATTTGAAGTACGCCGTCCGTAGCAAAAATGGAATTAACGCGAAAATATTTTAGGGCGACGATTTTTTTATAATTTTAAAAGTTCACTGACTCCGCAAGACTGCACTGCTCGTCTTCAAAATGCTGTTGGGAGGGAAGCACCTCATTTGAGCACCGTAAGGCGTTGATACGCAGAATTTGATCGTGACCGTGTTTCTCTCCATGATGAAATTCGTGAAGGTCGGCCCTCGGCAACTAATTGAAGAAAACCGGCGTATCACCTATGAGGAGATTCGAGGAAATTTAGGGATTGGTTTCAAATTCAAAAAATCTTACATCAACATTTAAAAGTTAGAAATCTTTGTTGCCGCTAGATTCCTCATGAACTCACTCCAGAACAAAAACGGACTCGTGTTGATTGGTATAAAAAATGTTGTTAAAGTAGGATCACGGACGTTCAAATGCTGTGTGTGACATTGTGACAGGAGATGAAACATGGATATACTGTTACATGCCGGAAAGAAAGCAACGGTCTTCTGTATGGGTGTTCGAAGGTGACAGCAAACCAACAAAAATTTTAATAATTATTATGATAGTCAAAATATCTTTATTAATTGGTAGAAACCAATGTTATTATAACAAAAACGTAAAGAAACGAAAAGAAAATATTTCCTTCGTTGAAAAAAAAAACCGTTGTCAAATGGGGACAATGGGCAGCGGTGTGTAAATTGTTATGCTTTGTATATTGTCTTTTACTTCATAGGCAAGGACACTTGGTTCTAAAGGAAGTGCTACTAAATCTATCTCTGTAACATCACCTTCCTCAAGCATTACAGTTTCAAGTGCTTCTTGAAACCCGAGGTAGTCACTATGACTGTTATATGTTTATTTAGATATTGTTTTTCAAAAATTACAGGCTGACAATTATAGGAATATTTTGTTTATGATGTGCCAATTGGCCCCAATACTCAAGTATTTAACTATAATTAAATTTTACTTATAGGTTACACAAGATTAGAAGCAAAAGTTGTTCGTAATCCCTGATGCCTGAAACAGCTTCACAAGATGCACGATAAAATCACTTTTATCGTTTTCTGATCACTATTTTGTGTAAACTAATAAGGAAGCAATAGCTTCTTAACCATCAAATATCTACAGTAAAAAGAAAAAAGCAGAAACGTTAAAAAGTTGAAGGTACTTCTTTAGGTGTTCTCATTTGGGCATGGCGGGCGTAAATGGGTTAATCGGTCTAGCCGTTCTGGAGATTAGCTGGAACACACAGACAGACAAACAAAAACTTTTAACTTTTATTTTTAATTTTTTTTTTTTTTTTTTGGTATATGTACCTACTGTGTACCTAAGCATTCGGATGTATTTGTGTAAATGTGTAGATGTTAACATCCTTTGGGCCATAGGAAGCGAGATATTTGCAAAAAAAAACGATTTGTGACCTTCCATATCTGAAGACGAGATTTTATGAGACTTGAGACAACATTTACAATGCCAAAATAAACGTTTACACGAGTTTCCAGCTTATTATCTCTCATTCCAAGGATGACCCTCTCTTCTGGCTTAATTGGCTGGGCTAATTTGTTTTCTGTAAAATAAGTTTTTTTTAAAAGGTACTTATAATCTACAAGCATACAAGTCAACATACAAGCCAACTAATATGTCATTGACGTACGTAAAATCCCTTGCAACACTGTACCAGTGGCGCAGGGAGGCGCTGGAGCAGGACCTGAGCCTTGTGAAATAGAGGCGCAACGGTCCCAGTTCCACCAGGTGCGACTTGAGCGACCGAGCGCAAGGCACGCCACGATTGTGTTGAAAGGCCCCGTCATGGAGGATTGGCTGGAGAGGCGACATGGTGCTCTCTCCTACCGGATGACGCAGGTACTCACCGGATACGGCTGCTTCGGGAAGTACCTGTGTCACATAGCCAACGTCTGAGTGCCACCATTGCGGAGCTGCCACGATGACACCGCACTCCACACTTTGGTGGAGTGTTCAGCGTGGGCGCAGCAACGTACCGATCTCGCGGCGGCTATCGGTGCAGGTAGTCTCCCGCTGGAGACCATGATTATGTGTATGGTCAAGAGCGAGCGAGCGAGTGCGTGGGATTCCGCCGCCTCGATCTGCTAGGTCATCACTATTGGGTGAAAAAATCGAAAATTTCAATATTTTTTTACTGTCAAAACATTCCTGGTTCCTTGAAACTTAGTAAACATACCTAGGTATAGTTAATTATGTATTTATACGGGAATTAATATTTAATTGCCTGAGGTTTCGACCAGGTTGCACTGGCCGTGGTCACAGGCTGACTGGCGCAGTAGTGAACCAGGTAACACGCCGTGTTAACATGAATTACCCACCAGTGGGAAAGTCCAGTGGGTGGACGGGTCGGGAGCCATAGCTACATGTCTCTAGAAATTAGTAGGTCTATATATACACCTAAAAAATATTCAAAACCCATATGGTGATTATATCTTGAATGGTGTGACTGTTCCCAAGCGATGTAACTGAACAAATTACATTAAATATCTATTTGGTCATTCTTTCACCTACCTACTCAGATAGGTGCTTGTTCGTGTATTGTTGTATCTGAAATAATATGCACGGAGTACCGTAACAAGGTAGCTACTGCGATCTGTTTTTTATTAATTATTAGATAATGTACTGTGCGCATTCGAGACTGCTTGTTGATCTTGTAACACATGAAAAATAAAAAGGCCTTAGCCATTTAGTCAAATCTTCCCGCAGTAGAAGCACCAGGCGCCAGAGAGCGCTGAACGATCTCCGACCTCTTTGAAAGCTGGCCTAGGGGTTAACGAGTGGGGCTGCCCGTTACCCTAGCAGAAGTAGGTGGCGAATCGTGTTTTGCTAGCCTATGAGCCGGGGTAAGGATCAAGAGGCGGCTGCATGGGTACCTTGTGACATCACCGTGTGGTTTTGGTCAGCTCAATGCCGACCTACCACATTACCTTTAGCCGCGGTGAGGTGATCACAAGTGGGGGTTTTCACATGATAAAAATTAGAATAATAGGAAGTATGAAACAAACAAAATCATACAACAAAAAGTTAGCTAAACATATAATTTATTTACTTATATAAACACATACACATATAGGATAAGGGAAATGTTAAAATACAACCTTTATTCTATCTGAGGCTTGATGTATGCTTACAATTTACCAAGGAAATTCTGAAACTGAATAATCACAGTAAAGATTAGTTCACATACTGCGTTTCTATGCGTAACCTATTCTTGCAAATTACCATACGCAAATGTTAATCCAAATGTAGTTTTATAACAAGCATAATATAAAGTATTAATCAGATTCTAGTAAAATAGTTTTGAGTTTTTTTGGATGATTATATATGGGAATGGCCGAGTTACCCATACTATAAAGAAAAATACACTGAGTAGGCAATTCATTCTTTCACAATTCCCTCTTTTTCTGGAACGAAGCAAACCTCGTGTAGATTAAAGATATCTATAGTATTTTAGGACGACTCACAATTTTAACATACTAACTAGTACTAGGTATTTAGGTACTTCTAAGATCATCAATTGCAAATCAAGTAAACAAATTTTGTTATTTCAATCAATGTAGAGCAAATCTATTAGATTGTCAGGTATACAGTATAAATGCACAGGACGCAGTCCTGGGGTTTCATTAACAAAATACTATAACAGAATGTAAAAGGAATTTATTACTAGCCTGTTACCTAGCCTCTGTAACAGAGTGAGGGTATAGTCATTGACTGTCCTATTGATTTCGGTGGAATAGTAATCTCGCTGGCCATTCAATTTGCACCATTCCACACAGTTGCTTATGTAAATGGAAGATGGATGCAATTTTGGAGGAATTCGAGTATGGGTAAACATTGAACGACAAAACTATTTTTCAAGGGAGCCTAATTTTTTTTACTAGATACATCTGTCAGTCATTAGAATGACTTCTACAATATTTCAACGACATTACCATATTTGGGATTGATTTAATAATAACGACCTTACGAGCAGTACATTTAATAAAATTTAACATTTCCTAATTCTACTTTCTAGTGCTTAGTATTTCACGGACGGCTAAGCAGCTTTAACAAACAAGAACGTAACGAAATGTTGATAATTTATTGCTAGTATTTCTTTCATCACATACCGAACAAGATAGCAAAACTGAAAAATAGCAAACTTTGTTTTAACGAACAGTCGATTTTGCACTTTTATTATTTTTTAAGAGTGCATTCACAATGTTGCCAACTTGACTTCAAAAATATAGTAATTTATTTTAACTTGTTTTTTTTATTTCTTTATTTTAACTTGGTAAATTTCTTTACGGTTCATGTTATTGCTGCGTAGAAAAATAAAATAACATTGTTTAAAAGTACCTAACAATTATTTTTAAAAGTTAATAACAATAGAAAAAATTACATTGTTGCTTCTCAAGGAAAAGTGGTAGGTTATCTAAGCACAATGAGCCCAGCGCGGTCAAATGTCAGAGAAACAATCAACACTGATATTAATTGTTCGATTTTGATAAGCTTAATAAAAATTGTATGGTGGCAAGTGCTGGGAATAAACGTCAGCCTACTAACGCATATCAAAGAAAAATCAGTCAATCATAATTTAACACAATATTTTTCCAGATACATTTCCTTGCAGAGGGCATTAGGGAGGGCAAAGCCCCTTGTACGTGGCAGTGCGATCGCCTGTTGTTTAACAAGCAGCCAAGTCTGGCGGGGTTCACAGGGATTTTCCGTATAAGTTACACCTGAGACCCTGGCAATAAGACTCCGTGATGAAACACCGTTTAATTTAGTCAGTTCGAGCCAGACATACCACCTGACCGTTTAACCCCAGAGAAGTGGCGACGCGTTGGGGTTTTAACGTGTTAAAAACATTTTTGTTTTTTAATTTAAAGATGTATTTGTGATATATTTTTATTCAAAGATATATCTGACGGGCCGGTTTGAAAACTAAGTACTTAAAAAAATATTTGACCGTACTACGCATGCATAGATACATATTAGCAGTAACCTGAAACTGTTTTGTATATTAATATTTAGAGATCAAAAATTTAACTAGTTACGTACTATAGCTATACGAATAACAAACTATTGTACAGATAAAAGCTGATAACACACAGCAGATATACTAAATAACTCTGCGACGAAGTTTTATTAAGGATAACTATTATATTTTAACAACACAGCCACAACAACCATTAAGTACGGGGCTCACCGACCCAGGAGGTATGATAAGTACCTTACATTACAGCTAAAATAGATAACTACTTAGTTACGTAAAATCTCTCAGCTGAGAAGTTTTGGCTTTTACAAGTTGTCAACACAAAGAGGAAGGAACTGGACAGCAACGCAATGCCAGCCATACAGCTCTACGGATGCAATAAATACAACACTACGCTCAATGATATGAATTTCATAATGTTCCGTCGTCCTCTGTTGCACGCCGCTACAGTTTTTTTAAGCGTATCGTATAAATTATAGGAATATAAAGTCTAAGAATTATTATTAGGGAAAGTGTTTACATCGTTCAGAGTAGTCAATATCGGAATATGCAGTTGCAGCAGCTAAATTTTAGTACGTATTGTACTAAAATTTAGCTGCTCAATCCGATTTTAGTAATAAAAATTGATGATATTATTTTCGTCGATAATAAATATTTCATGAATGGAAAACACAGCCTTTTTACTAATATGGTGATAGCTAGGTATCCAAAAATCTATGAATAGAAATACTGACTTAAAAACAATTTTTTATTGCATCCGACTTTAATTCGTTTAATCGTGCCACACTTCAAATGATTTTCTTTTCATATACTAAAAAAATAAGTGATAAACTGTCCACTAGGAACTTAGAAACGCTCTCAGAATATTTTCATGTTCAGATACAAAACACGAAGGTCTTTAATAATAATTATTAGCATAATTTTATCAAGCTAAGCTATTAATGGGTTATCCATTGAGCAAAAAAAAACAATTTAAAAAAAAAATATTGCATCAAAAAGCATATAACAAAACCTATATCAATAAATAAAAACATAACATTGCACTAAAAGCGAAGACAAAAATATTGCAAGCAAGTAATCATTTAATTCCAAAATCATATGCCGTCATATGCAAAAGCTAACAAAATACTATATTTTATTGCAACCAAATATGTATATTTAAACAATAAAACGCAATAAATGAAAAAGAATGGGCAGCAGCACTCAACATAACGATATTTAAACAAAAACAATTACCGTTTATCACAATATGAATATATATTCTGTTTCGTTTGTAAAAAAAAATTAATTAACTACTTAAAAATTTTACCCAATGTGAATGTATGCCACAGCGGAAGTTTAAATAAAGGATGGCTAAAAGATAAAGAGATTTACGAACATATTTATTACATACCTTTGCAAGTAATAAATATTAATGACCTGTTGAGGTTCTAGTAAGCAAGCTACAAATGGTATACAAAAAATATTGTTGCCTTTGACCCTTCCACGAGTTTGAAAACTAGTGCAGAATTAATAACGTGAGTAGTGCGTACCTATGTTTTAAGGAGGCTGACTCTTTAAAAATAAAGCGTCCTTATAAGTCCATGATAGAATGCAAACTGACTGGTAGGCAATTAGCATGTTCCCACAACATTTGTCCAATCATAGTGATTATTCTGCTTTGAACGCTCAAGAAATAAGTCTGCTTGGATTGGTGAATAAGCCTTAGTAAGTTAAGTATGAGAGTGCCTCTGATACTCTGCTTGGCTACTTACATTGAAGGATGCTTTTGTATTGGCAAGAAAGGCAATTTGCAAACTAATACTAGGTACTTTTCTGCATCGACGTTTGCAATCGAACTAACACTTGTTACTTTTGAAACTTCAAACACACGAAGTAGTCAGATTGTGTCGACTGATTTAATGTATACATTCACATGAGTTCAGTGCAGTTTAGTGTATTTAAAATCATAAACTTTTTTAAACTAGAGAGTGCCTTGAAAAGTCTGTTAAAACATAGACATAGATCTAAAACGGATGTTTTCAAAACGATTTATTGCACTAAATATAATAATCACATAAAATACAGCCTTTTAATATTCAGATCAAAGCTTACAGCAAAATAAAAATACTTATAACGCGATACTTTATACTGAAGCAATTCATACTTATAGCAATTGCGTAGTAAATAGTTAACACAACACATACTATAAAATTGTACTATTGCTAAATTTGTGGCACACCTTTGGCACATTTATTAAAAAACTATATATATATTTATATATATAACAAGCAAAAAACACTATTCACAGTAGTCATAGCGAATATTCAAAACATAAAACAAAAATCTACATCTAGTCTTAATTAAAATTCTTAAAATAAATTTCTCAAACATGGTCAATTCTCTCAAATGGTCTTCAAGGATGCAGTTACTTGAATTATGTGTTTAAGTCCTGCAAACTATAAATATACACATTTCTTACAAAACCATGTAAAACATATAATGTTTATGCAAGAAATGTTTTAACTAAGCCAAAAAGTCATAAAATTCCAGTCTTTTTTTAATTTACTTTTCATACCAATTGTGCTATTTCTAATCTACCATATAACAGGTATACAACCTACATTTTTCATTCATCTTAAATAATGTTAAATTCTGTGATTGATCTGAATTACAGGTAAAACAGTTAAGTACCTACATAAATGAGTGACAGAAATATCGTAAAAAAATATTTTATTATTATTAGAGATAAAATGGAAATAAATCTCCCAATAGTGTGTTTAAATATATCACAACACTATATTTGTAATAAAGAAGGGAAAAGGGAATTAAAGCTTTATATGAAAAAGTATTTTTTTCACCCTTAGAAATACCCTGATACAACAACGTAACCTCACCTAAAAGTTCTATCCTATAATAAATTAGAATCTATAATAATAAGTGTAAATATAAATAAGTGTGACGATTTACACAACACCAAATGCTACATAAATAATACTGAAACATGCCATCTTTATTTGTACTAGACGAAAATGCACAACCATTTGCAATCACTGCAGTACTACGATAAGTAAGGGTGGTTTTACGTCACCCTTCTCAGGCTACCTGATAATGTATGCTACTAACTATGTAAGCATATATTATGCACCAGCGAATAACTAAAAAAATAAAGCTACCCCTAGTTCAATTCAAATGATTGCGTATGAATACTGATTGAAGGAGGTATGTAATTACACGCATGAATTTTCAAAGCAAATATGTACGATACTGCCAACTAATAACGTAATGTGGCTGAGTTTCGATGACCGGAACAAAAACCACCCTAAGAAGTAGATAATAATATAATATGTATATGGGTTTGAACCAGTTCAATTATCCTTTTAAAAATTATCTAACAATAGGTATCCAAAATAAGGTAAGAATTATAAATAGATGAAATTTAACTTATTTCTGATTTTATAGCACAAAGATCCTACTTTAATCTATTTTATCGATTCGTAAATTCTAGAATTCAAAATTCTTGAAATAGGAGGTATTCGCAGGATAAATTATTGCTCTAAAATTGATTTTAATACGAAAATTGATTTTAAAACCATGACAGAGCCATAAGAACATAGAAGATGTTAGTTTTATTACATCAGGAGCATAATGCATACTACTAATGGAATAGAATTAAAATCCTTATAACGTTAGGATCAACAATCCGAGTTGACGCTTACGTATGGACGACAACGACGAAAGAGCGAGAGGGCGAATTTTGAATTATTGTGTTATTAGGCCCGTTATTTACGTATCTATTATCTATTCCGCATTTATTTTACCATTACCGCTAAAATGCAACTAACACTCAACATACTAATTGCGAGGAGAGTTTATAAGTTATAACAGATTAACATCTTAATTATTTATTGAGATCAAGACCAGAGTCTTTGGAATGGAATTTGGAATATCAGTTTTTGGTTTTCTGGGCGTTTTCAGCGTTTGAAGCTAACAAAGCTGACAATGTAGCATGTGTAGCGCTTAATGTACCAGATGTGGGACTTACAATACTTGACGACGAAAGTCCAATATTGTTATTGTTATTCATCATGCCACCGCTTGTACCAGAACTTACAATAGTCACATTGGGAGGTGGAGTAACTCCATTAGCGAACCCAGTTGATAATACTTTTTGAGTATTATGCATCATAAATGATTTTGTGGCTCCCGCACTACCTAAAGTGAGGACTTTCTTTAACATAACTGAAGAGTTACAGGCATTATCTATCATATCTTTGGTAGTAGAAATACTGTCGAAATCGCTAGAACTTGCTGTGACGACTGTACTTATCTTTGGTGTAGATGTGTGGAGAACTGGTCTGACAGCAGTCACGTTGAAAGAAACAGAAGATGTAGGTGCCCCTAGATTGTTTCTATTGATAATATTCCGTGACACTATAGCGTTGTGCAGAATGTTCCCCGTCGGAAAGGATTTCGATGAGACGTTGACATACTGTGGTGTTCCAATGATAGTCGCATTGGATGTTCGCGTTCCAAATCCGATAATTGTACTAGCAGTACCCTGAGACATGACGGTACTGAATGTACCAGTTTTGGTATTTATTGGTATCCTGCAAATCGAAAATAAAATTGTATAAGTACGATTCACACCGAACAGGCCGCACCGGAGCGCATCGGAACGCGTTTTTAGTACGGTGATGGAAATTGAAGTTTATATTTATTACTTAAAATTCCTTTTGGCACGGAAGTTCCTGCCGCGGCGGGCGGTCGGCTCCGCCTACTTGCACTTGGCTATCGAGGCGCGACTCGACATGCTCCAGCGCGGCCCTTTCGGTCTGAATCGTACTTTATTGTTTTTCATATTCTACTCTATTCAAGGCTTTACATTAGAAGAGTTGAAAAGTACTTTAATTTAAATAAAAATTAGGACATCGCCAACAAGCTAGCTTTAAAGGGTTGTGTTAAAACATCATGTTGAGGCTTTCAAAATATACTTGACATATTTAGTCATGAGAAACCTTTAAAATTACTACGCCTAAATTCTGCATATTATGCAGTCAACATCTACAGGAAAGGTACAGGGGTAACATTTGAAATTAAAATGTATTCTTCTTTAGAATCACACACCCTTCATTGACTGTATACACGGTCTATGAAACTACAATCACACTTCTTTTCTATGAATGAACCTTTTTAGTACGGACAATATCTTATCTGTTTTGTATTTGAAGGCATTTGAAAGGGCGTCTAGGCCCTCACCCATAAATGCAACCTGTCTTGAAGAAATAAATAAAATACTGACCCACGAATCATCTGCGACGTTGAACCGGGTATACTCTGTATAGTAACAGTGGCCTGGGGCAGATGATGTACCGTCCGTTGCGCAGTTGGTGGTACATTTGAACTGGTGTAATAATGTACGGTGCTGCCAGTAATACGAGGTGCAGCAGCAATGTGAGCTACTGGCACACTGTGTACCATGCCGCTGGTTGTCGAAGCCACCGTTATGCACTTCGTTTGATTTACTGAGAACTGAAAAAAGAGGAATAAATAATTTGTAGTAACATAGATACTCAGCAAAATAATTATTGTTTTTAGAGAATAATCTTACATTACTGGTGTTCAATGTCGTCCCCAAATCGAATTCGTCACCAACCAAAGTGATTGTGTCTGGATTAGCGCCAGTCAGTTTCTCAATTGTTTTTCTAGCATCAGCATCACTTTCAATGTTCCCTAAGTTTCTACTTAAAAATTCAATATCCGATTCTAACAAACCATCCACTAAATGGCTCTGGTCATCATCACCATCCTTGCAAATTCCAAAGTCATCATCTTCTAATTTTATGCCCTCTACTTTTATATCTCCAAAATTATCTTTAATTCTGTTCAAGTCAGCATTTTCAACTTTAATTCCTTCCACTTTTATTTCGTCTAAATCTTCTACTTTTATATTTTCGACTTTAATATCGTCAATGTCTTCAACTTTTATATCAGCGAAGTCGGTATCCTCTTTCAGTGTTGGAACATCAGAGAAATCCCTACTATTTTCACCGTTTCCAATGTATTGACTCGCATCGAAACTGTTACTATCGAAATTATCATGATTCGGTTCCACTTTAATATCCTCTATCTTATATTTATCCTCTTCGGGAATATTACTTGTTGTGGGTTGAGGACTATCGACATTGTTCAGATCACCACTCAGTGCTCTTTTCAATATATAAGCTTTTATTTTCCCGAGCATAAACATAGGAACTTTGAACCCAGTTAGTTCACCAAGCATTGGGAGTGAACTGTGTCTGTATGCTTCACTATTAGCAAGTTCTTCAATATCTTCTAAAACCTGACGATTACAAAAATATCAGCTAATGATATTTTTATACTTATAAGTATTCAAAGTAAAAAAATATAGAATACTCACCATAATGTATGTCTTTCCACCAACAGCATTGACTAAGTTGTGACTGGCAATCCATTCTTTGTCGGCAGTATCAGCCGGATATCTGAGCAAACCAGCGTGACGTGTGTATAAACGCCCACGTGAATTTCCTAAACCTAGTACCTGTGAAACAATTAAATTTGTTACATTAGTCAAAATGTGGGTAATTAAAAAAAAAAATTTGTATAAATCTTATTAAAAAGGTGGATAGTTAAAAGTAACATGATTCTTTTGCGCCAAAATTGTAGAAAGTTGGACGCGCATCATCAGCTTCCAACTTTACAATGTTATTCTTTCGCCACTGTGACGTCATCGGACCACAATTAAATATGTTTCATATTTTTTTAAATATTTTAAATAATGTTGACGTGTTAAGACGTAAGAAATACTATCTCTGTGGACTGCACGCACGATGGCAACCTAACCCGACATTTGAACCTCGCATTATTAATACGAACCTTAATTCTAACAAACCACAACTTTTAATTTGTATTTTGTTACACTGTTTTATTTTAATTGCTAGTTTTATTTACAATTAAAATTACACACACACACGAAAAAAATATAATAATACATACTTTATGAGCATGAGAACCCATGATAAACAGTGTATCCTGTGTAAGTCTCGAAGGGTTCCATTTCTCAGGGTCTCTCATAGCAGGTGATGGGAGAGGTGATGAAGACGCGCTGTCTGTTGTATCTTCTTGTTTGATTTTCTTGCGTTTTATAGTCAAATCAAGATCATTATCTGAATCTTTGCGCTTCTGTGATGGACTCTGCAACTGTAAAAAATGTGGATAAAAACAGTCTAATACTCAGGTTAAGAAATTTATTCTACTACTTTCAGGTAGAAACAATCTTCCCCCTCCCGACCTTTCTCATGTGGGCCCCACTCCCTAGAAACCTAGAGACCCTACTCGCCGTAATAATACAACACAAAGTAATTTTATTACGATTTATAAGTTCTTTTCCAGTTGCACAGTTAAAATTTGATCGGTTTCCGCTTTGCTAATTCTCTCATACTGTACAAAATTTAAAATACCCCCGACTCGAAAATCCCTTCAAAGATTACAAAAGAGCTGATGATCTTCGAACGACTGAACAGATTTTCTTGAATTATACCTCAGAACACTATCAATCAAGTCACCTTTCAAACAAAAAAAAGCCGCAGTCAAATCGGTTCATCCTTTTGGGAGCAATGATGCCACAGACAGACACAGATATGTCAAACTTATAACGCCACTCTTTTTGCGTCGGGGGTTACAAATGCAATGTCTCTTTGTTATAGTAAGCGTGTGTTTATTTCGTTCACAATATATAGTTTTTAGTTATAACAGATTGTACAAGATGCTCAGAGTTTATTATGTTAATAAGTTATCTATTATGTAGATGATGTACTTAATATAAAGAAAACAACAGTGACCCCAGTAACTCAGCTCTTATTTTATTGATAGTTTAATCAAAGTAAAACGTTTATTTGTTTTCTTGGTTATCTAAACAGGCGTAACAACATAAATTACTTATTTGTTGTTGTTTTCGCGGTAATGTCAATAAGATACAATCTTTATATATTATATAAAAATTTCGTGTCACGTTGTTTGTTCACGATAAACTCTTAAACTAATGAACCGATTTTAATTAAACACTGAGCAGGTATGCCCAATTTGGGACACAGTCACAATATTTATTTTCTTGCAAATTACTTAGCTAGTTATAAAATTAAAAAAGAAAATAAAAAAATAAACGGTCGAATAGTGACAGTATAAGTCTTATAAGACGCGCTTTATATGGTGACCGGTTTGAAGTTAAGGGCTAGGAGGCATGGTAATTAACGTCTTTGCGCTTTAAAATTTTGCAAGAGACAAGGGGTCGAGGGCAGGTAACTACACTAACGGCAGGGCACTGACTCTAGTAAATGCAGCAATGGCAGCAGACGCTTTCTCAGACGGTATTTAGCGACATGCGCAACCATCCGGAGACACAACTTCAAACACGATCAACTCAGAACCAGTGTATTGTAAAAGTCTTGAATTCTCTAGAGAGTATAACGACATGAAAATGTGGGCAGCCTAGGCGGCCCACAATCTCAGGTACAGAGGTAGCATCAAAATTAAGGATATTGAGCAGTTCTCCAGATTCTCAATTCACCAGATTCTTAACTTACCGGATTATCAACTAATCAGATTCTCGATTTACAAGATTCTCAAATCACCAGGTTCTTAATTTACCAGACTATCTATTCACCATGTTCTCAATTCAACAGATGTTGTACAGTTAGGTAAAAGATTGTTTACGAGTTTCCGGATCAAAGTATTTAGAACTTTGTAAATAGAATTTATCGTACTTTGCATCACTTTATTATGTATCAATTAATAACAAAACAATTTCAATACATATTTCATAAGAAAGCTAATAAACATCAGAAAAATATGCTTGTTATCACACTTTGGGTACATTTGTATATTACGCACTTGATGATAAAACTATCACAAATATATTTACAATCAACCTTGGGGCGCGATTATACACATTTTATAACAAAAATATTACTTACGTAAATTGAACATTAAAAAACGAAATGAAATAGCGACATGATTACTATCCAATTGATCCAATTGTATCTTTGAACTGAAAAAAAACGTGGGATGTTTTTTTACTATATTTATATAACTGTACTTTTATAAGCTACAATTTATTAAACTATTTGTAACATTTGGTATCAAGCACCCCACCCTTTTTTACAATCAAAAATTATTTTCTATATATAGGTATAGGGGGCAAACGAGTAGACGGGTCACTGATGGTAAATGACTACCGCCGCCCATGGTCACCTGCAACTCAAGAGTCACAAATGCGTTGCCGGCCTTTAAGGTCTAAGGTTGGAGTAGGGGAAGGGTGGAAGGGGGGGAGAGGGGGAAGGGTTAGGGCCTCTGGTAACCTCACTCACTCGGCGAAAAGCAATGCAAATCTTTGTTTTCTAACTATTATTTATTTTATTATTTGTCTTGTATTGTCATCAGTCCTTGATACGTGTGCAAATTTGAAGTTAATCGGATGGTCATAAGTTGGTGAATATGAAGCGTGTAATATATATACAGTTCATTTATTTATAAATAGATTTTCAGGGATACAAAAAGTATATCTCGGTTTTTTCACGTAGGGTCTCCGGATAGTGTAAATAACAACAAAATATAATTTCCTAGCTGTTGACTGCGACTTCGTACGCGTGGAAATTTCTTTGATATCTGTCCTACGGAAACCGTACATTTTCGGAGATTAAAAGGTAAAGGTGAAAACGAAGCTTCCTTAGGAAGTTCAGATTGGGGTCGACTTACTCTAGTCCAATTTAACGCAGTACAATTTTGTGCGTTCACCGCCAAAAACATCGTATCGCCTCGCATTGAGAGCACTTCCTAATTGCCACAGCCGCTATCGGTCCAGTTTCGCGGTCACTTAGAGACTAAAGCCAAATTAGCCTCGAAGAAGCTTGGTGTGCTGAACAGATCGAGACAGTATTTCAATCCGGTCCACCGCCTTTATAACGCGCAGATTCGGCCGCATATGGAATACTGTTCTCATCTCTATGCATGGGCCAGCCTCTCCTTCTGGACCGCATTCAACATTCAACCGAATCGTCTATTGCCAGGATGTTTCAGATCGCCTTGATCCTTTGGCGTTGCGTAGAGATGTAGCTTCACTGCATTCTCTATCGCCTGTATTAAGGGGAGTGCTCCGAGGAATTGTTCGGACTTATACCGGCCTCAGCGTTTCGCCATCGTTCAAGGCGACAAAACTGTCATCCCCATCACTTGTATAATTGGCAATCTACCACTGTGCGGTTCTCTAGAAAGTTTTGCCTCGCACAACCAATCTGCGGAACAAATTGTCGCCTGCGGTATTTCCGGACTGATACGACCTTCAAGAAAACCTTTTGAGGTTTTTTGAGTTTGTTGCAGGTATCCATAGGTGACGGTAGTTACTTACCATCAGGTGACCCGTCTGCTCGTTTACCAGCTATACCATAAACAAAAATTTGAGCAACCCCTCTGAGGAAACATCTCCATCACATAGATGACTGTTAACCAGTATTTCTCGCATAATTTATTTATTTATCTCTGTTCTGACTCATCAAATCTGCAATACAGTGTGGCAATTGGGTATAAGGACCATGAGCGTTTTATATGCTTAATAATAGGCGAATTGCAACTTGTAATGACAACATTTTCATAAGAAATTTTATCATACAAATTTTACAGCCCTGAATGCCGGTTTGTAACATGTATCTAAATCCAATGTTTTCACAAAATGTTCATAGTAAAATAGAAATCTATACACATGCAATGCAATCAATAAAATTGTAGATACTTACCGTGGGTTGCTTAACAAATTTAGAGTCAGCACTATTACTAGATTCAGAATCACTATTGTCAAATGGTGATTGTGCTGGCCTTGGCGGGGTAGTATATAACAAACGAGTTGCATCTAGCATAGCTCTGCATACTGCTCTAACCTGAAGTAATCCATCACTGTTAGTTAGTTAGTGTTAGTAGCAGAAAATACTGAGCATGACTTAAATAACAATTATTTACCTGATCTTCACTGACAGATTCATCACCCAAATTCAATCTTATGTTGTTAACAGCAGGTACAAAGAATTTCTGAAATATATATATGTATATAAGAAATTAAAAAAGTTGAAACATATTTGCCGTATCATGATTTCCATTTTACAATATAATTTGGAAATTTCAATAAGATAAAATTCACATAAAAGTCTACTTTTAATCATAGTGCATTAGTGATACAAATGAGGAACATTATATAATAAATATGTTACAAACTTTATCAAACATTAAGTATGATGCATTGTGGCATCAACATTTTTACAAGTGTATTTACAAAAGAAATCTTTAATAGATAAAAAACATTCAGTAATTAGTACATTAGTGTACCATTACAATTAGTACACCACAGAGTACCCAGAATTAATTTTGTAAATATCCGTATAAAGTTTGTCTAGAAGAAATCACCGGGAGTGTTAAGACCACCAATTGTCATGCCTGTATAATAATGTCTGTATTACATTTTCCTCGAATGGTATTGAAAAAAAGAGATATAACTAAAAATTAAAATAAATAAATAAATTTTGTACCAGATAAAGATCACAATCATAATAAGAAGACTATTCAACCACTCTGATGGTAAGGAAATACCAGTCTATGCAACCATATTTGCAAAAATATAGGTCATGCAGGCAGCCTGGGATGGTACTCCCTGTGTGTCTGGTACTAGTGTACTTCACAGACACATCATTATTAAAAAAAAGTACACTCAAACTCAAAACAATTATCTGTGAATGATACAGATAATAATTGTTCCATATGTGATCAATCACATAGGTATTCTATGGTAACATATTGTGAGGTCATAACTTAAGCCCTGCACTATGTATGCATTTTTTGGGTAAATTATGCTTTGTCTTCCATTTAAAATAACAATAGTTAAAAACTTAAATCTAAACTGAAAATACATACCTCTAAATACTTCTTAATGACTTGATCAATTTCTCTAGTGACTGCAGACTGTATTGTTTGGCGCAACATATCTAGTGACTTGTTAGCACTGGCTCTGAACTCTGCTATAGGCCTTGAATGGGGCTGCACTGGTCCAGGGAGACTGAATCTTCTATGCATAGCAGCAAGAGTATTTATGGCTATTTGTCTAGTAATTGGTTGCTTCTGAAAAGAGAAACATTTTTCAATAAGATTAGTTAGACATATAAAATACTGCATTCTAAAAGTACTGATAGTATAGACGGTGCATTAATTATATTGTTTAGAGTACAATATTAAAAAGCTTAGTTCATGTTAACATTTGTTTGAAACCTTTATTATTAAATTACACACACCCTAATATATGTTGCACAAAACCACCCAGTAAACCAAACGACCAGGATACCTTTAAAAATGTTGGTAGGCCAAACTAGCCTATTTAAGATCGAATTCAAATTAATGCCAATTTTATTACCGTCTGCATGGTAGAGGTGGTGATGGGCCGTACGCTTGTAGCTTTGGAAGGTGCCTGAAAACCCCACGAACTAGTAGAGCTTTCGGAAACTGGGTTCTGTTGCGATGCATCAATGTTATTCCAATTCTTTTGCACCACCATTTCGAAACAATCTTATTAATTCACAAATAGCAAATTACATGTTCAAAAGGGTAATTTCATTTACGATTTGATCACGGGATTAGACATTGGGTCCATCCATTCAGTTATGACTTAGGTACTGCCAAATAAAATAATAGATTTATTTTGTTTAGTTTCTAACAGGATTCAGCGGAACATAATTTTTTTTATGAGAAATAGAGCAAAAGCTAAAATACAGGTTTGGACTTTTAGGGTGGAGGGGAGGCGTTGACAATTTAGTGTTGTCTATCGATTGTCGATTCCTAAATAACAACAGCAACTAACTTATTTTATCTACTTATAACTAAGTAATTAATCAACAACTAACGTATGAATTTAATTCGCATTTTTTTTTAAACCAATGTCGATAATAATTATAATCGCTTTTCGAATATTTGAAAAATTTCTAACTGTTTTGGACTTTTGCGTCAAGTTACTTACCTCAATAGCGATTATTCGGTTTTATCGGGTACGACTTAATGAATTATACCTAGCTAATTCTCTAAGAACAGACAAAACACCAAAATGTGCATGTTTCTAAGATTGATCCCATCTAAAACATAAATGTGAAAATGCAGCCAGGTTCAATATTAATAATATAGTCAAATCTTAAACTTCAATTAATCATAAGTTATGTGATCTGTGTAAAAAAATGGACTGTTCAAATTTAAGAAGTTATACTTTTAAATAGCAAACTTTGTTGAAGCAGAAAAGAAAAGAAGAATTTGTATTTTAAATTAATTTTAGAATGTTGTATGTCCTTATAAATAAATTTTAGGATTATCTACAGAACTTGACACCCATTTGGATGTCAATTGTTTTGTCGGCGAAGTCGATAACCACGAATATTGTTAATATTGAACTTGGCTTCCATTTTTCACATTTATGTTTTTGATGGGATATTATTAATTTATATATTTTTTTTTCTTAAATGTGCTATTTTATATTTATTTATTAACTAGTCCAACAAAATCATACATTTGTTACAATTGTTTCTAATGATGTCAGATCGCTGAGCCTGCGCTGCCAGTAGTAGTCTGTGCTATTATTGGTTGTCTAAATTTTATAAATTAGAAAAGAAAGATTTGCAATTATAATTTCGAAAGGCGCTAGGCTATAAAAATCAATTGCTTAGAAAATATTTCATTTCGTAAAATCACTGTTTTCTGATTTTTTCCTTAGTCCAAATTTCAAATTTCTAGGTCATCTGGAAGTGGTTAAGTTTTTTATCTGTGTGTCAGTCAGTCAGTGATAAAAATGCCGATTTTTAAACGTTAGTATCTCAATGACCGTTTGAGCTGTATTTATGAAATTTTGGGTTCTAGTTAATCTAAGGGGTTTTAATAAATAAACCAGATTTCATATGTTTATGTTTAATAGACTTTGAGTTATTAAGGCGTCAAAAGCCGCTCAAAATGGTTAATGTAATATAACACACTGCTGTTGCTTTGCCAGTTCTTGACTTGACCCGCGTTAAGGCGTCGGTCCTGGTTGCCATACGAACATCTGTGGCATTTGTTACGGGTAGTTGGCGCCCAAAATCTGATAACCTGGTCTAACTACAGAACTTCGATATCGCCTAGTACTTGGATTGTGGAGGTCTGATGGCAGTAGCTTCATGTAAAATATACAAGTTCGGCCGGTTCATAGTTAGACTAAAAGCGGACCCCAACAAAGTTGGGAAAAGGTGCGAAGGAGGATGATCTGTGTTGTATACTAATTATCTAAATATTAGTTCTTACAAAACATATTTTGATACAATTTATGTGATCCATTCAATATATATATATATATATATAGCGAAAGAAACTTCGTTCCAACCGGGGGTTCCAAAGACACCTCACTTGATTTTTTTTCGTCATATTAGATTTTTCGTCAGTAATTCGCTTTCCACTTTAAACCTCAGCTAGTTTTCGAACTCTAAGACTAACAATCGACTTACGTGAAGTAGCTAATTGTAAAGTTTTCCAGAGTTACATCTACCACAATCTCAAATACTGTAAGTTACGAAAAAGAAATCAACAGCACTATAATCAGCCATGGAAAAGCTCACGAAGATAAATATCTTCGTGAGCTTTTCCATCTTTTTCTTTTAATGAGATGATTATCATTTAATATTTTCATGTAGGCATGGGGCTGAAACAAGGATCAATCAAAAATAGCATTATGACTTTGATGCCTCTGAGATTTAATAACTTTAGACGGTTGCTGAGGGTAAAATGGACTGCTCATCGTACAATAGTTTTCATCCTATAAGAGCTTCACATCAAAGAAAGTTTATTAGGAGAAGAAGAAGAATTTAAGTTCTACGCTTTTGCGACCGATCATCACAAGATGGACATACCTCATTAAATCGTCAGAGGTGTTCCCTTACTACTAACATTACGAATGAACAGAAAGAGAATGAGAAGTCTCGCCAAAACCGCAAACAACCTATCAGATGATTCATAATTACGAGTATTACGACCACGTCGCCAGAAGTGTGCGGCTAAGAAAAAAAAGCTAAGTTTAGTATCTCTACTAAAAGAATTATATTTTACATGGATGTAAAAGGGTGGATTTGGAAGATGGTTTTTGCCAAATTTAATTATGTGTGAATAGAGCGGACAGGGGATCAACTGTTGAGCTCGGAAAATCCAACCATTAGCTTTTTATTACACACTAGCTGTACCCGGCATGCGTTGCAATGCCTTTTTTTTAGATTTTTTGACTCAGAAACCCTTGCGGGCGTTCTCAGAAGACCCTTCCAAAGATTCATCACAATCTGATCAACGGTTTAGAAATGCATAGAGGACAAACATACTTACATTGATTTTTATTTATATACTAGCAACCGCCCCGGCTTCGCACGGGTAGCAGAGACGTCTTCAATAATCAGCATCACATTTCAATCAAATTACACAAAACGTTAACAAATTATATATATACCTAACCCTCCTCATGAATCGCTCTATCTATTGGTGAAAACCGCATAAAAGTCCGTTCAGTACTTTTTGAGGCTTTGTTTTATAATATGTAGTGATAAGATAATAATATAATTTTGGAAAATAGAGAAACATGGAAACTCAAAATGAAAATTATTTCCCCTATATCCTTTCTGTATGCCTGACAACGTATATTCAAAATTTCATTATGATCGGTTGAGTAGTTAAGGCGTGAAATTGTAAAAACAAACATACATTCTCATTTATAATATTAGTTAGGTGATAATCCTTTAGGGAGATTTTCCTCTGAAATATTAGATTTAGAACACACTGTCATAAAAGACGATGCGAGTGAAAAAAAACCCTCAGCTCTGACTTCGATGTTGATATTCAGTGACATTCTTGAGTATTTCTAGTTTATTTTGATTGACATTTGATTGTAGAGTACAACGAATATAACACGCTACACACAACTTTTTTTTTAATATTAAAAAAGGCAAAGTTCATACATTTTAACTTAACTGGCCATCGTTAAACGAAAATGATCCAACCCACAATCAAAGAGTATACAAACCCGGGATACAAACACTACGTTAGAAGAGTCGGGACTCTCATACTAAAAAACGATGTATGAAAAGGGTTCCAATTTAATTTACCAACACAAAAAACTAAAATTTATTGGGAGTCAAAAATTACGCCAACCTTCAGGAAATGAAAATAGTGTCGTCCATTCTAATAATAGAATTGTCGACAATTCCACAGATTTAAAATAACCTTCAGCCGTTTCGTTAAAATAATCCAAGATGACTTTTTTTTAGCGGTAATAGGTAACAGGTAATAGGTAAATAACACAAAAAAAAAATGAAATTCAAAATGAAACATGTTTATTATTTCATAAAATTGCTAGTGTTGTTGCAATAATCGACACGAGCCTTGTACAATCACGTGGCGCGCGCTCAGCAATTTACGCCGATCCACACTATTTCATAATTAAATGAAATTCGTATATTTTCGGTTACCAATCGGTTCGGGTGTGATCGAACAATTAATGAACAGTTGAAAGAGCAAAAAAATAAAATAAAATAACGACTTCTCCCCGCCAAACTTGAGGGTAGTTTTTTATTTTATTTAAAAAAAAAACTAAGATCGAACAAATAACAATTTTGATCGAACAATGACGAACAGTTAACGAACAATTGAAATAGCAAAAAAAAATGTAAAAAAACGGCTTCTCCCTGCATACTTGAGGGTAATTTTTATTTTATTTAAAAAAAAAATCTAAGATCGAACAGTTGAAAGTGCAAAAAAAATTTAAAAATTGACTTCTCCCCGCCAACTTGAGGGTAATTTTAACAGTTAAGAACAGTTAACGAACAGAAAAGAAGAGCAAAAAAAATGTAAAAAAGCGACTTCTCCCCGCCAACTTAAGACAGCCAGTTGTTTCTACCAAGCTGGAGAACATACTCAATATAGACATATTCCTGAACGACTTTGAGCGTCAACCCTTTGAAGTCAATCAATCTGGGTGCGAATTGTTCATGAACATAACTTTAGTTTTGTTCAAATTTATACCTAGATCGTCGCGTCGAGATGCTCCATTTAGGCTGTACAGCCTATTGTAAGTGAGTGTATGTACATGTGTGAGAGTCAGTTTTTTATTTTTTCGCCCAGCTACCCCAGCAACTCTGCTATTGGTGTAAAAATATGCTGTAAAGCCTATCTTAACATGTATAAAGTATCTAAAGATATGGCGTTGACTACTTTGACTTGAGTGGCAATGGATATGGCAAAGAAAATTTTATATTAAAAAAATAGCAAATAACTAGCAAAAAAATATGCCACACAGCCTGTTTTGATAAGTGTAAGAGAGCCGGAGATATAGCGTTGGCTAAGCTGGCTTAAGTCTCAAGTCAGCAGGACTATTGTTTTTCAGAAATGGCTATGGCAAAAAAATCAATTCTTTGGCAAAAAAATAGCAAATAATTAGCAAAACAATATGCCACAAAGCCTGTCGGAAATGGCTATGGCAAAAAATAGCAAATAATTAGCAAAATATATAGAGGAAGTTTTATTAAGGCCCTATGACTGGCTACGCTAGCTGCGTAGACATCAAGATATCATAGTTTTTTTAGAGCTTAGCAGTTATTTTTTAAACTTGGATCCCTATTGCGAATGACGTTTATTATCTTGGGCTCATAAAATAATATTTTAGCGAAAAGGATCCAACGCTATGTTTATGCCAATTTCTCAACAAAAACGTAAAGCTGTCAAATGATACATTTACAT
Organism: Euplagia quadripunctaria; assembly: GCA_963859945.1. Classification (NCBI taxonomy): domain Eukaryota; kingdom Metazoa; phylum Arthropoda; class Insecta; order Lepidoptera; family Erebidae; genus Euplagia; species Euplagia quadripunctaria. The sequence goes on along the minus strand of OY982564.1, from coordinate 17,260,699 downwards.
AAAATATTTTTTTACTTGTTTACTCTTCAATTAAAACAAATTCCAACAAAAATATAAAAGTGAAACAAAGAGGAAACACTGCCTGATTTTCAAACAATTATCTCAAAAGTAACTCTGTGTTGGTTGGATCCTTTTCTTCGGCTAAGTGTACTATGCGCCTTCAAATGTGTTATGCTTTTAAGATGTTAAAATTTTCAAAAGGTAGGCAATTAAATGTATGTGTATGACCATTGATCTTAGGTATGACCAGTAAAGTTAATACATCATAGTGGTATCGTTGTTTGGTTAGCAAAAGTTAGCGATAAACTATTGGTCGTTTCATTCATTACATAAAACGTAACGTAGCTAGTTACTTGAAAGGCGTCACACCAGTTTGGAGAACGCGTCTCAAGTGAAAGCTAAGGTTTTGTGACTCCACACTTTTATCAGTAAACGGTCTTAAACGGCTTCCAGACGAAACAAATTTACTTCTAATCAGATTTGCCATTGAATATATTTACTATCATATTGCGCGTCCACGCGCACACAATGAAATGAACAATTTTTATTCGATTTTATTATTTGTGCTGGACGGACGTTTGTCTTTTTGAAGAAATGCTACCTATTTTAATCTTATAATAAATTATTTTAAAATATATAAATTAAATAAAACCACCGAACTGATAAAACGCCTTAAAAAAGTGTTAATACACGTCACTGTAAAAAAAAGGCACATCCGCTCAGCATGCCACTAGCAGACTAAAATATTAAAATTGTCCGATTAGTGTCCACGCGAACCAATTTCCCTCAGTTTGATGTAACGCGACCAAATCGGGCGGTCGCTTTTTTTTCATGCAAACGAGCATACGGGTCACCTGATGGTAAGTGTCTGTCGCCGGCCATAGGCACCTGCAACTCGAGAGTCCCAAGTGCGTTGCCGGCCCTTATAAAATTATAAGATTGTTCTGGCAATAAAAACTCGGAGTCACTAACACTGAAAAGTCGAAATCCTGTAATGACTCTCGTAATAATAGAATTTCTGAACAGATTATGTCCAAGAAGAATTGTAATGTTTTCTGTGAAAAATTAATCATGTTTTATCTTTTTCGACCTTGACTTCTCTTTTGGGTCGAGATAAAAAAGGATATGTCTTAAATGTTGGTGTTAGAAAGTTTGTCTATTTGTGACATTGAATGTTATTTCCCTGTGCCCTGCATATGTTGAAATATAATTTATGATTTCTTTTTCGTTGACTGCATATTGAAACATTGTGATTCTATAAAAATGATGGCCCCAATGAATCCCGTTTTATTTGCCGATTTAACTATTTTCTGTTTTGAAATAGTTAATGTAATACGAGGTGCTAAATTATTTCTTTTAATTATTTTCGTGTGTTTAGTGTGAAATTCCAAATTTTATATGTATTTCTTCTAAAAATTATTTGTCTAAAAAATTCAAACACTTCAGATTGGTTTTTTACGAATTTAATGTGTTGAAAAAGTTGTTCATAACTGTTAAAAAATTAACATTAGCTTAAGTTATAGATCGACAGGGTAGTGCTTTCAAAGCGAGGTGACACGACAAACGGTATCTTTTTGGCGATGAACGCGCAAACCTGTGTCTTCGTTGAGTTAAATTGGACTAGATTAAGTCGATCCCAATCAGAAACTCTTTCTAAGGAGGCTTCGATTTCAGACACAAGTTTGGATCGACTCTTAGTGACGTTTTCCCGAGAAATGTTAGCGCGGCCGGTATACAAGGCATCACTCGTGCTATCATCGGCATAGCAATGAATGCTGCTGATTTGTGGCATTTCTTTGATATGCAGAAGAAACAGCGTGGGAGATAACATACAGCCTTGTGGGACACCAGCATTCACAGACTTGAAGTCGGAGCATGCACCGTCGACAACGACCTTCTTAAATCTTCTCTTATCTTTTATTCTTTATTTTATCTTATCTTATTAGATCTTAAAACCACTTTCATTTGAAGTTTATTCAGGTTGACCAATAACTGCCATCTTCATAAAAAAATAGCTTCTTCTTTTCAAATAATTTCAAGTTCAATAACATGACATAGGTCAAAGAATATACATTTTTCTCTTGAGTACTTGTATGCGGAAAATAAATCACATAGTTATTTGGGTCACTTAACTTATATCCTAGAATTTCTGCAGCAGATAAGTTTGCGGGACATCCATCAAATGTAACGATTATACTGTAACTCCAGGGTCGTGACATTTTTGTAAGCAGGTTGAAATTAAGATAGTCTTTGTTTCAGCAGTTATACGCTTCTGTTGGTTGTGAAATAATCTTTGCTCACAAATAGCCCAAATTGAACACTAGAGATTTTGTCACGATGCCGCTTTTGTTTTCAAGGCTTTAAACGCCTAATTAATGGAGCCTGGCTCAGCATCAATGGTCCCATACCATCGCCAAAGAGTTCTTGCCTGCGAAAGGATGTTATTGTAAACACTTCTTACATAATATATTTGTATGCTGCAGGTGAAAATTTTACACGAAAATTTTAAAATTAGATTTCAGGGAACGTATATTCTATTTATTTCTTTTCATAACTCTATTGGATAGTTAGATCAATTCTGCTTTACCTAGTAAATTATTTTCGACTATGGTATCGAGTGAAAATTTAGTTTAAAGTGTCTTTACAAGAAGGGTCAAAGTATCACATTTCTTTTTAAGATTTCTGGTCTGGCACTGGACCTTCTTGATTTTATCTGTAAATTTTGTTTTGCCGAAGTTAATCTATTTATTTTTCGTTTGAGAAGTATTTTTCGTGGAGTATCAAACATTTATTCAAACTCGCTAACAGGCTCAGAAATCGGTTCAGTTGTTCCAGCACTGACAGATATCTCTCGCTAAAACAAATATAAAATTACGTTATTGGTAACTAAAACAATAGGTGTTTGTCACTCGTTTGCAACAAAAGGTACCTACATTATTTAATTTCTATTACTTACATCGTCATAGGGCAGCAGATATAGCAGACTTCTTCAGAAAATGTCGTCTTTTTTCGGTTGAGTATTTATCATGTTCGGGAAAATGCAACGAACATAATTATATAACTATGGTTGGTTGTTTTGGATAAATTTCATCAATTTTTCCCATATTTCATGGCTCGGACGAGGAAACCTTAAATAGACGAAATGCCACAAATAATAATTATCATTTAGAATAAACATTACAGCATAAATTATAACATTCCATTAAAACATTAATATCTGCGTAGGAAATCTATACTATTTTTTATTATAAACCGAAACGGCAGTTATTTCTACCTGCTACCTAAATTTGACTTCTGTATGTTTTACTCTTAGATACTCTATGCCGAGTGAGGCAACAATGGCGTCGTAAAGTATTTTGTTCGTATTTCATTTTAAAACGATTATATCTAGTTACTTACCGGATTTATCGGTGGAATCGAATTTTATTCCTTTGCATTTCGCCATATTCCTTATATTATTAGTGCAATATCTCAACACACACCACGGCATAGTTTATGAGTTTTATTATGTTTTTTAATTAAAACAATCACACGCTTAGGCTACAGTTAAGGAAGTGTGGCGCAATCTTCTCTATTGCATTCTCGATGGTGTTTACAAAAATCACTAGTTTTTTTATGTGATTTGAGACTAGTTATTCGGTTATAAGTTAAGTAGCTAGTTATTGTAACTAGTGACGTGAAATTTCACCCACACCTAGTCAGCCCACGTCAGATTTCAGTTGGGTTTGTAAAGTGGGTGGAGCAACACGGGTCGCAATTGATAAATCAATAATTAAGCGTTCATTGCAATAAAATATTGATAGGTAAGATAACACACTTGTATCATATCTCATAAGATCATTAAAGACTTCAGCAATTGTTTGTCTGTTGCAAAATTATAAGCTAATAAAACCTTCCGGTAAAGCCTCTTGGACTTTGCTCCTAGTTAGGATTGCCACGATTCAATTTCTACAGTATAAGAAATCCAAAAATGGAAGCGCTTTTACTTCATCACTTATTACAGGTTAGGTATGGTGTATATTTTTAGAACTCGTTAATTTTCCGGTAAATCTACCTAGTTGTATTACGATTACTAATTTGTCATTGAACTACAATCAATTACATGGTGCATTGCTGCCATTTACAACTATGGTGTCAACACGTTTTCTTTACGTGTTTTCAAATGTAATTGGTAAAATAATTTTGCATGACACAGTTTGTTGAAATAAACTTTCACCTGGTAATTGTTATTGCATTTACTTTTACTGTGTTCTTATTCACAGTAGTTATGTATTGTCATCACCTTCCAGTTTCTTTGTTCTGCATATTTCATAAGAGAAATTAAGAATAACCATAGTAATCCCCCATCCTTTACATATTTTACACCCTTGACATTTTTAACTCAAAAATAGGGACATCTATTGATGTAAATACTCAGTCAGCCCATGATCCACACAAGGCTTGTAACTCTTACATATCACCTCTTTCTAACTCACTTCTCTGTCAGGGATTATAGTCAATTCATGTGAATATGGTCATGTCAATGATAGTTTATCATCATTGAGGTATATTAACCACAACCTTAAGTTCATTGAACTTAAGGTTGTGGTTAATATACTCTTATCAAAAGCTATTAGCTTTTTATTCAGGAGGGCTAAATGTGGTTTATTTTTTCCTATGTCAGCAAAACTGTGTTAACCATATTAAAATTTAGAAAACTGTACCATAAATCATACATACTTAAAACAAAAAATGTAAATTATTTCAGAAAATTAGGTGGTCCTGAATTATGCAAGCAGGCATATTACGCATGTACATGTTTTTAAGGATATAGTATATGTATAGGTTAAACAGAAGTTGATGTAATAATAACATTTAAAATCAAACTTGCTCCTTTCTGGTATTGCAGTTGAATGCTCAATAGTACTCAACACACACACCAAACATGTTGCCAACTAATTACAGTGCTACTCTCATTGTTTAATTAAGTTTATAATGTGTATTCTTATCTAAAATTTTGTTTTCTACAATGTTAATGCTAATATATGTATATTCATAACTAAATAATGACATCAGTATTTATGTACATATAGGTTTACATTGCTAGTCTCCATTGTAAAGAAATGCAATTTTCTTTATAAATAGTGTTTAATCACTCCATATTTATTTTTCTGCCTGCCAATTACTCAATTGACATATTTTTCTTTATTATGTTGGGAGAGCCATGCTTCGGCGTATGGGCCGGCTTGACCGGAGTGAAACCACAGCCTCACAAAAAACCAGCAGTGAAGCAATGCTTGCATTGTTTTTCGCCGAGTGAGTGAGGTTACCCGAGGTAGTAACCCTCCTCCCCCCTCCCCCTCTTCCACCCCACCTTAACGGCCCGCAAACCACTTGTGACTCTTGAGTTGCAGGTGCCCATGGGCGGCAGTAGTCATTTACCAATAAGTTGTTGTAAATTTAAAGTTTATCATTATAGTATGTATCAATTAAACACTAATTAATCTCTAAGACTTGTCGTAAGCTATAATATTATTGAAGAAGTCTCCCTCTTCTTAAAAGTCTGTGGTAACTATTTTGAGAATGTAGTTACTTGATACCTGTGAAAAATTGGGAGTAAATTAGAAAAAAAAAATCTTTGAACTGATACAATCTTTAAAGATAAAAGTGACTTGTTTAAAATGGGAAACATTTGTTAAATATTTTAACAAATGTTTCCCATTTTAAACAATTCTTGGGCCTTGGAATGCATTGTCTAATGAAAAATTTTGACAATGAAAGCATAAACTGTAAATGGGAAATAACACTTATTTAAAAACAAAATCATTTTATCCTGCTTTTGTTATTCAGTGCTGAATGTCAAATAAAACATTTAATTAATTTAAATATACAAAAAAACATGTTTACTAACACTTACTTACTGTTTCAGATACTACTCAATATTATCTGTAGATATATTTAGATAATTCTGTAATCACTTCCAAATCTTTAGTCTGATGTAACGTAGGTGTCTAAATGAAACTGCATTGTTAATGCCTCAATATTGATCTTTTTTGCGAGCCAGGGATGTCAGTTTATCAGTTAACAGTATTTTTCCTGTAAATATTTTGCAGGTACTCAAAAAAATACATGCTAATACATTGTGATGCCTATGGTTACTGACATTTGACATTTATAACCTATGACCTTACTCATAATAGTTATAAGTTCTTAATCTAACTTGTAAAGTTTTTTTTAACTCGAAAGGTACATTCATTTATATTATCGCTGATAGTTATATTAATAACGATAGGAAAGTATTTAGGTGTTGCAGGCTGCAGTACCTAATCACTGTATAGTCTGTATCTCAAAGTCAAGAGAGTTAAAAGTTAGTTAAAAGAAAATATTTTTTCACAAACACAATAATTAGTGTACTTGTAAAATCTAATTTGTGATATTTGTTTTCTTTATCAAATTTTTTCTTTAAAATATTACAAATTATAAAAAATCGTTATAACACATATGCAAAGTATTCCGTGACCGAGACACAACAACTACCGGTCATACAAACAGTTGCCCTAATTGGGAATCGAACCTACAACTCTTGATACTGATGACAATGAGAATTATCTAATCATCCAAGTTAGCTGTCGTTAATTATTCCTACATATATTTTATCTTTGAACTTCGTTTCAAGATCAAGGATTTTATTTTTTAACAGTTCATTTACATTAGAATTATAGTCATGTCGCGAGATGATGTAATGTTTATTAAATTAGTGGCTAGCAGCAGTTTCTTTTGGTATTAGCAATATACTTCCTAAGTACAAACACATTACATAGAGTAATGTTTAAAACTTTTTCAAAATTAGTATACTTTTGCATTTATCAGATAATTTCATTTTCTTAGATAATTTGTAATGTGACTACATAAGTATTAAGAAAACTGGTAACCTAAATATATTTTATATTTCTAATTTACATTTTTTTCAGAACTAAAAATGACGAAAATCAAGGCTGGACCCGTTGTTGACGTCTTGGGGGATGAGATGACCAGGGTTATCTGGGAACTCATCAAGAAAAAACTCATATTGCCTTTCTTGGATATAGAGCTACATGTGTTTGATTTGGGCATGGAAAACCGAGATAAGACAGATGACCAAGTAACAATCGATTGTGCCGAAGCTATTAAGAAGTACAACGTGGGTATAAAATGCGCAACTATTACGCCCGACGAGAAGAGGGTGGAAGAATTCAAGCTCAAGAAGATGTGGAAGAGTCCTAATGGGACAATACGTAACATTCTTGGAGGCACAGTCTTTAGGGAAGCCATTATTTGCAAGAACATCCCCCGTCTTGTAACTGGCTGGGACAAACCCATTATTATTGGTCGTCACGCTCACGCTGATCAATACAAAGCAACTGACTTTGTTGTACCTGGTGCTGGTACACTTGAAATCATTTTCAAACCCGCCTCTGGAGACCCCATTATCAAGCATGTTGTTAATGATTTCAAAGGTCCCGGAGTCGCTATTGGCATGTTCAACACTGACGCATCCATTATTGACTTCGCCCATTCATCGTTCAAGTATGCTCTTGGCAGGAAGTATCCCCTCTACCTCAGCACCAAAAATACAATTCTTAAGAAATATGATGGCCGATTCAAGGACATTTTCGAGGAAATTTATGAAAAAGATTACAAAAAGCAGTATGAAGCTGCAGGTATTTGGTATGAGCACAGGTTGATTGATGATATGGTGGCCTATGCTATGAAATCCGAAGGTGGTTTTGTGTGGGCGTGCAAAAACTATGATGGAGATGTTCAGTCCGATTCAGTTGCTCAAGGCTATGGTTCTCTGGGTCTAATGACGTCAGTACTTATTTGCCCAGACGGCAAGACTGTTGAGGCGGAAGCCGCTCATGGTACAGTGACCAGGCATTACAGATTCTATCAGCAAGGTCAGGAAACATCTACCAATCCGATCGCTTCTATCTTTGCCTGGACCAGAGGACTTCTCCACCGTGCTAAGTTGGACAACAACGCCGAACTTAAACACTTTGCAGACACTCTGGAAAAAGTTAGCATTGAAACTATTGAATCTGGAACAATGACCAAGGATCTTGCTATTTGTATTAAGGGTATGAAAAACGTAAAGAGGTCTGACTACTGCGAAACATTCGAATTTATGGATAAGCTCGCACAGAACTTACGGCTTAGTTTGGTTGCCAGCTCAAAATCGAGTAACTTGTGAAGTAGCACAATGTATTTTGTAAAACGTCATCACATGGGATCCAAGGTATTTCATTAAAGTTTACGATGAAACTATTATTCTAATTTATTATTGTAATAAATGCATTTTGGAAGTATTGTCTTAACTTTAAATTTACTAACCCTGATCTTTTAGGTCACTCATAATAATTTCAAATGAGGAATTATAACAATGAGCATTTCTTTTAATTAGTAGCATTGTTTAAAATTTTATAGTATTAGAAAACACAAATAAATTATAAGAGATATTTTTCTACATTTAATTTGCTACAGTTTTGTATTATTAGGGAATCACAATATGCTCTAATGGGTATATTGTGAACAATAATAAGTAAGTTGATAATTTGTTGTTCTCTTTACTGCTCATAGAAGTAAAATATTGCGTGACTTGACGCAGTGAGAAATTTTGCATATTTGAGAAATAGTTGTAATAATTGATTTTACATAGGTAGGTACACACTCAAGCCTGGATGCCCAAAGGGTAGGAGGATATTAACACCCACAACATTTTGTCACTATAATTTAGTCTCACTCAAGCCTTTTGCTGTCAACCGAGCACTTTGGGAATCAAAGATGAAAATATTGGGAGAGGAAAATGTAGATAAGAAGGGATAGGAAGGAATATAGGGATAGATAAGGGAGTCTAAGCAGTAATGGTCGCATATGGCTGTTGGATAGTTCGAGCTCTCTAACATAATAATTTTGATAAAATCTTTATTTTTATTAGCATTCATTTATAGAGAACTAGCAAGCTAGCAACCCGCCCCGGCTTTGCACGGATAGCAGTTATCTTCAACAATCATCATGATATTTCAACCAATTTACGCAAAACCTTAACAAATTATATAGGTATGTAGGTACCTAAACCTTCCTCATGAATCGCTCTATCTGTTGGTGGAAAACGGGTGAAAATCCGTTCAGTCGTTTTTGAGTTTATCGCGAACAGACACGCGATGAAGGACTTTAGTTTTATAATTTGTAGTGATGAAATTCTATTTTCTAATGACTAGGTATTTGTAGGTCTAACATTTCCGCAAGGTAACCAAGCACTTTTTACAAATCTTGGGCTAATGAATTACAAGGTTTAAACCTAGTTCTATTATTAGTTCACAGTTTGTAATGAGGCGGATAAAGTTACTTCAAAAACCTGTTCGAGCTCATCCTGCTCTTTTCTTTTTACCATAGTGCCATGTGTGATGGCAACTTATGCCAACTGCTCTTTTTGTGCACGTCTCTTTCATAATTATATTGGTAGGTATACTGATTTAAAAAAGCTGAAGGCTTTTTTGTTTGATTGTTTTAAATGCACTCTGGAACTACCAGTCGGTCGAAAAATTATTTTAGTATTGGATAGAGTATTCATTGAGGAAGGTATGTAACATCACGCTACGACCCTTAGGAGCAAAGCAGTGACCAAAAACGCAGGTGAAACTGCGGGGAAAGACTAGTAATAATATAAATATAATCACTATTAAATTAGTCTGACGGAGCGATCGTGCAGACAAGCAAGACGCATTGAATGACCTGAGGATAATACGCCGTTGTCCCAGGATTGCAGGTATTGTGGCGTGTGGGAGCACCAAGGGATACAAGTATTTTGACAAGTCTATATTAAAAATACAATTGTCTGATGCCGCGTTCCTATAATCAAGAAACAATTCGTTATGCTTACGGACGGTAAAATTTTCGTTGAAAATGCAACAACATTGTACAGTCCGTAAGCAAAACGAATCGTTTCTTGATTATAGGAACGCGACTTGAATGGTAATTCTGGTAATACCTAACCGTTAATACATATATTATTTCAAGACATTATTAGTTCAAATTGTCAACAGTGACTTAAGCGAGTGTGGTGAAGTGGGAGACTTAAATCATTTATTATTTTCTTGCCCATTATATGATAATTTAAAATTAATTTTTTCCTTAGTTTCCATCTGCATTCCACTTCCTTCATCTATTCCTCTACTTTTGTCTTCCAATACTCTTGATGTAAATATTTTTTTAGCCTCTTTTATAATAACCCATGACTCTAAAAATCTAAATATGTAAAGTCATTCGGGGTAACCGAGCGCAGAGGGTAAGTATGCGCACTGCCCGTATCTCGTGATCGAGGCACGGGGGTCGGCCGGGTCGGGGTGGCTGTTTAAGTCAATCGTAGTTGCGGTCAGCGCAAATTAGTTGCGACACGTCACTACGTGTCGCAACTAATTTGCGTTGACCGCAACTGCGTGATGCAACGCAGTGGCGTTGCATCACGTTTCTTTGTTTAATAATTTGCGAAAAACTATTTTTCTCGATTGAATCGTAACTTTTTTGTGTTTTGGAAAACAATCTAACACGTAAGATTAACAGCTACCAGTAGGTAAGTCATTATTTTTTAATTGACGGCATATTTATTTTAAAATTTGTAAGCGCAATTTGAGGTTATGTTCAAAGCTTGAGACTCAGTGGCTATGGTTTCGAATTTTGGGTTCTCGGGGAAAGTGTGCGCGGGTAAGTTAACGCATGTGCACACTTACCCTGGGAGTGATAAAGTACTGAATATATGTGTAGGTACCTAATTCTGTATTTAACTGAATAATTTTATTTACATCTATTACTTATTTAATTGTTACAGAGTTTTTTATCGTGCCTCAAAATTATATGGGAAAAAAAACTTGAACTTGCGCCAGTTACGGAGCTATAAATCGCAGAAGTAAAGACTCTTCTTACCCAAGGGAAAAGCAAACAATCTGCTGCAGCAGCCATTGGTATTAGCGAGTCATGTCTTCGCGAAAGACTAAAATTAAACCTAGCTGCGTCTTCCATGGGTCGGTATAAGCCCACGTTTAATAAGAGTCAAGAGGCAGAGTTTGCTCACTTACCCCAAGTGCGTCTACTTACTCCATAGGAATACGCACAGTTACCCGTAATACGGGTCAAGTGTACGCATTCCAACTTTCGATGATTTTTCTATGATTGACTCTAAACTAGTGTATATACTTGTTGATATTGTTTTGTTTTCAAATTAAAGTCTAATAAACACTCTATTCGAAATAATACTTTTGTTTCCTTAATCCTACTGTTCTAATGCACAATGAGGCTTCAAAGGTAAAAGTGCGCAGACTTGACCCGAACGACTCTATATTAATTTGTTCCATAATTATTCTCCTTTTGATCCAGATCCTATCCAAATGCAAAATTTCCTTTTATTTCATATTGTTTCCCTACCTTTTACTTGTTTGTGGCGATACGAACCGTGAGCCACAAGAAAAAAAAACATTAGTTCTCGGGCGTTTTCCCTTATGAATAGAAAACCTTCAAGCTTACATCATTTCAAAACGGTTTGACAAAAATACGATATGATCGGATCCCAAAATGCGGGCGTACAATTATGTTATGAAGGTACAATATTTTTTAAGCCTAGGTATTTAATAATACATCTTAGGTAATTTTTTTTTTGTAAATGGGATGATTTCATTAGTTAAGGTACACTCGCCATTTTTACTCCCATCACAGAGATAATAGTTACTTTGCTCTCGCTAATATAACGCCGACGCCACAGATCACGTTTTTATTATACTCTCTACTGAGCTCTACCGAGAGCGTGTGACGTGGTATGACGTTCGTTTATCTTCGGTACCTATATAATCAATTCACAAAGTGAAACCAGCGTTGTATTACGGTAACTCCTAGAAAGGTAGGTGGGAGTTTTGTTAGGTAGTTTTAAATCTTGCCCACAGATGGCAGGCTAAACATCTCTATAGATAAAGATAACTTAGTACCATTAGTATTATGTATTCTTTGTTCATTAATCAATGCGTTTACCAGCAAATAACCTAGTAATTTATTTCTAAACAGCATTAAACGCTGTTCAGACTTTTTAATTTGTAAATCAAGTTATCATTTAGGGCCTAAAAAAAAGCAAATATACTGGTTTGACACCTTACGAATAAGTTATATACATAATAAAATAACGTAGTTGAAAAAAAAATACTTTTATGATTCTTTTTCAGTTTGTTAAGGCATATTTTTTAGTCTTTAATTGAATTATAACATTATAAGTCGCACTCACTAACCAACTGCGATCCTTTAACCAATGCAGCAAAAAGATGGAAACATAAAATCTATCAAACTGACATAATTTACAAAACGACTTTAACACATAGGTTTTATTGCTTTTTAGGCCCATACCTATATAATAAAATAAATTCAATCCTCTGCATATACTTCCTTAATAAATTTAATTTAAAAACAGCATTTACGACATGGCTGGCTAAATTATGATGATACAGAAAGCCAACTTGTGCCACCAAGATAATGTAGCTTATATAAGCTCTCACGCACATACACACCCACACACACACACACACACGCACACACACACACACATACACACACACAGATTTTGTTTGATTATATATTAACTATTTACATTTTTCGTAAACTGGTAGATGCTACAATTAATGTAACTATGGTTCGTCCAGGAGATGAGAGCCTGGTGATCTATAACACAGGTTTTTCCTAACACAGACACCAATCTCTCACAAAGGAATAGTTTGACTGATCTGTATTTCTATTTCCTAAGTTGTACCTACCTTTGTGATGAGAGAAATAAATACAATTTTATTATTATTAATTTAATTATTATAATAATTATTTTTGTCTTTTCGTACCAAAATTTACTCATGCCCTTCGATCATCGCAACTTTGGAAACATTTAACACTTTTAGAAAAAATTGACAAAATTATTCAAAACACCCTTAGCAAAATTTTAAATGTGGCTTTGAACGACCGAGGCTGGCTTCAAGCATCCTTACCAGTTCGTTTGGGTGGTCTTGGCGTTCGCAAAATTTCAGATGTCAGCCTTCCAGCATTTTTGCCTTCGGTCCATGGCACAGAAGAGTTAACCAGGAAAATTCTAACAAACACACTGGTTAATTCTGAAGTGTCCTGCAAGACCGATGCCATAAATGCTTGGCAGATAGCTTGTCCCAATACTCTTTTACCTCAGAGGCAATGGGACGCGCCGTTATGCACCTTAAGAAGGAATTATTTAATTGACATCCAATGTTGCAGAGCGCGCTCGTTTGTTGGCTGTGGGAGAATGGGAATCAGGCCTATGGATTCAGGCACTTCCATCGCCCAACATAGGCACCTTGTTGGACGATAACACATTCCGCCTTGCCACTTGCCTTCGTTTAGGAGCTCCTTGTGTTTCTCCGCATCTTTGTCACTGTGGAGAAGCTGTCGACAGTCTCGGACACCATGGCCTTTCTTGTAGCAGAAGCGCAGGCCGTATATCACGACATGCTAATCTTAATGACATAATCCGTCGTGCTCTTGTCACCGCCGGCGTGCCAGCCGTACGTGAACCTAGTGGTCTGGTACGAGACGATGGGAAGAGACCAGATGGTATGTCGTTACTGCCATGGAAGATGGGTAGGCCTTTGGTGTGGGACGCAACCTGCGTTGACACCCTCGCGCCATCACATCTTCCAAGTACAGCTGGTTGTGCTGGCGCTGCTGCTGCATCAGCAGAAAGCCTCAAACGGCGTAAATACAATAATTTAGTTGGTAACTATGTTTTTGAGCCGTTTGGGGTCGAAACGCTTGGGTTATGGGGTCCGAGTGCTCGTTCCGTTTATAAGGAATTAGCTAAGCGACTGATCGACACTTCTCGTGACCAGAAGGTGGGCCTTTTTCTTGCACAGAGAATTAGCATTGCCATTCAACGTGGCAATGCTGCCAGCCTTCTGGGAACACTGCCAGTAGGCGAGGATGTGGAGGAATTTTATGACGCATGCATGTAAATAGCCTATATACAGTTCTTTTTCTTTTTTTATTAGTTTTAATGTGTAAGTTGTATATTGTTATCTGTATGTATGTGAAAATTTTGAAAGATTGTAAAAATGAAAATTATTATAAAAAGAATTATAACATTGTCTATCAAAGACAGTACAGAGTTCTAAAAAGGATAATACACTCCTGAAACGCAGCTTGCTATACCTGCGCCGCCTTTTCGGTTTCCTTCATGCTTGGGCAATCGGGAACGTCATGACGCGATGATGATGAAGGTATAGATTGACAGCAGAGCACAGCCAGACATAGCCCTTCTGTTATTCGTCTCTGGTTAACCATTCCAGACTTGTTTCGCTGTGTTCTTCAGTATATTTACTGCAAGTTTGTAGTAAAATCGTAAGTAGGCCTTACTTACCTATTAATTCTTAAAACTTGTTAAATCTTTTTTACAGCGCTCTGTCACAATCACAATACAGTCTTCAGTAGGTAACATAATACTAGGAATTATCAATATTTTTAACTGACCTTGGGCCAATGAACCTTCCCGTGCAATTGTATTGATTGTAATATTTAGTAATCGTATTCTGATTACGGGGACAAAAAAGAGCCTGCATATATAACAAAGTAGTCTGTAAATTCGTGAGCTTTCAAGATTAGTTTCTGAATTTTTTTAACACCAACGTACAGCTTATTTTTTTTACTATGATGATGATGCTCGGCAAACATTCATATTGCAATGTAGGTACTTACCTATTGCTCACTAAGTGTCATCACTACATATTATAAAACAAAGTTCCCCGCCGCGTCTGTCTGTCTGTTCGCGATAAACTGAAAAACTACTGAACTGATTTTCATGCGGTTTTCACTAATAGACAGAGTGATTCATAAGGAAGGTTTAGGTGTATAATTTGTACCCGTGCGAAGCCGGGGCGGGTTGCTAGTTAAGTATAAGTAAGCTAAGAGTGGTACAGGTTTCATATAGTGCTGCATATATTGTAATGTTATGAAACATAACGGGTAGCGAATTAATGTTTTGCCATATTAGATAATTCTGTACCCTATACCAAAAACAAATTCTTTTTCTTAATGCTGAAAATAAAGGCCAACACACAGTCACTGACATAAGAACCAATTTTAAGTAAAATAATCCGAATCCTACGCCGGGATTAGGAAATAAAAATGTTAAGAAAAAAATAAAGCGACTTCAACGAAATTGATTGTGAAAAAAAAATCAACTAAAAATACCTTATGTATTTTATACTAAAACCTTTCTGAAAATATGTAGAATACGTTAGTGAAACAATCACGAAAATTGGTCCATTAATTTTTAAGAAAATCGCGGACATGTTATATGGGGTCGAAAACCTACAGAACCACCTTTTTTGAAGTCGGTTAAAAAGCTAGTATCGAGCGAGTTATCTGTGTGTTAGGATTCTTACTAGAAAAGCATTTTATTAACATTACCCTTCATAGATGACTACCAAGTTTTGATACCTAATAATAAACAATAGATCTAGTAAAAAATAGACGTGCGTTTGCTGAACGGCAATTTCAAAATACCGAATGTTCGCCCACGGGTCCACCAACCCACACATACAGTTTCAATTTTGTAGTTAATTTGTGGTTTTGCAAAAAGAAGTCGGTAATTTTGCAATGTATTATAGCACGTCAACCAGTATGATATATATAAATTCACGTGACTTATCTATCAGTCTAATGAATTTGAAGTTATTTAGATTTGAGACAATTATATCTACGGCTAGTGCCGATGCTGACGGGCGCCAATAGGTTCTGGAGCGATACAAGTAGTATTTTATCTAAATCTAAATTGGTCTAAGAAGAAAAGTTTTGTACGTTTTTTTTGTGATGGATAAACTAAGATACTGTTTAACTGATTTAATTTTTTTTCCTCTATAAAAGCTACATTATCATTGAGTAACGTAGGCTATATTTTAATTTAAAAAAAATAGAGATCCCTACGAAAATTGCAATAATGTTTCCCAAGGTATAAAAAATTTCCAAATACTAATGTCTGCGGTCCATTGAAGCTGTAAAAAAATCAAGTCAACGCAATCAAAAGATACGGCCATTTTAAGCCTCAGATTTCACAATTTGAACATTTCGCAGGTAAATCAAAACCTATAGGGTACTTCCCATTGATCTAGAATCAAGAAATTTGGTAAGAAGCAAGGTCTGACAGCACAAGTAAAGGAAAAAATCCGAAAGCCGTTATTTGTTTTTTTTTATCATTTAATAAAAATCATTTTGTGATTACAAACTTATATTTTGCGGTTGGAAAGTTGACTTTGTCGTACAGCGATGTATTGGAGAGTATTTTTAGAACTACAAAGTTAAGTTTGTCTTTCGGAAAAGACAGGCAAAAATCTACGAGGATTGATTCCGGTTTTTATTACTCAATCAAAACATGGTTAGTTTCAAAAGATGGGGACATACATATCATGATACTAATCCTTATCCAAATAAATAGTATTATAATCAAGATTGATTATGTAAATGTAAATTTCTGTTTGAATAATTTGAATCGGAATCTTCTTTCGTTTAGAAGTTATGAAGGGTTTAAAAATGCTATAAAATGTAATAAAAAAAATTAAGTCATTAGTGTATACCCTAAGAAGCAAGCCTCTCAGAACTCCATTTTGGGCATTGGTCAGCAATCGGCCATACTGTGAAGTGCGGGGTCCTTGTAATCTTTCAGATGTCTGCTTCTGGAAGACCAGCGTGCATGGAGGTCGTTCTGCGTCTTCTGCGAGAGTGTATTGGTCCTCTCTCGTTTCTTTTCTGTCGCTCCTTTAGCCAACATCACGTACGCAGACATTCGCTCCCAGCCTGTACAAAACAATACATGTAATTTCCAAAGCAACCCTGCCTAGTAAGCACCTGTGCGAAAGCACGAAAGAACTGATCATTGTACCGTGTACGTAAAAGAGGCTTGATGAACAACGCGAAAGTCAACGCCAAGCACGTGCAGCTGAGATTCGGATGCAAATGGTTGAAAGACTAAGCCGGTTGTCTGATATGTTAATTACTAGATTTTCATTTGCGAATATTTCGCAGTTTTATTGATATTACATATTATATGTGTCGAATTGATGATCTCCTTTAGGCTGGTTATTTAATTTTCGTAAATTATATTTTATTTGCTTTAAACTTTTCCTGATTTCAATGGCCTGTACAAAGACATGATCAGTTGGAAAGTTGCCTGATGTAGTGTTCATTATAGTAGATGACGCTTCAATCGTTATAAAATAAAGTGATGGACATGTTTATGTGTCAATATCTCTACCTAATCCCCGTAAAATTTGTAGTTAAAGTGTACAAGTTCAGGGCACAACACTCGAATTAAACTGCAGTTTAAATTTTAAAAAAGAAATCAAAGGCAAAGTCTATTTGCTAAGTGTCAAATTTTTGTTTGCGGTAGTAATGGATATGTGTTATATTGTTGGCCCGTAATAATGATATTTAGAATCGTTTAAAAGAATACAAAAATACGCGCATATTCCCTATTGTCATTGGACACAAGGTTGTGGAATGAGACAATAATTTGAGTTATCAGTTTTCTGATGACATTAACCATGTATATTATGAAGAAACTCGATAGGTCCTTTAAATAGGAGGGTGTATAAGGGTTGAACAGCATAATAATATTATAAAGCAGAGAACGGGGTTAAGTAGCACCATTTACTACTGGTACAGGTAACTTGAAGTCCGGAATTGAGAAACATCTTAAGCTACATAAATATGAATTAAAAACAGACGATTTTAAGATGCTTAAGCTTGTCTCATTACTTTTCGTCAAGGATAGGCAGAAGCAACAATTTTGGAGGAGCGAATTTTGGAAGAAAATACATAAAAGTATTGCTATCCCCTCAGTCCTTAAATCCTCTTCACATGTTATATTACTTACTACCGATGATTATTTTGTAGGTTTCACAAAAAAATCATAAGATTTCATCCAAGCATTTATCCGTGCCAAATCATTGTTGAGCGAATTCACGATTTCAAGTAAGTAGGTTAACGATGCCTGTGTGAAAACGCCTATTATGATTTGCAACATTATCCATTTTCATAAATTGCTGTCATCGTCATTGGTGAAAACGCTGGCAAGCTATAATACTGTTCCTACAGAGAATTGATAATCTAATCTAATCGTAAAAATATGAAATTTTGAAAATCCATACCAGGTACAGGTAGGTAAATAAATATGTAGACGTACCAACAGTTTTAAGTCAGTAACGGTTTACCACTTTTTTGTCTAATGTCTTTAATAGAAACATTTTTAATCGATGTTCATACCTGTCAGGCATCTTTTGAGGTAATTAAATTTGTACTAATGTAATTAAAACAAAAACTGTTACAAGTTCCACGTTAAGAAATTATTTTAATAATATAAATAATTTTAGGTAATTGCCACGGAGCTGTAAAAAGATGATGTACGTATTTAAAGATGGTTCATAGAACCTTGGTAGCTTTAACGATGTTTGTTGAGAAATAAATAAAGGGCATTTTATGTTTTTCAACACGGCTGATTTAGTCGTTTTGGTGGTGGTATAATATTAATATACAAGGCAAGGTCCAAGTGACACTTCTAGTACTTATTAAAATAATTAATTGTCACTTACTACCAAGCAGATCTCGTGCTTGTTTGCTTACTTAGTTATAGATAAAAATAGGCAGTCATGGGACTGCCGACAGAAGTGAAAACTTAAACGAAACGACGAGCTTAAAACGTCACATTAGCTTGTTGGTGACATTAATAAATAAGGAGTTGACAGAACTCAATAAATGAAATCAGATCTATATATTCATTATTAGCGTGACGGTCACGAGTTCAGTGCTTTTTCCCCATACCAAAAGTGCCCAACGTGCCTAAAGAAGTTTTCACTTCAAAAAAAGCTAGACCCAAAGCTATAATTGATATAGAGGCTGCTAAGTAGATGTATATAAATATTATCTTTCAGTGTATGTATATTTCACAATTCAGAAGGTTTAGTGCCCGTTCCATGAGCAGCATAACAGCTATATATTTCTGGAACACGTTTAATTGTCTATAGTTCATAATTGTATCAAAAGTAAAACAGAACAAAACACATTTTGATGGACACTAGATGAGCAAATGTACAAAATGCTTTAGGCTATTAAGTTTCTACTATTCTCTTCGCTAAAAATAGTATCTACTATCTACATTAAATTTGCTATATTTCAAATCGCCTATTCACATTACAAATCGTTTTCATTTTTCTATTACAACAGGGATCCCCTATGCTACGAATCGTCAAATAACTTTTCTTAGTGAATTACCGGAGGCGGTTGACGCGGTTTCCCCTATAAGATCGTCCCTCCCGCAACTCCCGCCATTTCTCCCTCTAGTGGAGTGGGCCATACAGAGACGGTTCGCGAAGCTCTCTCACGGTGCTTACGGCTTGCTTTGCTTCAGTTTGGCGGGTTTAGTGTCAGCAAACAGCCGCGCGCAGTGTTCACTCCAACTAACAATTGGCGGGAAAGAAAGCTCGCGCTCGTGGAAAAGTAACCATACAAAATCAACGTATTTAAATTCGAAAGTTTATGTGTATCCTGTGAATAATGGCTTTACAGTCGAGTCCCTTGATGCTTTTACGATTGTTCATCTTAATAAATATTATGGTAAGCTCCTATTTTGTTGTTATACACACTAGGCGATATTGCATTATTTTCTAATGTATCATAAAATATTTCTATCGAGAACTTAACATAAACACTAGATTTAGGGTATTCGACAGCTCATTGAGTAATACTAGATTAATTTTATACACATTATGTAAGTCAATATTTAAATAATTAATAATTAATTATAAAAAAAAATAAGCGTAATTATCTTTTCTTTATTTACGTTATGTTAATTTATGTAAATGTTTTATTGGGATTTTTTCCATTTCTTAATTCTGTATATAAGAGGCAATATGTTATGAAACCATAAATTCTGTTCCCATTATGCACCTAGTCCTATACCTTTAAAATATAAATTGTTAAATCTAAAAAAATATATTTTACCTTCACAATTAATAATATGTTCATAAACTGTCTATTAAATTTTAATTTTCACATAAGAATTAGGATTCAGCGCACATCAAATTTCAGATCTAATCGGAGCATCCCAAGTAGTTCTGCTTTTTCGGCTAATGAGTAGTCACCAGAGTTCTATGGCATCAGGGTGAAGGTTGGCACCGGTAACCGCTTACCATCAGCTTAACTGTTTGACAACTACCTACGTATCATAAAAATAATACATAGTCATAAATCCTCTTTGACTTTTATCTTTTTATATTCTGTGCTCAGACTGCTTAACAATAAACCGTCTACAATCAAACGTTTAGTTCGCGCAATAGACTGCATGTACGCACTTAAACACAGGCGTGAATACGGACGATTTAACCCAATAATTTCCTTCACTCAAGTCCCTCAAGTAGGTACCGTCAAAGCAAGAAGAACATTTAGTTCAATTACCATAAATAAGATAATATCACTCGTGTCTAGTAACTGTAACCGTTGCAACATCGTGCATGGAGGCATGGTTGGATCGATCTCCGCCCAGAAGCGTCACTCGATTGCCGTAACGATGAACTTGTACATCGAAATGCTATACATATCGAAGGGCGTAGATGCATGCGCCGATCGAGAACCGCTAGCTTGCCATATCAATTTACCAGCGCCGCTCTGGTGCACCCAATTACTAGCTCTGGTTCACATGATTCCTATTCATCAGCCTCGAGATTGCTTTAGTACACATTAAAAATATATGTTCAAAGAGGAAGTATAATTTTAAAGTCTCATATATTATTGTGTCTCATACGGTTATCTGATTGATGCACTTCAATTTTACCTACTGCAAGATTATATTATAAGACATAAAAGTTAACTTATAATTTAAAAGTGCTATTAAATTAACCTTTGGTAATAATAAAACAAAAGTTCTTACATAATAAAAACTCTTAATCTTACTAATTCTTTTTATTTATAGCTAGCCTTTTATTTCAAATCGATTCTAACTCGATCTTAAAGTTACCTCACAACAAATTCGAATAAATAACCAAATTACATTTAAGTATTATGGGCATCATTAAGCGATTGTAAGTTTGATAATGTCTGTAGTCTATGATTGGTTGATTGTAGGTTGAGTTCATTTATGGTAGTTAAATATTTTGTATTGCCATATTTTTTTAAATAAACAACAATATAGCGGTGATGAAATAGTGCGGTGGTGTGATACCATGGATGTGGCTTTAAGAGTAGGTACTAAATGAAGGATAATTCTAGTTAAATAGAGATCATGTCGTCAGGGCTAATTTCAGAAAAGCAATGTAGATCTCGGGCGAGAAACTTTCTTCGTATTCTTTTGACATGATGAGAAATCGGAAATTATCGTCTTCGTCCTGGGTCCGTATGTTATAGTATATTTAGTTTATAACCTACTACGAAAACAGGCTATCCAACATAATAAGAATTTTACAAATCGGACTACGAGAACTTGATATTAAATAATTTTTCACTTCACACTGTTATTATTAGATTATTATGTATGTATATAGATAACAGTTACTTAGATAACTTGTGCACCTGTTATCTGCCCTATATTGAAGTCCATTGCATCTGCCCATCAAGGTTGTCTGTAAGAAATCGCAACTAGCGATAAGACCGCCGTTTGGACCATAATTTGTTTATATTTTTAATATTGTAAATTGTTTTATGGTATACAATAAAGATTATTGTATTTTATGGATATAATACAGATTAAAATGAGTTAAAAAGTATTTTTTGTTTCGCATCACCAACATGTACAAGTTGTTTTTGGTTTTTAACACTCGTTTTAATACAAAGTTACGATATTCTCAAAAACTTAACAAATTAAAAACGCGCTGTACTAGAGTCTGAGACTGTACCGAGACTGTAATTAAAGTCGTTATCATTACTGACACTAAAGAAACTTTTTTCACGATTTCTGATCAAGTAAAAATATTGCTGTAACTATAAATTACAAAATAAACTGTAATATCAACAAGTAAAACAATAAATGACACAAATACCAATGACAAATTATACCACTAACCATATTCCTTACTACTAAAAACAACTACATCTACCTAACCTTCGCACTCAGAGATGAAAGTAGTTAAAGATAATATCATGATAACAAATATTATTCCGTGTTGGATGGCCCCTTGGCACTATATTCCTTTACTGAACTACGTAGGATAGCATAGTAAGGACAATTTGACACTTAAAACAGGTATGTGGAAGTTTTGGACGTGCTCCCATTCACTTGGTATACGCATTCCCTCCTCTTGTAAGTCTAAACCTGAAAAAGACTGTGTTATATTGTTTTTTTTTTTCTAGTGTCATATTAGATCAAATTATGATTGAAGAGTGTATGCAGGAATTTGCTAAATAGCTACGCAGATGATATATTTTCTTACATAGTTATAATGCTCCAGGAAGTCTTCACTACACTGATTAACGGTGACTTTGTTGCGTATTCAAAGCGCTTTGAACTCTTATGCTGTTATAAATTTCCGAAGAATGTGATTTATTAGAGTTTATGCGTAGGTACATACGAAGCAGGTTATAAAAGAAAACTGTTTAAAAAAAAAACAGTATAGGTGTTTTTAAAATAACAACCACTGCCTTATGATCCTACTTTATTGACTTTTATAAAATACCATGACTTATCCATTTTCCATCCACAGCTTTTATCATGATTTCATCAGTTTTTATCCCAAGTGTAAATAGATCCACCTAACCATATTAACATAATATATACGCCTATTCGAGAATCACCTATTTTATATTTATTTCTTAGATTAGAACTAGATTTAGTACTTGGTCTATCTGAAACTGAAAGTCATCACTTTCAGGTTCAGATAGACCAAGTAACTTAGGGATTTGGTTAATGTAATGTTTTGAGATTTCAATAACCTACAAAATTTTTACGCACGAGTCATCGTCATCGGTGTTCTTGGGTGAACTTACAAAAAACTAAAAGACCAAATACGTCAATAGCACAGTAAGTTGGCAAACTTGTCTCAGTAATTTAATATAACAGCTTTGTCTTTCATTGTAACAGTGAAGACTTAATTTTCAAAAAACGAGTTTTATGCAAATCTGTAGCAGTTCATGTTCCCTTAGTAATGAGCAACGATTTCTATATAATTATATACCATAGGAGTTACTTCTTACACCATTTTAACAATGAGCTGCGCTATATGTGTCTATTACCATAAGTACATTTTTCTTATTGTGATATACTTATGTATATGTATCATTATAAGTATTTATAATATTAGTAAGAAAGTATTTATTATTAGAGATATTTTGTGCAAATATCTTGAAAATGCAAACAAGAAGATTTAATAAAATCTCTACTATTGAATGATTTCGTATCAAAATGAAGTATTCTGTGCGCTATCTCTCTGTTATAAAATATCGATCAGCCTGCACCCACTTTTCCTGATACCATGAAAAAATGTATCATTCAAAGACAATTTAAATGCTTAATGTTGTATTGATTTTATTAAACTGTGTTTCATTTTAAGTAACTGTTACTGTTGATTAAAGGATGTTTCTAAAATTGTCACGTTCGTCACCGTAGAGTGCTAGTAATCGATCAGTTGCTGTGCACCTTGTATCCATTTTATACTGTAGGTATATGATCGGTATGCTAATCTGGTAATGAAATTTGAAATTACACTCTAGCTATCCAATGATAAGTGTTGGAAATATCAGGTGCAATCACGAAGTTCAATAATTAATTACTCGATTTATTTTTCTATTATTATTTACAAAAAAAAAATATTTCCATTAGTGTT
The DNA here is from genome assembly GCA_963859945.1 of Euplagia quadripunctaria. NCBI lineage: Eukaryota > Metazoa > Arthropoda > Insecta > Lepidoptera > Erebidae > Euplagia > Euplagia quadripunctaria. Next base: position 17,236,835 of record OY982564.1, on the reverse strand, counting down.
TTAAGTTTTCATAAGTTTCTTTATACCAATTAAAGGCACCGCTTAATATTGACAATACTGTTAGTTGCAAAAGATATTGTATTTTTAAACACTTCAATTGTATAAGGATAATACGGAGGAAGTAGGCACAAAAAAGTAAGTGACTCTATGCAGTACAAATAACGGCGAGAGGGCTAAACATTCATAAAAAAAAAATATATATATATATATATATATATAAATACGGTCGAATTGAGAACCTCCTTTTTTTTTCGTCGGTTAAAAAGAACAACTCTTTAATTCTTCAAAATGAAAACACAAACCGATAACCCGAAGATTTTATATACATTTGTGTGAAATTTAATTCGAATGTAATAAAAAGAGCGCTATCTAGTGTCAATTAAGTGTCACTCCTATAATTCTATACAAATAGATGTTAAAGTTATGTTAAGTGAATATGTAATAAGCAAAGAAGTCGCACTAGCCCTCCTGATTATAATTCTGGACTCGCCCCTATTGTGCATAATTATGCTGAATATTTTGAAAAGGCAATGGGTATTTATAATCATGAACGTGTACTTATTTGTTTACTTATCAGTCGTAATATTATGCGAAAAGTATCTACCTAAATTAGTATAAATAGGTATTACAAATTTAAAAAAAGAATAACGAAACGAATAACAAAAAGATTAACTTGTTCAAAGTTGATGTCAGTCCGGTGTTATGTTATGCTGGATATTCACGTCATTAATTGTCACGGCAAACTAAAGTCTGAAAGGAGGTAGTTCATAGCAGAAGATTGTATCTACGCAGATAGGTAAAGGTAAAACCTGAAAACATCCGCTGAGTACAGCTAGTAAGGCGTTTTATTGAAACCTACGAAGCTATTCGCCGCAAGTACACAACAATTTGCGATCTGTCATATGGTACAGTCAAGCGTCTGTAACTCGAACAGGTATTCTCCTATGACTGACCTTCCATAGCCGTATGCTTTATTTTATACACTGCATTTCGTCTAGAAGTACAAACAAGCATTACAGTAAGAGATCGCAATCATCTGTATTAGTGATGAGCTTACCTATGCCCGCGGTGTTGCGACCACTTACACAATGTTTTAAAAGTTCCATTCGCGCTTTATTACTCGACTGTAAGGTTATTTTGTATTTATTTTATCCATATTCACCTCAAGTGTTTGGCTTTAAACAATACATTCATAATGAATTGATATTAAATAAAAACATATTTCCTAAGGCTCTTAGAATAAATGTAGAGTCATACAGCTTATATTCTATCCAATGCCATATGTCGGACATAATTCAATAAGAAAGAAATTAGCAATTCTGGGCCAAGGAACCCTTATAGGTCCACTTCTTGTCCGTCTGTCTGTCAAGCCCCTTTTTAGGAACCCGTGGACACATCAAGTTAAAATTAATATCAAATACTGATGTCTGTGGTCCCTTGTAGCTGTAAAAAAATTAAGCTTCTAAGTCAACGCAATCAAAAGATACGGCCATTAAGCCTTAACAAATTTGAACATTTCGCAGGTAAATCAAAACCAATACTTTGGTACTTCCCATTAACCTATTTTCGTGAATTAATTCCCGAGATGGACGTACTATCTACATACAAGTTTGTTTGCTTACGGAACCCTCGGTGCGTGAGTCAGGCTCGCACTTTTCCGTTTTTTTTTAATAGGATTAATTCCACTTTTACTATCAATATGTACACTAGGATTTTCCGGTTGTATGAAAAATACTATGTAATTGTTTTTTGTTGCGAGTTGAAAAAAGTTTTAAAGGTTTAACCTTTCCTTGGTACCCTATAGCGAAACAATTTTACAATCCTTGATTTTAAACAATACACACTTAGACATAAACCTATCTAGTTGTACAGTTAGATCCATTACGAAGGACCATGAAGCGTGCACGAGAAGGCTTCTAACAATGTGCTGAGTTAGTTCGAAATGATTATGATGACAGCTTTACTAAAATTTCCATACACATTACATATACTCACTTGCCATAAAATCACTATAATCGCTAAGGAAAACCTACAAAAAAGAAACCCATTATTATTTGCACTAAATTAAAAAAATCTAATTTGTATGGAGCCCTTAATGTAAGGTTTGCGCGTTTTAGCTCTCTTTCAGAAGAGTATTATAGCAACAGTAGTATTTGTAGGTTACCAAAATAATTTTATGAATCTTAGGCAGGTCGAATAAGGCGCCCATTACACGGAAAGTGTCGCTGTTAGTTTTGCCACAATCAAAACGGTCATTGACGAATGACCTACCGTCTAATGCAGTGATTGACGGTTGCATGATGAGATTTAGAAGTCGATATTATTTCATCAATCACCAACGAACATCGGTCAATCATGACTTTTGGTAATGATTGACGTTTGCATAAGCATCTAATGGACGCCTAAAAGTTAACGGGATGAATAAGATGCGTTAATTATACAAGTATCTTAGTACTTAAACAAGATCGCAGTTCGGCCGTATCTCCCTCCTACCCACTAAGTTTAAGTACAAGGTGGTGTTTCCCCAGTCGGGCAGTTTCAATTCTATCAATAATAACATAAATAATAAATACATCTGGTTTGCAATTTAGACTTATAAGTAATAGCTTTATGTTGTGCACTTACGATAAGTCGCCGAGTCGGGAGCTGCCAGAACGTCTTAACTAACTGTCTTCTAGTTAGGGAATCTTTTACTGTGAAGCTTAAAAATGAAATAGTGTAAGAGTGAGCCGTATGCTTGTTTACTCCTAGTAGTATTAAAATATCTAATGGAACCAGAGAGCCCACGTAAGTGCGCTACGTAAAGCAAACGAGAGAAACAAGAAAATATTAAAACTCTCTGCTATAATGAAAATTATATAAGAGAGTAGCAATACAATTTATTAAACTGACCTATATATAAAAAAAATGATAAATGAGTTAACGATGAACTTGTTTTGTAATCATTTTGAGGACTTCTTCGACTTTAGGTAAGTACATTTAAGATTATTGAAACTGCTCCCTCGCAAGAACTCAGTGTGGTTTAATCCCCCTGCAGCATCAAAGCAACCTCAAATTTCTTTGTCAACAAAGATATCAATTTACTTAGCATCATTGTCAAGTGTCGTGCTTGTGGGTAGGTATTAATGCGAAGCCCCCTGCCGCTATTCACAGAATTCTGATTAAAGTTACATAACTGACGTAGTCGTTCGATGGCTGATCTTCAGTGGCGCGCGTGGGAATCGTCTCCGGGTATGCAATTAGGGAACGCCGGGAGCGGAGGGTAGTCAATTACCACGCGCACTGTTTTATTGCGACTCCTTGTTAATGCAATGAAACTACAACCAAAACAACACAACGAGCGACATAAACTTTATTACCCGCCATTTGTTTCGTTTACACTCTTAGGAATTTCTTACGACACACTGATTACAGTTTTAGTAAATTGCTATAATAAAATATGAATTGCACCCATTTGATTAAAGTTGTAATTCCTAAATTATGTACAGTCGATGGATTTTGTCATGTACTCATTAAAATATATGTATATTATTTATGGATGGATCTTTCTGTTTCATACTTATGTGAAATCGTAAAAATATCCATCAGGTTGTTATTTAGTGAATGAGTACATACACGTTCGCGTACGACATTTTTGAAATTAATTGCATTCTTTTTTTATCATCATAGTGGTTACTCATGCGTAACAAATAACATTAAGCAATTTAAAGCACCTCGAGCTCCCGCGTAAAAAACAAGTGAGAAAGTGATTGCGAAAAAAAAACCTTAAAAAAAACAATCCATATCATGTCAGTCATGTCACACATATATACTGTGGCGTCTTCGAGTCAACGACCCAAACCAATTATTGTTGCATAATGGAAGTTCTTTTTCAATGATTGAAATAAGTTTTTTGATAGCCCATAGGCCAATTTAAGATAACTATACAGATAGTATCGCAGATCGCAGTACGTACAACAGTCGGCTGATACTGATGTTGCCATAAGTGTGCTTACACATAACATCTATGCGCATAATATCATTTATGTGTAATGTAAGTATATCTGACGTATACTTAGTAAGTATACTTACATTACACATAAATGATATTATGCGCATAGATGTTATGTGTAAGCACACTTATGGCAACATAGAAAGTGAACGTACCTACATTATCTCAATGATATGTAAGTACTAACTGTTAGTGATGAAATAAATAGGTTAGTTATAATATCGTTTCTTTTTTAGGATTCCGTTCCTCAAAAGGAAAAAAAGGAACCCTTATAAGATCACTTTGTTGTCCGTCTGTCTGTTTGTCTGTTTGTCGTCTGTCTGTCAAGACTATTTTTCTCAGGATCCCGTTGACGTATCAAGTTGAAATTAATACCAAATATGTATGTATAAGCTGTAAAAAAATCAAGCTTCTAAGTCAACGTAATCAAAAGATACGGCCATTCAAGCCTTAGATTTCACCAAATTTCAATTCGTAGGTAAATCAAAACCTATAGGGTACTTCCCATTGACCTAGAATTATGAAATTTGGTAAGAAGTAAGATCTCACAGCACAAGTAAAGGAAAAAATCCGAATGTCGTTAATTTGTTGTTATATCACATAAAAAATCGTTTTTTTAATAACAAACTTATATTTTGCGGTTGGAAGTTGACTTTGACGTGAATCGATGTATGGGATAGTATTTTTAGGATTGCAAAGTACAGTTTGTCTTTCGAAAAAGACGGGCAAAAATCTTCGAGAGTTGATTCACCAGATGGATTTGCTATCTTCAAACAAGTTTGTTTTCTTACGGAACCCTCAGTACTCGAGTTAGACTCGCACTTGTCCGGTTTTTTTTATTAAGTAACAAATTACAATTTGTAATGTAAGAAAGTATATTCTCTAAAGTACATAAAATCTAAACGTTAACTGGCGAATGTCATCTAATAAACATGGAGAGGTTAATTTCCCGTCCCGAAGAAAAGGTACCAGGCGCCGGTAAACGCAGAATGATCTGAGACCTTCATGAGCGCTGGCCTGGGGTAAAGGGTGAGGCTGCCCGTTACCCAAGCAGAAGCAAACCTGAGAGGGTTGCGGGACTAAATCAGAATCCTAATAAGGTGATGCTAGGGGTTTCCAAACGATAAAAAAAGCTAATGACCATAACTTAACAATTCGATATTACCAATTTGCGGACGTGCAGGAATTTTTATTGATAATTTAAGATATGTATAAACATTTTAGACATTGTTAATACTGAGTATGCAAAGTTACCCAATAGGTAATTATGTTATGATTTTAATAATTAAAACATTTAGACATTTTAAAATTGCATGTTAAATCACTAATGCCGCGTTCCTATAATCGAGAAACGATTCGTTATGCTTACGGACGGTTAAATTTTCGTTGAAAATTCAACGAAATTTTATCGTCCGCAAGCAAAACGAATCGTTTTTTGATTATAGGAACGCAGAATAAATCAATGAACTAAATAGTGGATTACAAAAACTACCTGGAAATATAATAGTAATAGCATTAGCTGACCAACAGATAAAAGGATTACGATCGCGATGATTTCGCACCGACTTCAAGTAAAAATCAATTTCATATGAAATTGCGCATTTTTTCTTGAACGTCTCAGTTTGCTACTTCATTAAAGGAATCGCCGAACGTGTTGTAAGCATCGCGAGATAAATTCAACTCTGTTTCCTCACCTCTATTTTTTTGTATGGTGTTGAAAATCTTTTTTTTTTAAACTTGAGACACCTCACACACGGCCGTCTGATCCCAAACTAGGCAGAGCCTGTATTGAATTAAGCTGTAAGGAATATTTGGTATATGTACATACATATTATAGATAAATTACACCCAGACACAGAACAAATGATCATGCTCATCACACAATTATTTGTCCTGGGTGGGAACCGAACCCGACCTCTGGCTCGGCAATCGGTATCACTAATCACCAGACCAACAGGCCCGTCAAAAAAAGATTAACTGGTACTGGAGGAGAGGTTTTTATAAATTCGAATGAAAATGTCTCTTAAGCTTTTTTAACTTCAACAAACCCCACGTAGTTTATCTTAAAACTTACGTCGAGTTGTTAGACTGTCTTGAGGAGTTGAAACGAAGTTAAAACTTTCTAATTTAGGTTAGCCCTTAGGCACAGATAAAATAATAGTTACTTTGCCTTAGGCCCTTATGCGTGGTAAATCAGGAGTTGTTTGCTCAGTTTAATTTTTATCTATTCTAAGGCAGCAACGTGTGGCATTACTTTCTACACAAAGGATAGACAATCGGCGTAGTTCTGCAGGATATCCAGCTATCCGGCTTCAAGGTTGACCGGATATCCAGTATCCGGCCAAATAGTTAACTGATTTATCTCTACAAATTATAATACAAAGATATATTTTGCGTATTGTACGTACTTATAATAAACTATCAATTTAAATTCTTAATGAATCCGATTAAAGTAATTAATAATTCATTCTCACACGTCTGTTTATATTGATCAATCGTACGTTCATTTTATTCGTATAAATAGATGTTTATCTAAACCGCTTTTATGTTAATAATATACTACTAATATAACTTAATAGACTACATTTTAAAATGCCCATTAAGTACAATGAACCCAATACCGAATTAGATTGGAAGGTATACCTAAACAACAAGAACAAAAAAAAATATACCATTAATATTCATAATATTCGAACAATAATAATAGTCGATCGGCCTGCATAAGCGACTTTTGTACCTACATACCTGTAGATTAGATCGTCAACAATTAATTACAAATAACCTACTCGCCAATTAATTATTATCAATTACCAATGATATTTGTTTCGGTATCTGTCACGTGCACTGTTTACAATACGTCCTCTGGCGTATTGCTTGAAAGCAATGACTTTTTAAAGTACCGTCTAACGAAACCACAGAAATCTAACTTATTTAGATTTCTGTGAACTAAACTATACGTGTAATATGCACAGTTACGCACTGAAAACGTAGGCACCTTTCAAAAGAACAGTTTATACAATAAATATACTTTAGGTGTAGATGCCTAGCAAATGCTTCTAAATGTTTTTGTTATGAGATAGGTCGTGGACTTTTGACCTTTTCTGATATGTCTATTTGTTATTCATAACTTATAAGTGTTAATCTTGCCATGGATACGGACTTTTTATTAAAACAAGAAACGAACATTAGCATGATTTATTGTATTTACCTAATAACGATTGATATTTACCTACTGATTGTGGTTACAAATCGAGTCGACATCAGAATATATTTCATTATCACCGTTATGTCATGCATATTTAATATCAACAGATATAATTTATTGTAGTGTTTTAGTCAATGTGCCTACCTACCTAAAGTGTCTCTATAGGTTTATAATCTCATCTATACAATAAAAATAAATACATTGTTTTACACATTACATGTATAATTAATTATATTCTCTGGACATAATGGCAAATTTTGTTAAATTTAAGATAGTCCGTATGACCCGATATGTGTTCGATGTCATGTAAACAGAGCATTATCAATAATTATTTAAATTTTACTAATATCAGGTGATGTTGTTTGAATGTGAATCGCACCCGGTTTAGCACTACTGTGACTCCAGTATGCTAGAATCAACAGCAATGACTTCGGAAAATGTTAGAAATGCTTAAAAACAAGAAGAAGAATGAATTGTAAATCACTCTGTATATATTTTTAAAATGTAATGCCTATTATATTGTAGTGAGAAATAAATCATTATTACTCTAAATATTGTCTCGTGTGGGGACCAATCCCCTTCAGAAAGCATAAAGCTACCAGTAGCGTTAACCCATTTTATACCCCAGGATCTTAGACATTTTATAGAATAAATTCTTGATATACAAAACCAGTGTTAACTAAGAAAAGCAACCTTACTACTCTTTAAACGACTTCAAAAAGGAGGAAGTTCTATGTTCGGCTGAATGTTTTTTTATGTATGTTCACCGATATTTCCGTCATCTATGGACCGACTTAAAAATACATTTTTTTTAGGTTTTCATTTACCTGTAACGTTTGACACACCCCAGATTTAATTGCTATCGACTACGTTATATACAATAATACATACGTACGTCGAAAGAAATATCGATAAGCGATAAGCTATACAATCTAGATTACGATAAAATAATCACAAAAGTACATATCTAGTTATATAAGGTATTAACACTAATATATTTTATAAATAAAAATAAAGCTGGTACATAATTGTTCCATCTGGCAACCCTAGAGCGGATGCCTAATTAGATGTCTAATCTTTATGATGTATATGTTACGGGTCAAGTTATTAAACATTGCACTATTGGTAATGACCGGGCAATATGAATAATGACGAGTAAAATTGGGACTATGTTATTTAATACTTATATTTTTTTTATTGTGTTATGGAATAGGCGTTTGTCTTCCAACTCACCTGATGGAAAGTGATGATGAAGACGAAGATGATACACGCCTATCCAAGAGAAACCTATTCACTCTACTCTTGAACGTTCCAAGATAATAATTGTCTTTAAAAATAGACGCAGGCAGTTCATTCCAGACGTTCGACCTTATAAACTTAATTATTTATTACATTGTTTGGCCATTATGAATATTGCTACATAACTTACTGTTGTTCAACGGCTGGACGCTAGGACCAAGAACATACATGGAAGGACTATAATCTCTTTTTTTATATATTATAGGGGGCAAACGAGCAGACGATCATTTACAAATATGGGCTACCAACGAGTACAGAGCACAGTTGTTTTCTATATAATTTAGAATTAAAAGCCATTAACGGTGGACAGTTTATATTGGTTAAATATCGAATTAAAAACTAATACGTAAGTCTGTTTGTCAAGACCTTTTTCTCAGGAACCCGTGAACGCATCAAGTTGAAATGAATACCATATACATAAGTCTGCGGTCCCTTGAAGTTGTAAAAAGCCAAGTTGCCATTGCCACTTACAGCACAAACATTACGCTAGTGAAATTAAGTTTCTGTTCTGAGCTATTGAACCACAGGAATTCTTTAAGTTTCATTTCCCTATGTGAATACTCGAAACACTATACTCAATTATATTTAATAACTGATGTCATTTTGCCGTGTCGTCCCAACTGCCAGGCGCTTCCGACAAATTCAATTACCCTTGTCGTTAGTATTCTTAGAAAAAACATCTTCGACGTATACTTCTCTTTTTAAACGGCAGTACCGTACTGTCTGCTCATTTCTGGGAATTCATAAACCTATGACAGTCAACATGTTAGCCATTTTCTTTATGCTTCCTGATATTTTAAATACAGGGTTACTGGTAATATATCTGCAATCCATTAAGGGGATGTAGAGGAGGTCATTTGAATATCCATAGGTTCCGAGTAATTTTTATGTTTTTTTTGAAGATATCGTTTAAAACTTTGAAAATTTATAATAAAAGACTAATGGGTGGAATTGTTATTATCTATTTGCTAACACCTCATAACATTATAATCAACCGTAAAATGAAAATAATAGCAGAGGTACAAAACTTTGATATTTTTTAACAGGTTTTTTGACTTAAATGGTCGATTTCTGCAAAACACAATTACTAAAGTACTTTATCGGTAGAACATTTATGAAACATATATAACTTCTGAGCTATCCAACGACATACAATAACATACCAGAAATCTAGAAGTGAACAATACTCGCTTTACAATCTTTGTTTCACAATCCTCATAATTGAGTTATTTTAGCTCATTATAGTTGAGCTAAAATAACTTCTGTCTAGAAGCTGTTGAATGAACAACTAAGTTTAAAATGTGTAATTTATACACACGTAGTAGTTTAGGCCCTTTAATTTCTTCAATTGAAAGCTCTACACTTTCAACAAAAAAACTTTCAACTATATCGACACTAGCTTTTCGCAGATTCCTGGAGGCTGTTTTCATAAACCCACCTAACGTTATTATTAGAAAATGCAATTAATATTCTCAACAATATAATGTTTAAATGCACAACTATAACTTCAAATAAATTGCCATAACACGAATGACATCGCTAGGCGCTGATTGGTGTATTCAAATACTTTTAGTTTATCGTTATTTCAATTCGCATTTATTGTTAAAAATCAATATAAAATAAAATAAAAACATTGCAGTGACCCATCTTTCATATTTTTATTACATTTTAATGACATAATTTTCATAATTGCATCTACCCTATTAATAATGCCTTCCCTGTTTACACCCACTAACGGTAGAAATTAATCAGTAATCTAATGATTGTCTATGGTTTAAACTATCATGTTCAAAAATTGCTTCTTGGGAAATATAAATCAAATTTAGTTTTTGCAATGGATATCGGGTATCTTTAAATTTAATAAATTGATCTTAGAATGGACTCGTATTATTTTTTATTCGTAGGTATTGTAAAAGTATGTGCAATATGTAAAACTTATATTTGACTTCTCTTTTTGCTCATCGATTATGATTCTTGAAACGAGCGCTGAGCGTCGTCACCACAGTAGGTTCACGTTCGCGGACGCGAAATTGAGATGATCTCTGTCCCGGCCCCGGAACGGCTCGTATCTTTTGTTCAACGATAATTGGAATAGGCGTTTTTTTTTTCAATCTCACCTAATGGAAAGTAACGATGAAGACGAAGATGGAACACGCCTATCCAAGAGGAACCTATTCACTCTACTCTTGAACGTTCTTTTTTTACATTATATTATTACCTTCGTTATCAAATTGTATTTAGACAAAGAAACATCCTGTTCATCCAGGGGTCGTTGACTCTGGCATGTTCTTGGTAAAATAATGCACCAGAAACGGAGACATCTGGCTCGGCCTCCAGTCTCAGTGTTATGTCTTGATTAAACGCTAACCGCAGGCTTCGTCGATATTGTCGTTGCGGACGTTTTGTACAAATTTAGTAGAAAAATCGCTTTCGCTACTATGGGTAGTGAAAAGTTAACTTCACTATCACTGGTATTTGTCAAGTCACACACACACAAATCACTCAAGTCCACTGTGATTGGTCATTGATTATTAGAGAATTTCAATACCCAACATGCATTTGCGTATTGAATATTATGCTTTTTTTGTCACATAACTTCAACCATAAAATTTAAACCTGAAAATACTGGCTGAATTAAAAAGTTCACACATAAACTTTATTACTTTAACATTAAATCACAATTTTATAATACCTTCTCACTTGGAAATTTCTAATTGATGTCAATCTATAAAGTAATAACTATAAAACAGGTTTTACCAAAGCACGGAGATGAAAGAGTGGAAAATCTAAATAAGCAGCAATCTACCTAGGTATTTATTATGTTAATAATCTCAAATGGCCTTTAGCTTGTAACATTACACTAATCCTCCACTATCCTATCGGCTTTATCTCGTTATGAGTTATGTCTGGTTGCATCGCTCATGTATCATCTTCGTCACAGAATTATAAAGATTGAATCATTCATATTATTAAAAAAATGCTGTCTTATTTTGTTATTAACAGTTTGTGCATAAAGATAGAGAGAGAGTGTGTGTGTGTGGGTTTCTGTAGTTAATTTTGTACGATAACAACCAAACTAATATTAATATGCGAAGGTAATAGTGTCTTAACTATTAAAATTTAGAAAAAAGTGCGTGGGTCTGCATTATAAATTAAAAGTGGAGGCACAGAATACAATACCTAGTAGAGATAGTGGAGGAAGGTTTTTGAACACGAAATCACAAAAAATATGTGGTAACAAAACTTTTCCCCATCAAGTTTTGTTAACACATATTTACTATCATATTTTTTGCCTTATGTACAAGGGTACATTTATAAGTATCAAATCTGACGTAATACGAGTACCTAAGTATGTAAAGATTTTAATTATGGCATTGCTTTTTGTTTGTCAAAAATGTTAATGATGTTAGAATTATGAATAAAAAATTATATCTTTAGCAAACGGATTCTTATTTTATAAAATTAGGTTGGTTTTCATCTCAGTTAGATTGTCGGCGCGTACAGTCAGCATGTGGCTATTCGAGGCGGAGCTCTCAGCTCGAGTCATTTTAGCATCACGCTGTGCTGATCGCCGCGAAGTACAGACTCAAACAATGCCCGTCCACATTTTTATTAAAAATCATTGCAGCATGGTGCCTAAGAAACAGAAAAACATCAAGATAAAAGACTGCTATTTTCATCCATTGATAGCGCAAAGACTCGTGGTGGGAGCGCTACTTAGTCACGTTATACGGCTTGTTGGAAGATGACAAAAATAAGTCAACTACTTTCGCATGTCCTAAAGTTTTGATGAGTTACGGGAAAAGTTAGAAATGAATTTTACATTATTTTGTACTGAACATGACATCTTGTACGAATTTAGTATCTGCACGTCACCAAATGATAAACTTAAATATTAGTGCACTACAAATTTTCAGGATGACATTTTAAAAGTCAGACCACGGACATAAATGTTTTGATATTAATTACAACTTGATACCTCAACGCGTTACTGAGAAAAAGGGCCTTGAGACTGATGGACAACAAAGTGATTCTACAAGGGTTCCCTTTTCCTTTTTAGGAACGGAACCCTAAAAATTAAAGATTACACGATCAAACGAAAGCTGTTTTATAACACCTGTGTAAATACTCAAAAGTCTTCAAAACAGATCAAAAATCTAACACAGCGTTGGATGTAGGTATGATATAAAAGAACCCGTTATTTTCGTAATTCGCTGAAATTTTATTGTATGCCTTAATATTATTTACAAAATTTGTCGTTCATAAATTTACGATTCATTCAATGACTCTGCGTCATATTTAATTTTAATGAGTTTAAATACAGCTTTAAACTATGTCGTTTTAAACTTAACACAGCACCTGTAGTAATTATTGACATAATACATAGTTTTGAGTAAATAATTTCTTCTGTTTCACTAGCTTTATATCTACCTTCATTATCTTATTTATTGCATTTCCACGACTATTATACATATGACAGTTATGTCATGATGTATAAAAATATTACTTACGTATTATCAACTCGCCGAGCATAAGTAATTAAATAAATTGTATTGCGGCCCTTACCGTGTCGTGTGTAGATATTAAGTACTAGAAAGCAAAATAATTAATAATAAAAAACCGGACAAATGCGTTCCGAACAGACTTGTTACATGTAGATAGTTCGTCCATCTCGGAAATCAATTCTCGAAGATATTTGCACGTTTTTCTGAGTGACAAACTTAACTTTGACGTTCTAAAAATGCTCTTCCATACATCGATATGAGCAAAAATATTTGTAATCGCATTCATGGTATCATTTTACAGCTTCAAGGGACTACGGACATAAATGTTTGATATTAATTTCAACTTGTTACCTCTACGAGTTCCTCAGAAAAAAGTTCTTAACGGACAGACAGACAGACAGACAACAAAGTGATCCTATGAGGATTCCTTTTTCTTTTTGAGGAACGCTTCCTTAAAAAATTAACAAAGTTTGTTTTCCATGCGCCTTAACTATGGCTAGAAACTTTTCTCAGCTATTGTATTTTTTTTTTGCAATTTTTATGAGACCTCCGGGAAAAATACTTTGCATTAAAAAGAAACATTTTTAACCTTTAAAATTAAAGTATTCACAAATTTAAGAGTTTATTTTCTGTAGCAACCACATAATAAAGAAGTATTTATTTCTGACAAATTGCGAATCTCCTTTTGATCCATTCTGTCAAAAATATAATATAAGAAAAATAATTGGTCGAACTCAAAGTCTCAAAAACCGTTCTATTCCAAGTTTTGTGGAAGAGTAAAAACCATTTCACTGACCCTTGATAATCCCTTAATCGCCTTTTACGATTCCCAAGGGTGAGCTACGAACAGAGGGACAAGCTATGTTTAAGAAATGACACAGCAATTGTGCCAAATGTTTCGCAAAGTTCGCTTTATTTAATGCAACTGGATTGAATATTTATTTTACTTTTAATAGACTTCAAAACGCAGTTCTCAATTCCTTGAGCTGTTTTGTTTAAATGTATTCCGATTACTCCAAGATTTTTGAATCGATTGCCGTGATTAATTTTTTTAAGCTACATGCCAGCAAGGTATCTATGCGTTTGAAGTTAATCTGATAATGAGGCTTGTCTCCTTAAATAATTAAGTAAACTAACTAAACCAGATTAGTGCTTGATGGCAAAACGAATTTGTTCATTACATTTCTGTTATTTTATACATAGGTATAGATAAGAAATATGTAAACATATGTCGAGCCAAATATAAACCCTAAATCAAACCCTAAATCTATACTGTATATATATAATGTTATAAAGCTGAAGAGTTTGTTTGTTTGCTTGAACGCGCTAATCTCAGGAACTACTGGTTCGAATTTATCGAGGAAGGCTATAGGCTATAAAACATCACGCTACGACCAATAGGAGCGGAGCCGTGCCCATAAACGCAGGTGAAACTGCGGGGACGGCTAGTAATGTAATAAAGTAGTGTGATACTACTGCAAATTAATGACTACACGCATTTTGAATGAGTGTGGAACGTATTAATGAGCTCATCAATAAATATTTCTGAAATGTTATAAGATGATATACGTATACTAGCTGCCCCGACAGACTTCGTTCTGTCAAAAGTTATTAATTGATGTCAAATGTTTGACGGCTGGGGACATGTGTTTTAATTATTATTTGCTCTGTGGTTTGTATAGGAAAAGAAGTGTTGTTTTTACTATTTTCCTCAAAATTTTTAAATATTTACTCTCCCTAAGAACCTTCCTTGTGCTTTAACGAAAATTTAAAAAAAAAATAGCCGAATTGTTCGAGCCATTCTCGAGTTTTGCGCTTAGCAACACATTTAGCGATTCATTTTTATTTATATAGATAGATGGATGACCATAAACTTAGTATACTAGCGTTAAGTATAGGTACTAAGTTTATGTGTATAACAAACTACGTATAAATGAAAGTACATCGATCAGCATTATTATACCGTAGTATACGTTATATCAGCACCGAACGAACGAAAGGGCGCTATTTGAAGGGAACAGTGTTTATTATCGTGGTCACTCTAATCGAGCGCGAGTTTGATAGGGCGGATCGAGTGCTATAGATTTATGTTTGAATTGAGGCCACCCGATTGGGACTGCACCTTACATCCACCCTACAGAAAATATCGCTAATAAGCACTTTTGGCTTAGTATTGTGTTTTTGCGCCGTTGTCAGTACAGGATCTAGCAATGTGCAAATGACACCGACGCCGACGCCGACGTCAAACTCGCAACTTAAATGGTTCCGAGTGTTTATCACTCGGTGATGAGGTAAGCTGTATGTCCGTTTGACAACTTAAAAGAAAACATTGCTAACACTTGTGCTTTCATGAACTCGAGAATATTTCAGGATTTCGTGTTCAACTTACTTGTATTCAATTTTGGACTGTCACTCCGCTTATATCATGTATTGTATTAGCAGCATCTGATTAGCTACCACTACTTTAAAAACAAATATTTTTGTTGAAAGTGGCAAAAGAAAACGAGTGGTGCTGCAATGTTTTATCACGTGGTCTACCTATAACGTTAGGACTATGCTAACCTCAAGGTGACGAATGTAGCTTCTAACTTTCTTAAATTTTACTTTATAACCAAGATGAATAAATTATTTTAATTATAGGTTCTACGTGCATCAATCCTAAATCATCAATAAGAGTAGGTACTCGTAGAGTGTAATTATATTTATCAACTAGCAGTTTCCGCGCGGCTACGCTCCCGTGTACATATATATATATATATATATATATTTTGCGCGGAGTACTAATTCGTTTTCCAAAATAAAAGTAGCCTAAGGTACTCCTTATAACACCAGCTATCTGCTAGTAAAAGTCCCGTGTAAATCGGTCCGGGTACCTATCGCACAAATAACTGTATGAGCTTAAAAAAATCTATTATTTTGACATTACAAACAGACACTTAAATTTTATTTAAGTATTTGTATTGATTTCTGTCTTTCCTTGATACCACTAGAAGTCTTTGAGGTGCGACTGAAAATGTATCTTTAGACAGAAGAGTATTTTTGTAGACTTGACCGTATACTCGGCCGTGAATAATTACTCTTATCATTTAAAGTAAGGTAAAGTGTAGAGTGATACGAATCTTCTTGGTAATAGAGTGTTATCGTAGAATACATCATCACATATCAGAGCTGCTGCTAACGCAAGCGTGGGCCATATATGACCACTAATATTAACTTAACATCATTAAAACAAAATGGATAACAAATAATGAATTACGATCAGATTGATTAATTTCCGATTACTAAAATAATAATATATTCTTTTACTGTATTCTACTCAAAACATAAAAAAAATAAGATACAATATAACGAAACATTGTTATCTAATGATCCCTACGATAAGGAAACAACATCATTTTTAACTGATGAAAAAACGGAGGTGGTTCTGAAGTCAACGCGTATATTATTATTTTTGTATGTATGACTACGCTATATATATATGCATATATGCACCACTTTTATGCGCTACTGTACCATTTTCTTAAATATTTTCATTTAAGAAAGTGTGTGCGAATCGCCACCACATTTTTCTTGCGGTGTCGATTTGCACACTAATAATTTCAGTCTGTGCGAATCGATCACTAAAAAAATATAAATTTTAAAAAGTGTCGTGTCACAGCAAGTGTGCTAAAAAATTTGTGCGAATCGACCACTAAGCCAACTTTTTATGGGGTAGTCCTATTTCGATAATTCTTTTTTATTCCATATACTTACTTCGAAGTTGGTCACGTTTAAATTTGAAAAAGAAAAAACAATCCAAAGGGTAGAAAAACAGGGAATGAATGATTGTTCGTATTTTTCATCTGTGAAGCGATTTTGATGAAATTTGGCACATATATTGTAGTTTTAATGACTAGTGTCACAGTGACAAGATGACGGAGGCCTGTGCTTGATCTGATGAGGTTGAGGTTTACAGCAGCTACCTTGTGCTTGGGCTTATAAATTTTTTTAAACTTTGACGAGAACTTTAAACCTGAAACGCATACCCTCTTATACAAACGTACATACCTAAATAATTTTGAGTTGGCGCTAAACAAATAATCACAATAATTCAAAAACATTTCCGCAAAGGAACACGTTGCGTCGCTACCGCCGCGCATTCCGCTGACAAATTATTAATTTACTTGTATGCACCGTTTGTATTAAATCAAGAAAACCTTAATGATAATACCATGACATAATAACACCCTGAAACACGAGCTATTTTCGACTTATCTAAAACTAACCGTGATCCGTAGTTTCACACGCGTTTATAGCCAATACCCTACTTTCTTAAGTCACAGCGTTATAACCAGCAGTTATAACCTTTAACCTAACCCTCACCTCTAACCATTTTGAATTAACAGGTTATGTGACGTAAAAACTACCATTCAATATATGGCAGCAGTGAAGAAGTTTTCTTGTTCTGCTTTTAGGCTTTCGTGGTGTTGAGCGGCAACAGCCCGCGACATGCTCCTAGCTTCCTCTACTGACATTAACCTTTCATACAAATCCGTTTCGGGTACTTTAGACCTACCCTTTCACCACAACATCACTAATTGATTAATACATGTTATGCGTGGTCGACCTTTCCTGGCGGGCAGGCCACTAACGTTTGCGTATAATCATATACCTAGACTTTTACCTAGTACAAGTTAATATCAAAGCTATAAATAATACACGTAGCCATACTATGCGTACTTTGCTATGTATGAAGTTCGTCAGTACCGTTGCATGCCGTCAATGGCCAGGTCGCTGTACCTACGACCTACGCCCTATCGATCCATATAGCTACAGTGAAGTCTCTAGACATTCTAACTAGCTTAGAAAGTCTATCAGGCCTACTTCTGAACTATGTAGTAAATTATGGTATTACACGTTCGTAAACAAAGTTTATACGTCAGTCATAAAATTCGCAATTCAATATAATAATATGCAAAGTGCATAAGAAAATCTCTTAAGTGCAGTTTAAAACTTGCTACAAGTTTTATATTTCGTTCAGGCATCTCAACATAACAGCCATCGGAGTAATCGGTAAATAAAGTTAACGTGAAAAAAATTTATTGTGAAACTTATAAACTGAGAATTCGTGTAGTAGAGTCTGTTAAAAAATAAATATTTGCACCAGATGTTATTAAAGAGATTTCCACAAACTCCAGATGACCGTTGAAAACAATCGAAGTTACAAGTTTTTCACCTTTTTTTTCTTTTCTTGTGGAAACTCGCACGAGTCATCACCTCACCGGGGCTAACAGTAAGGTATGTCGGACTCGAACCGACTAAAACCACACGGTGTTCCGGGGTTTTATACATTTTTAATATAAATTTATTAGGTACAAATTATTTCATGCAATTTATAATTACAAATTATGACAAAATTAAAAAAGTATGGATATTAATATAAGAAGTAGGTGTACACACTAAGCATAACTTTTCTACCGGTTCTAGAACAATATTTTTTTATTGATAATTGGAATAGGCGTTGGTTTTCCATCTCACCCGATAAAAAGTGAAAATGAAGACGAATATGGTATAACTACAGATTTTAGTTAAAAATACGATTTCAAGTATTTTTAAGGAATTTAATGAAATAAACAAATTGATTTGACTATCAATGGACTATAAATGAAATTACTTAAGTGTAAAAAGTGAAAAACGGTAGTATAAGTGGCTATTTGCCCACTTGAATGAATAATAGAGTACGGAACTTAAATAGCAATTAACTAGTTTGAAAAGTTTTCTTGTCAATTAAATGTTGTGTAAAAAAACTTCAAAATGTCTAGTCATACATCTATTTGTTTTTTGTGGAGTGAGTGTTTAATTCAATTAAGTAACCATTACGCCGATGACAAGCGCTGTCTGCAATGACAACACAAAAAGTTGTCGCGGACACTCACGGCCGTCGGCCGCAAATCCCAAACGCGAGCCTTCAGATCCACTGAGACGTGACATGCGACCTACTTCTATCACTAACTAATGCCAATCAGGATAATTGTAATTAATTAACACAGTTAGTTCCGACA
This sequence comes from Euplagia quadripunctaria, assembly GCA_963859945.1. Lineage (NCBI taxonomy): Eukaryota > Metazoa > Arthropoda > Insecta > Lepidoptera > Erebidae > Euplagia > Euplagia quadripunctaria. The sequence continues at coordinate 17,217,794 of OY982564.1, read as the reverse complement.
CAAAAGAGCAGCACAAAAAATTTGCGGTCGATGTTCAGTCTCACTCCTCGATTTAAACCGTTATTGTTATGGATGAACAGAATTTACACTCGCTTCAGAGAGAAACACGGGCAAACTGACTTAGGTATCTATCGTTAAAAATATATATTTGGCTCAGTTTATCAGTAAGCTCATAAAACCAAATTGTCATGTAGCTGATGTAGCCACAACAAGGTCACTCCGTGTTTGTATGATTACTTTAAATTATAACATGTTTTTGGGTATGTAGATGGAAAATTGGATGAATAAGAGATAATGGTGCTTGCACACGTAACTCAGACAAGTTTAATCCAGTTCGTGAAGCACATCTAAGAAATCTGTAATCAGAGATGTCGCGGAAAAGATTCTGACGTGGGTACCCATACAAGTATGCGTTACATAACGAGACTGACACAACTCAACTTGTCTCTCGTTTCCAGAAATCAATGTTGTTTGCGATAGCGGTGGTCGGTGCCCCTCGGCACGAGGGTGGCATACATACACCCCCGCTCTATAAATCACTGTCCGAATTACGACGTTTCTATAATATTTGTAATCCGCGGGTCGGACACGCGGCCGAATGTAACAATTGATACACCCTACTGGCCCACCCCAGGCTCTCTCCAAATTAATTGAACCTAGTAAATTTGTCCTCGTTAATATTTTGATTATGTCAAATGCGATATGTCAAATTACTAAATAATTTATATACTAAGAGAAATTTTTATAATAATTAAACGCAACATTATGTACCTATAATTAATAATTATGTATTATTAAGACATACGTAATGATATCAGTTAATTACTTCACGCACAGATCAGGAAACGCCTTTAAGACGTCAGTCGATTCGTTTATGTTCGTTTTGTTGGTTCGTTCATGTGTTAGATTCCCATAATAGTTCAAGTAGCGGTATTACAGGTTGCAGTTCGTCACCTGTGAGTGAGCACATTACGAACCTGATTTCCTCACTTGGCTCCCACAACTAACCATAAGACAAGTAATATATTCTAAGTTTAACGTTTATTAGGTACATTAATTCTTTATTGCATGTTCTATGAATAAAGTAACATAATATTTAAATACTTCTCTGAGTATATTCAGTACAGAGAGTTGCAGAGTACAGAGGTATTAGCGTTAATACCCAATTATTTACTCGGCATCAGACCAGCACGGGCGCACGAACCGGGGAAAAAACTGGACAAGTGCGAGTTCCGTAAGCAAACAAACTTATATGTAGATAATACAATACAATTTTTGCCCGTTTCTTTCTAAAGACAAACTTAACTTTGCAGTTCTAAAAATACTCTCCCATACATCTATATACTAAGTACATCTATATAGTAAGTAAGTAAAATGTTGAAATTTGGTTAAATCTAACAAATGCATGTATATTTTGATTTATTTGACTTATTGCCATCTTTTTCATATAAGATTATGTCGGGAAAAAATTAAATAAGTTGTACAACTATTTAGCGTTTACGCAATATTTTATTTTTAACTTATGTGTTCCCTTCTAATTAAACATGACAAGAAAGTATACATTCGCATCATGATTTCTCTAAATCATAAATTGCATTAGCATCTTATAAAATTATTATTACTCTTGGGTACTTTTTTCATCAACGTATGCACGCATATATTCATAATTAAAGTCTTCCAGTCGAATGAATATGACAAACATTTTTATCACCAACCATGATCTAGTTTAATATTAGTAATTACTTATAAAGAAAAACTGAATAAATTACGAATTCAAAACTTGAGCTCGTCTGATAGATAAGTGTGAAACATGCAAGGCATGTATGAAAAAGCGGCCAGCATCTTGTTGCTTATTACACGCCCCATCAACCACTACTCCGTATTGACACGATCAATTATACAGATTACTCACATGTTTATAGTGGAACTATATAAAACCTGACCATGACATGCGCCATCACAGATATGAATCTAAAACTAGCTATTCCCGGCAACGTTACCCGGCAAAATATAAAATACTATTTTTTTTGTTAAAACTACCTTTTTTATACTAAAGCACATAAACTTAATACATTTAAATTCACACATTAGCCTCGGGCAAGCACACAAACTCAAATCAACAGTAAAAAATATGTTTCGATCGGCACATTTCTTCTACATTTATGCACGTATATTTGATTATATGCCTAATATTCAAAGGTTAATATTAATTATAAGTTGCTGCTCTGCTATAAGTAGGTCTCAATACTTTGTTAGTCTTGAATCACTTTTCTTACCTTTAAATTTATCTTTCATTTCTTCCTTTCTTAGAAGTATAACAATATTTCAATCTATTAAAGAAAACGTGTTTACAAGAGTTCTTCTATTTGCAGATGTTTAAAATAAGTTAATCCCACTCTGTAGTCTAGACGGTGCGAGGGAGTGTGCCCCCCGGGGAAATGCCAATATTGCAAACCAATAATGTCATCGTTATCTTATCCTGTGACACAAGACTTTATTTACGAACGTTTTGTTGCGTCAGATATTTTAAAAAGTTATCTGAATTGAAGAGAAAGTATTTGTTTAATTAATTACCAACAGTTAAAGAACGTTAATCATGTAATGTTACTACGAAATTTTGCATAATTTTATAATTTTTATTTTCTTAATCAGTGGAAAGTGGCAATCGGATGTTGTGAAATATGGGGAAATAATAAATCGAACGAAAACACTATATGTTGAAATACATTCTCCAAGTAATATATTAAAGGTGTTATGTATTTATTCAGTATTAATTATATATAATTACTACGTTGGGTCGGGTCGTGCGGCTTTGGGGACCGGAACCACGTTCTTGGATTCAACCTTTTAATAAAATAATTAATATTACGACGTATGTTGTGACCACAATAAAAAAGAAAGATAAAATATTTATTTAATTTTAAAAAATCACAGCCTTTTATTAGAAGAAAACCTAAAACATAAATAAAAACATTCTTTACGAAATAGTATGATGTTTTAAATCAAAAAAGAATTCGTATGTTCTAGGGATTTTGTCAGGTACATTTAAAAAAAAAACTTTTATTTTTAGAAATTACTATACTAAACATAAAATAATCAAGTTAACATGAAGCACAATGTTCTTTTACTTTTTTTTTTGTTTTTCTCTTATGGCTCACGGTTCGTATCGCCACTAACAGTTCTTTTACTTACACCTCGTGATCTTTAAATGTTGTTTCGTCTAATAATAATATTAACATTTATTTAAAAAATTAAGTGTTTTCAAAAGTCTCAGTAAAAACAGATTAAAAATAAAAATACATTAAATAGTTATTTTACAACTATATTGATGGTGGTTTCAATTATACATATGGATATTATTCTTTCTAAGTTTAAGCTTTATTTTTTATTTCTGTCCTATTTTTTATTAATTGTCCATAATTTCGTTTCTAAACGACTTCCAAAAACAATCTAAATCTGAAATCATTTACTTTTAAGAAGTTTTCAAAGGAACATAGAAAAATAAAGTATGGAATTCATTATAAAATTCTGACCATATTACAAGCGATTCTGAGATAATAGTTATAAAAAAACTAAGCGTGAGAATTTAGTTCTTAATAATTGTTTTGTCAATTGTCACATCTAAACATATACAGTCTGTAACTATTGGACAATAGCACAGACGCGGACGCACACCCACACTTGTAAGCAATTGCCACCTTAACTTTGACTTGAAGTATTCATATCTAGTCTGTTGACTGTAATTACAGACATTATACATTACTATGCTAACTTTTAAACTTTGGCGTTCCATGATATATAATTATGTATACCTGCGGTAAAACGTCAGGCAATTCAAAGGTATGTAATATCTATTGATAGCCTTAATTTACATTTATCCGTATACACAATTATCTATTATAAATTACTGATTTTTAAACGCCTTATGAGGTCCTATTACAGAGCAAATGTTTCCTTCGCGAATAGATTATTCAAGCCATGTAGACTTGTACAGCCATGTTGACTTTGTATTCATTTCGTATGCTTTATGTCTGAAAATGGATCTGAATGGAAAATGAATGTTTGTTATCTATGTACATATATATAAATGCACCCCTATTTCCCTTGGTGGCACACCATAACTTGAGGACGACTTAACCATTTTAATTCATCTTTCTTTTAAATATTTTTTAATACTTTGTAGTAGGTTTTTACGGAACAAAACATTAAGAAAATTGTGCGGAAAATTGGAAAATTTCAGAAAACTTAACGACTATTTTAAACTCAACGAAATTTGACACATATATAGATTATAGTCTGGAACAGCACATAGGCTAAATAATTATAAAAGAATAATTACATTTCTTACATTACACTTATCAGTGGAACATTTGTGTCTGAACTAGATAACTTAATATCTGTGCTTCTGACAGTAGCGCCTTAGTTTTTTATTAAAAATAAATTATGTCGAGACATAATTATATTATTCGAGTGACATGCTATCTAATAGTAGCACACCACAGTGCAGGATGCAGTTTGTAGGCAACGTCGACGCTTACTGTGGTTAGTTTACTTGGTGCAGTTGCTGCCATTGTTAAGCCTGAGTTACATTTCTTTGCACAATGTGAAGTACATATACTACTACATATTAGTAATTAAAGAAAACAAATAAGTAAACTACACGCTGATATTGGAGACATCATCTCCCCGTGATTGAGGAACAACTTGCACCGTAACGAGGGGCATGAATATATTTATAAAGATAGACAGGATTATGATGTCCACTCGCCTCAATCACGATGTACATAGCACGCGACTTTACTTAATAGAATTTAATATCTGTGATAATATTTCGTGATCGTGATCGTGAAACTATCCGAACACTAACAGCATCATTTAACGGTTCAACTTTGACACAGAAATGTTCATGCCGAAATTCTCAATCGATGGAAATAAAAGCCAAATGTCAAGAACTAAAGTTATAGAATGCCTGATATGAAATTATAAAACTCTTCCCCATCGCTAATAAAAGTTACAAAATGTCGCCAATCAGGAGATAAATTGGACGTTGTTTAACAAAAAAGAGCCTATCCACGCAGAGTTACTTAATCATATTATTATTATAAGAAAATTAATTCATTTTAATGTTCTGACAGTTTTTTGAAGTAAAAACTTCTTTAGGCACGTTTGTGCACTTTTTCTAATGAGAAAAACACTGAACTCGTGACCGTCACGCTAATAATACATAAATAGATCCCCTAGAGGGCGCTAATCTAAAAATTGAGTTCTGTCAGCTCCTTATTAATTAATGTCACCAACCTGCTAATGTGACGTTTTAAGTTCGTCGTTTCGTTTAAGTTTTCACTTCTGTCGGCAATCTCATGACTGCCTATTTTCTTTTCATGATATAGGGGGCAATCGAGCAGACGGGTCACCTGATGGTAAATGACTACCGCCGCCCATGGGCATCTGCAACTTAAGAGTCACAAGTGCATTGCCGGCTTTTAAGGTGGGAGTAGGGGAAGGTGAGAGTAGGGGAAAAGGGGAAGAGGGGAAGAGGAAGGGAGAGGGAAGGATTACGGCCTCCGGTAACCTCACTCACTCTGCGAAAAGCAATGAAATCATTCCTTTACTGCCGGTTTTCTGTGAGGCCGTGCTATTACTGCGGTCGAGTCGGCTTATACGTGCCGAAGCATGGCTCTCCCAGGAACAAACTAGAAGCAATATCGATAAAAAAATATTGTGTATCTACTACAAAGAGTAGTTTGGTATACATAACTCATTTTCGACAATATTGTGGGTTGGATCCTTTTCGTTAAACGACGCGACGTCCAATTGATATTGTGATGCAAGAATTCAGTTCGTATTGTTAACAGTAGACGCACAAGACACCTACAATACTTGACAAGATATGAAGAGACAATAATACCCAGCGATAAGATTGCACTAAACAATGAGATAACGTAATAATAGTAAGGCGGCCCTGTTTCGATGTTAACAATGATCATGATAATTTATCATCCGCGATCCGATATCAGTGCAGTATAAAGTGAGACGTCATAGATGCTGTGCCCATTGACTTCACCGATCGTAGCGAGGGCGCGTGCCCGGTCATCGACCACTACACGTCGCGCAAGTTCACTCGCGCATGGGAAGTAGAAGTTGTTGCGCGAACGCAAGCCCACTATGTCTGTGCTCATAAGTGACGTCACGCGGCAATGCTGCAGAGACCTTCTGAGTCTCCTGACTCATGTACTAAGCTAACCTTATCCCGGCAACTGAATTTTCACCTAATTATGTTGCAAAACTTGTTTCATCAAAAGTTTTAGTAATTTACCTCAGTCATCAGACACGTTCATTACTAACAGGGATAATTTAAATATTGAATAAAAATAATGTAAATTTATTCAATATACTATACATTGTTTTTAAATTATTCCACGTGTTACAAAAAAACGATTTTAGTATGGAAAATGAATTGTATTAGAATATGCCACCTGCCATCAAAATGTCCCCTTCCAAACTTAGAATGTGGTTTATTAGACGATATTTTTATGACCAATTTGATTCGTGACAAAAGAAATTTTACGTTTTATGACAATACTATAATACTATTGCATGTTTAGAACGAAAAAAGTCATTTGGTAAATTCCCCTTCATGCCGGAAAAAAATCATTCGAAGCGTGTTTAATAACAGTAACTCATATTATGAGTCCGAGCAATTTTATTACTCTGTTTAAAAATACTTATCTTTGCACGTCATTCCACGGCATACCAAGAAATGAGTTAAAACAATAGTCATACATTTCATATTTCCTAGATCGTTAGGAACAACTAACGTGTCCGCCCCTGCTATCTGGAATACCAAAGTGAGCTTAAGAATGAGGTTTGATTGGTAAACATCGCATCGCTCACAGCCCCACAGCGCAGCGCACTGTCCATACTTCATGTCTCGCGTGACAGAATATCAATTCCTTCGGAGATTTCCGCATACAAACTCTGTTATAAAACTAACATCATTTCCTTATAACAATCTAATGTCGTTCCAATACAGTTATTAATAACTGTTTCGCATATAGTCGTTGATATTAATGAGTATTTTGTTGAGTTCATACCAAGGCAAAGTGACCTCTAGAACAGTTATTATGGATATAAAATATCAACAACCTTCTTGTAAAATGGTCAATTATGCTAATTACTCTACTTAATGACTTCATAAAATATCTTGATGACAATTTTTTGCAGTTTATTTGATAACACACTTGAAATTATACACTAGCTAAATTAATATTCGCAATAAACATTGCATTTATTCCCATCGTAAATAATAATATTCATTCTGTATCATTTGCTCTTAGGCAATTTTTTTCGTTTTACTCTCTGGTTCCCTTAAAAATACGACTTTTTGGTCAAGTCTTACATGTTTTTTTTCTCGGTCATAGACCTCAATGGTGGCTATAAAAGTATGCTTTGGAATTTTTTGCGTAATTTACATACCTTATTTTTTTATTTTTGTGCGTAAAGTTGCCACGATAACCATGATGACCGCAACGTGCAATATTCTCTTGCGGTTCCCAAGCTATCTATTGTTCACCAGATGGCTGTTGCCTTTTCATTATTATAGAAGTCGTAAATTTTACAGTCCGTTTTGCTTTTCAATAGCATATCAACTTAGTTCAGAGTTGATGTTATTGCTACGACCGACACTGCGTTCTGTGATATTCTTTATTTATCAATTTGAGACTTGTTAAATAATGTTTTAAGATTTACTCACTTCGGGTGTTGCAATATTGCTCGGCCGCAGCAGGTAGCCGAGCTATATATAACCTAGCATGAAAAGCCTAAACAACGAGACGTTAACTCTATAACTTTATAGTTCCCTTTAGGCAGATAAGTTTTTGTCCAAGATGTTTCTTTTTCACATATCAATCAATATCATAGCAATCATCGTCATATTTCAGTTGTTTTACACAAAACCTTAATAAATTATACACCTAAACCTCTTTATGAATCACTCCGTCTCTTGGTGGAAACCGTATGAAAATCCGTTTTGGAGTTATTGAGTTTATCACGTTCAGACACTGTTTTTATAATATGTAGTGATTGTAGTACTCAACTAAAAGCAGATAGAAAGCAAATTGCTATTGCTATCACTTGTTTCTTTATGCCCTTATGTTGCCTTAACGTTATCATGCCAAAAGCTACACAATATACATACCCTCTAGATTTTAGATATATGTAATAACAAAACTAATCAATGAATTACTTATTGCTCACACTTGCATTCTACGGCAGTCATTAAGGGAAACTCGTATCCTTGTATCATGAGCTAGTATCATTAGTCTAAGTCTTAATCCACGGGGAAATGAGGAATGTTATTTAATGTTTTTGTTATATCTACTCTCTCTTTGAAGGAAATGACAAGTCGATTGCGGAAGTGGGTAACGTTTTTTTGATACATGTAAGTAGTTGACGATTAGATTCTATCAAGTTCAAAATGAAGTTAAATAGGTATTTACTGCTAAAAAACAAATTTAAGAAATATATAAAATCAACTAATTGTTTATAAATCTAAAACTATACTATAATGCCCGTTTGTTTCTTTGACTGACTTATACTGTCCCTTTCGGAAATCATGTCAGAACAGTAGTAGGTGCCTGCTTGTTTTCACAGCGCTGTTTTGAATGACTCGTAAGTGTGCCAAAACTTGCGAGATTAAAATAAAAAGAAAATAAATAATAAGTTAAAAAAATTTTATTTCCTGAGTGTAGAAATTATAATAGATTTATGTACATTTTTACAACATATGCCAATTTTAAAACTCCAAGTTTAATAGTTTACGAGAAATTAACGTCTGAAAAACCTAAAGTTCTGATTGATTTTATTTACAGACAGACACGCAGATACACAGATATATAAATATATATGTACATATACATATATTTTATTTATTTTCTTTTGCATGAACCTGACAACGAGAATAAAATCGTATTAATGAAAATTTGATTGACGCCTCATCTGCAATATTTTGTATACATATACAAAAATTATAACGCCCGCGCTTGTTGCTGCTTGTTACATCACTATATTAAGTTCCTAACCATCATAGCTCTTTTCGTCACTTTTTGTCGTCAATCGAAATGTAAATCAATACTTTATGTGGCTAACATGCAACGGATTACGACTACTATAATTTGAATATTATAGTGTAACAAATAATTTGCGATATATTGAATAACATTATTCTAAGAAGTATATAGTCTCTAATAATATCTAATATAACATATCTTTCACTTTACTGTCGCGCGATAATGGCAAAAGCGGTCAATGACTTCTTTGTCTTCAGTATTTGTCACTTGTATCTATTTGTCCCTAAAATGAACAGGACTAAAACGAATGACATATAGCATGTTGAATCTTGATTCGTCGTACGTAAACCAATGCCGTATATGGTAACTCCTGCATTATGCATTTGCGGTGCAGGCCCGTAAAAGCACATATATTTATTACCAGCCATCCTCACACATTATATTCTTGTCATGTCCCGATGTGTGAACTGTTTTACTCTGTGCTTTCAAGACAGTTAAGTTTTTACCAAGGTTAATGCCGTCATCAAAATTGTTATGCACTACTAATTGTTGAAAAACAGAACATACATCAGTAATACGAGGTTTCGCATGCAGTTGCTGTCATCTATGTAATGGTGTAATATTAGTATAGCGTTACGCTCTCATGGATTCCGTGACCACGTCGATTTACCTCATTAAAAATACTCATTCACATTTCATTTGGTTCGATACAAATCTAGAGAAGGGTGGGTAATTAAAACAATTAGTATGCGCTGTTATGTCGCGTAAGGCAATTATACGTTATGCTAACAAAAATAATGGCGAAAAGAGAATTCCCACAGCCTCGGTGGTTTCACCAAAGAGAAAACTTTGTTAATGTTGAACAGTATCAAAAAATTCCAAGTCTGACGTTTGAATTACGCTGCATTGCTTCTTGTATTTGTCAAATATTTCAAAGCCGTTGGAAAGAATAAACATGATATCTTTAATCAAAAGGTATTGAACTTAACATATTATTTATCATTGGACGTAAATTAAACGGGAGAAATATCGAACAAGTGTAACATTGCTAAGTATTTTATAATGTCATTTAAACTAATGGAATGGAGTGTTAAAGAGTGATCGTGAGTAACTCAGACATGATTACTGCCATCAATGGAATGAAAGTTATCTTTCACCTGACTTCAATCGTGACAGTGACGACTCGTTAGTGTCACTGTATTCTTAGATTAAGGAGATATTTACTTTACACCAATATGTTCTCAATTAGAAAGGTATCTCGAAAGTGTCTGTATAAAAGATCTAATGACGGTAACAGAAGTTCTTTAACAATGTCAGGACAGAAGCAAAAGAATTAGTGTAGTCTCTGCCTTCCCCGTATCTGTAAAGAATCGAAGACTGAAATCTTTTGGCGCCCTTGTTAGATACTCGCGAGAGAACTTAAAAGTATTTATGGACTCTGGCATGGTCTTATTTCTGCATAGAAAACACTAGTAATCTTATCCAATTAACAAATAGATGAAAACTATAACAAGAAGTAAGAACCGCTCGACGTGGGCCGCTTAGGAGAAGAAGAAAGAAAGAAAGAAAATAAGTTTATTTCGGGAGGAGATTCAATAACGGGAGTTAAACTCAGCTGAAGTAAGTTCGTCTTGTTAGTGAAATCATTTTGATTTTTAATTCGTGATAACCCGGCGGTATCCACATGACAATAAAAAAACACCTGCTAATAGGAAACCAATGACTAAAAAGTTAAATATTGAAATTTCACAATTAGTACATCGCCATTACCAGGGGTTTGTTTGCTTGCCACAGCATAAGAGCTAGCCTGGTGCTTCAGTTCTCTCGCTTCGTTCGCTCCCAGGCAGCGTTGACTTAATAGGAACCTAGTTGTAATGGAGTTGAAAATTGAAATTCCGCAACTAGATCATGATAGTTTCCAGACTTCCGTAATATCAGCGGAGTTTACTCGACAATAACAAAATCGAAATTATAAAGTAACTGCTTGCACGATCTGTGGATATTGAACTAAGTATAGAGCTATGGGTGCTTAGTGATTTACTAGGAAATTGATGAGAGAGCTATGTTCGTGCTCGGGTCATTTACGCGTCAACGACGCGGTGAAACCGAATCACACGGCTAAATAAGTTTCGTCGGATAATTGTTCACATTACATACAATCGCAGCAACCGCAATCCGCATGATAGCTACGGTAACGGACGCGTTTTTGCGTCTACTCGTTTGGATCCGTAACAATGCTTTCTTAAACAAAAAACTGGTTAGGTATACTAAGTTTGGCGGCAGTGAAATTGGGTCACTAATTCACGGTAACTACAAGAATAACACAGTGTATCCGTTACCAAAGAAAGAAAATAATTAGGTATTCGTTTCTTAACGAGACTTAAATGCAATATAAAAATTGCCGAACACAATCACAACGTTTGTAATTTGTTGCTATCAAATGAAACTAATCTCTACACAGTGATTCGTTTCTTAACAATACGAGATGGCGTCACAAACCGTTTTTTCTCATGAATTATGAAGGAACTAGGCAGGTACATACATAAATACTTAGGTACCGACCCTCTTTCCGTTCTGTATAATTTCATGTTTCCGGGGCTTGAATAAGTTATACAATGATTCGGAACCGTTTCATAAAATTTTAATTTCGGTCGATGAAACGTAGCGCACCTACGTGTTGATTTTTTAAAGCCGCGTCATACTTTTAGCTTATTTAAAGGCATACCTAATTATAACTTAAAAGTAAATAACACAAAAAAAATATTACTGTTAGAAATATATCTAGGATGATGTATTACAGTTTAGACGTAGGTGGAGCGGACATCCTTATAGAAGCGAAGACAATATTATAACTAGGAATGTCATTGCAATTTGCAACAATGACATAATACACAACACGCAAACGAAGTGGAACGAATCGTAATCCGCTCCTAAAACACATTCAAGTCTTCACGCATTAGTGCATACGTGCTTAAAGCTAACATGTAAGAAGGATGTTCTTACTGGCCAAGGTCGACATGTGGGCCTACCCAAGAACGTTGCCCTGATGGAATAAGTAAAAATATCCAGCGTGAAATTTAAAAATAACACAAAACCACTAAATACTTCGCAAAAGGTTGGAATCTGAGGAATATTCTTGGAAACCCTAGCTACGCTCGACTTGATTAATACCTTGTAATATATATGTGTATATGTATACGCATTATTACGACTATTGTAAATCATCGCGAGGGGGTACCTTCCCTTGGTATGCAAATGCGTCTCAAATTCGCTGGGCAATATTTATAGTTGTAAAAGTAATCTGCCAAGGATAATTATTTTTCATTATCGTGATATTCTTTATTGATTGAGTCTATGTTTAAAAACGTATCGACTGTGCCCTCAACATCGTCTATGGAATTTTAACGGATCATAAAGGTCACAGAGGCTTTCCGAAATTGTAAATGTCGGCAAAAATGTATAGGTAAGGTAGCTAAGGAAAAAAAGAGAAATATAGAAATAAGGAAAATAATGATCTTAGTTAAGCACTATCATCTTATCTGTGGTTAAGCGAAGACCTACTAAATCTGCTGAAATGAAAATATTTTTAGGTCTATGGATTAATGCCTAGACCAGGTTTAAATATAGTTCATTATAGTTAAGTTCAAGAAAGAAATCCTGAAATAAAAGTGAGTGTTTTGTTTTCACAGATTGTGCAAGCAGATAACAGTGCGTCATATCTCGGTGCACGTTGTCGCTCTCGCAACGAGTGCGGTGTCAGCCATTCCCATTGCGAGAGAGGCGTGTGTGCGTGCCAACCTTACTACGCTCGAGTTGACAACTCCACTTGTCTCGAATGTAAGTAATACTTTCCTTTTTGTTCAGTCAATTTCTTTGAAACATTTTTGCTTTAAGCACCGGAGGTCCTTCTTACCCTCGACATGATCAGTACGTAATTGCAGCACTTTGGCTCGCGGTTTTCCAGTCTAGTTTTTCTCATTCGCAATACCTTACCTCATTCTCGTGTGGTAAAATTTGTGGTGAGACTAACAAATTACTTTCACTTGAGTAATCAATAGAGATATCAACTAATGTCGGCAGTTTTCATGATAGGACATCAAAACATTATTTCTATATTATTGGAATGTAATTTCGCTTTCCATTTACAAATTGTGAATGTTGTATTGATCAATCAAAACATTTATTGATGTTACTGATCACTTTGTTGGCAAAGTATCTTTATTGTATTGTGTGCGTTGCATAGTGAAGTGACTGTGAAATGAACTCAAACAAATATACCTCCCATTCACCCTTGTTTTCAATAATTTTTTAACCGACTTCAAAAAAGGAGGAGGTTCTCAATTCGACTGTATGTTTTTTTTATGTTTGTTACCTCAGAACTTTCGACTGGGTGAACCGATTTTGATTTTTTTTTATTTGAAAGCTAGTGCTTCCCGTGTGGTCCCATTTCAATTTGGTCCAGTTCTGACAATGGCATCCATGAGAAAATCATATATAAGTCTTTTAAGGAATAGTTTTTTTTGTTGAAGTCGGTTTTTTTTGTGTAGTATCATTCAAAGATACACTTTGTTATATATCTAATAATAGCAGTTCAGTAGAAGCAAATAATGTATTTAATCTTTAATGACTATAAAGAAAAAATATCTCTTTGCCTGAACATCATCTTATTAATTTACATTTTAGCAGAGGTAAATGACATCTTTTATATTTAAAGACTGCAAAGAAAATACTTTGTCTAGACTTTATCTAAATAGTATCAATTCGCTTTCAATTCGCCAAAAGATTAAGAGAAACGAACCTCCAGAACGAATTGCACGCAGTTTGAACTCGAGGGTATCGAACGCCATCGCAGATCTTTTATATCGATTATTGTTTTATCCCACGCTTATCTCACTTTCGTTGCCATAAAAGTTTGAATTCGAAAACGAACAACTGGATCATGGGTGGATTACAACGGTTTATTCGCCGATTATATTGTGTGTTGTTTTGGGTAAGGGCTTTATAAGTGAAACTTTCTTTACGGATTCTACATTTTTACTATAAATGCTGTAACGGGTTTTTATTAGGGCTCAGGTTGTATGCGACCTTTAATAAGATACATGTTATAAAGAGCACCTCACGGATACGATGACTACCTACGGATACACACACGGACTGACTGACATACTTACAGAGCAAGTCCAGTCAGGCGGCATTTCCAACCAGGATTTAACGCAAACCCGCTAGCCTGTTAGTATACAGTAAAATCGATAATCACACTTTCCTGACATAGATGCATATTTGAATATTGCATATGCTAGGAAACCACTGATATTTACTTTTATTACTTTACTAGCCGACCCGCGCAACTTCGTCCGCGTTTGTAAATTTTATGCAAATTTCTCTTTCAGATTTTGTGCAAACTTTACATAAACCATCTACTAAATAGTCCGAACAAAGCCTAAACATTTGGTGTGGATAGGTGAGCCCGTTCTTGGGTTATAAAATTACAGCTATTTATATATATAGATCAGAGAAGGTACAGTTAGCTTCAGAAGTCAAATTGTCACTAGAAATTCAAAAACATAATACTTTGTACTTTTCTTCCTTCGTAGCACGCTGACGATGTTAATAAAAAGACCAGAGATCTGTTGTAAGGTTAATGTATTCAACGATTCTCATTATGAACTTTACATAAAAGTTCGTAATGAACTTTAAATGTTGATTTCAGAATCGCATGACTAAAGTTAGTAAACTGTAGATTTGCAGCTTCTTTTTTAATTTTTGATCACGAACAAAAGTCTAATTGTAGTAAGAAACGGATGGCAACATCGTGTATTTTTAACAAAAAATGATACTATTCACACACTATCCACTGTTGCAATTTTTTTATATACTCCAATAGTGGGTTTTTTCAACGCGAGGTTAGAGGGCTTGAACTTCCCAGCAACAGAAAATTCGAGGGACAGGTGACTATAGTACTTATACTATAGTCACGTGTAAGTCAAAGGAAGGTAATGGAAGCAAAGGAATGTTGCTTACAATATTCCTTTGCTTCCATTACCTTCCTTTCTTATCTAACTTTCCCTTTTAATAAACTCCCAATTTTCCCATTTTTTATTCCCAATGTGCCCGGTTGCCGGCAATAGGCTTGCCCCCTATTACGTCAGTGGGATCAAATTATAGTTGGCAAAATTTGGGTGTTCAATATGCCTCCGCCTACCCCTTCGGTGGTACAGGCGTGAGTGTATGTATGTATTTCAACACGAAACGCGAATGCTACTTCTGCAATTACGTTTCTATTGCATATACCAAAATGTATCTCTTACTGTTGAGACCGGACTAATAATGAAAAATTAAATTCTAATTCTTCTAGAAAATGCCTTGTGGAAATAAGTCCGGTGAGTTTTGTTGTTGCCTGTACGTATTGAGTCTATATGACCCTTTCTTCCCGATCATACGAAGGAAAGACATAAAAAAGCTTTACCCTGCAGATCTTAGATCAAATATGCCATAGGTACACGATCTCTTACAAAAATTGCGTCAAATAGTGGTACTCGATAGTTCCACAAACTTTACTTGCATGCTTTTAATATGCCATCGTAACCAGACCGTACAATGAATTTCATGTTCCTGTGAATAGTGTTTTAATGGTTTGATACACGATCAAAAGATAATCTACGTTAAATTAGTGCCATTATTATACTTTTAAAAATTTAAATATCATAAAAATATTATACTTATCGAAAATACGACATTTTATGCCTTTTTTACGTTTCTAAAGCATAGATTTATGATCGACTACATCCGAAACGTCACACTGCTGCTAGTGCAAAGCGTCTGATAGCTGAAATACTGCATAGTTAGCCCAATTTTTTGAACGCCGATCAAACGTCTATGGTATATATGATCGAAGCTGAATGAGAAAAGAGAATAATGTATCTATCACTACCACGAGGCATTGTGCGAAGACGACGATTTTGCTTAAACCGCTTTATGGAGGTGTCGCATAGCTGTGCAATAAAAAAAAGACGAAGCAATGTTCGTCCATTACAGTGGCCTCCCATAGTTCCACAAGAAGACGTTTTGGAATCAACCGAGTTCCATCTTTTCCTCTTCAAGCAATATCCTTCCATCTATAACTACAATCAATATCACCAGTAGGTAGTATGAGATGCTTGGAGTACCGAGAAACTTTTCATAAGCCTTTTATACATCACCTATGAAAAAAAGTAATTAAAAAGTAGCACAAAATATCAGATTTCTTAATGTCAACATAACCACTTTCCTTATAACAAGGAAGTCATTACATGTTAATAATAAATATTGGAAGGAGGGTAAGCGTGCCGTTGTCTGTAGACGCGAGCTGTCAACTTGTCATCTCATCTTCCTCGTGGTCAGTATGCCAAGCGTGAGCAATCATCTGATATACCACAGAGAATAACAGAAATACTTACCGTTCGATTGAGTACGTAAGTAGGTACAAATAATATTATAGACTATGAGAAGCTTTCTCCACGTTGTAAAAAATAATTTTATTTGATCGTAAATTTGAATATGTCCAATTAAAATCTTCTCTGACAATTAAACTAAGAAAATTATTATCCTTATTGCATGCGTCACCTAATGGAATGATTTCGAATAAAACAAATGAGCTCTTCCTAAGAATCTTATTTACAAATATAGGGTGTCTCAGCAAGAACTTGAATTTCGAATAGCGCGACATTTTCGATTATCCATTATTAAGTCAGCTATATTTGGTATTTGTGTATAGACTTTTACGCAAAAAACGCATTACAGCTTGAAACAACGTTTGTTAATCATGAAAAAAATGTGGGGAAAATTTCATTGTGATGATTCGCAAGTTACGTGATCATTTTGGCGTGCATAATTCGGCAGTCACGGCCTGCTATTTAAAATTTAATAAAAAAAATGAGTGGACGGTTTCGTTGAAAGATGAAAGAGACCTTACCCATCATTGGCAGAAAATATCGTAGCTGTAAGGGCAGTGTGGCACGACCAAACGTCTCCATCTGACATCGTCGTCAGGAACTAAACCTTCATCGTAGCACTCTTCAACGAATATTGAGAAAAGATTTCCACCTTCATGTGCTTACGGGATCTAGCTGATGCAACAGCTGCCTAATCATAGACAGCCCAGAAACTTTACCAACTGGATATTGGATCAATTGCAAACTGAGGATGAATTTCTTGTTTTGTAAGCTATAACTGGCCGCCAAGAAGTTGCGATTTTCTTTTAGATTTTTTTCTCTGGGGTTTTTCAAAGTAAGGTCTATACTAACCGCTTTGGGGCAACTAAGGCTACTCTCACACGTCCCCTGCTCCCACCATATAGGCCGTTGTTGACCCGTCTGCTCGTTGGGCCCCTATCACACAAAAAAAAAGAAATGTACTGCAAATTTTTTCACCAAAATTGGAGATATGCACCAGTTATGCACGTATCTGATGCATATTTTTTATTTTATTGTATACGTAATTGTAATTTCTACCATTATAATTTTGTACAACAAAACATTAAATTACATATTTTTTTACCTTTTGATATTCTTTTTTTTTTCACGACACCCCATACAAATATTATTACAGCTACGATCGGGTATGACGAACACAAATGTCATTTTATTAAACAAATTGTCTGGTAGAGCTAATGTGATTACGATTTTAATATGATGGAATGATTTCTTTTGAAAAATCGCTACATATTATAAAACAAAGTCCCCCGCCACACCTGTCTGTCTGTTCGCGATAGAGTGATTCATAAGGACGGTTTATGTGTATAATTTTTTAGGGTTTTGTATAAATTTGCTGAAACATGACGACGATTGTTGAAGACGTCGGAAAAAAATCATGCCGACTGGCAGCTTTGCTGGCGTGCACCGCGTAAACCAATAGAGTTCTATGAAAACAATGTATTACAGAGTTATTCCATATAATACTATCTTTTACAATATGGCAAAGTTATATGTCTATCTTCTAAGATTAACACACAATAACGAAAAAATTAAGTTATTCCCTGCTACCTATGTGAAGCCGGGGCGGGTTGCTTAGTTGAAAATATTAGTACAATATTTAAGTATTATAAAGGTTTTTAAATAAAATGAAATAGTGTTTAGGTTACATAACGACTCGACTACGGTACCTATGTGAATCTCACAAAGAGACTCCCGGAACCACACAATAAAAAGAACAATAAGAAACGTTTAAAAACATTATCGTATTCAACTAGTGGCGAGACAGGTCTGGTCAGGCACTGCTCTAGTTAGGCTAAAATGGATATTCTGTGATGGTGATGAGTCACAAAAACAGATAAGATTCAGATACCTGGAATTGAATAATGTCCGCCGTGTCCGGTAAACAATTAAAACAATAGAAGCACACAAAACTCATCAACAACAACAAAAAAAGTATTCACAGCGATATCTAAACCCAAAATAAGCATAGGTAACTCATGTTCCGATACCCGGGTCGTAAGTAGAACGGGTCATAAATTAAACACTTGTTAGTGTATTGTTAACTAATATTTTTAAAAGGTAATCCGGAAGGTATAGTGTTATACATATACATCACTTGAAATTTGTACACCATGCTAATCTTATCAGCAGCAAGGATTTATTTTTATAATTATTTATTATTTACTAGCAACCCGCCCCGGCTTCGCACGGGTACAAATTATACACCTTAACCTTCCTCATGAATCACTCTGTCTATTAGTGAAAACCGCATGAAAATCCGTTCAGTAGTTTTTCAGTTTATCGCGAACAGACAAACAGACGTGGCGGGGGACTTTGTTTTATAATATGTAGTGATATGTAGTGAAGATTTTAAAATATGATTTTTTTTTTCATCATTAGCTCAGCTACATGATATGATGATGATTCTAAACGCAAAAAATCGGTTCGGCCCGCCAGCCGCTCTGCCCCCGCTTTTTAAATCTCTGATATCTTCTAAGATATTCATTTTTATTATATGCTGTAAAGGGTAATTTTGATCTACATGAAATGCACAACGTATCTAATATATTTAATTGGATAAGGAATAATACTGTATTGTTTAAAATAGTTTGATAAATAACCCATAATTTTTTTGTAATATGTAAAAGATAAAAATGGTTACTGTGGGTTATCCTTAGGAGATAAACATATACCATCGCGGACTTTTTTATTGATCTTTTTAAGATATACAATTCCGTAGTACATTCATTTGATCTATCTCGTAAGGTTTAGCCAGCGTTTGCAATGTAAGCGCACAAAAATATATCTGTTACGACATGACATTACAAATCTTTGAATTTCTCGACTTTTCTCTACAATAATATGCATGTATACTACATATAAACCTTCCTCTTGAATCACTCTATCCATTGGTGAAAACCGCATGAAAATCCGTTCAGTGGTTTTTCCGTTTATCGCGAACAGACAGACAGACAGATAGACAGACAGACAGACAGACGCGGCGGGGGACTTTGTTTTATAATATGCAGTGATATCTAGTGAACCTTTGCGTCACACACAGATACAAATCTTTAAAATGCAACATAATAACTTTTATCAACATTCTATCTTTAATTACCACATTATACATATTAATTAGTACTTATAACATACCTACAGGCCAATACGTAATGACTGTGGATTTTTACTGTGGACTACTACTTTTATGTTTAGGAAATTCTCTAAAAGTAAATGAAAATCAAGAGACCTTTGGAACTGTTTCGGATCTTGATCAAAAATGTAGTTCTATTCCACTTTATTTGGATATCTAAACTGCAATTAATATCAATTATATTCAAATCTATCTTCAAATATGCCGTAGTAGTATAACTGAAACTTTTAAAATTTGCAATGGAGATTCAAAGCTTAATGAAAGTTTTGCGTAACTCATTAATAAAACAATTTACATGTTATAGAATATATTTACTGCTTTTCGAAGAGTATGAAATGAAGTATTCTCCATTACATTTTAAACACTTTTTCATTTGGTCAAACCATTTTTGAAAACATGAGGACCATTGGTTTAAGGGCATGTTTTTCACGTGCTGGTTGAAAGCTATAACGGCCTCTTCTGGCCCCGTAAATGTCATACCTCTCATCAAATCTCTAATTTTTAGGTAAATAAAGAAATCGCATGGTGCCAGGTCTGGGCTATTTGTGGGATGGGTCACTAGCCAGCCTTTTCAGAAGCCAAAAATTGTCTTGTTCGCGGTGTGCGCCGAAGCATTGTTCTTGGTCATTTTTCCCTAACTTTTTCAAAGACACTGGGCAAACAAATGATGGTGTACCACTCAGCATTAACTGTCTTTTATTCTTCAAGTGGTATCGTGCACACAGATTCGGGAGAAAAAAAAACGCAATCATTTTTTTGCCTACGTGTCTCGCCTGCCTCAATTTGTAGGTTTGCTGTCACCTTCGAACACCCATACAGAAGACTGTTGCTTTCTTTCCGGCATATAACAATATATCCATGTTTCATCTCCTGTCACAATGTCATCCACAGCATTTGAACGTCCGTGATCGTACTTTAACTACATTTTTTTACACCAATCAACACAAGTTCAAGTCAAGTCAAGTTTAAATAAGCAATTTCACAAAATGCGCTCTACCCTACGCGTTTTTATTTTATTCTCTTTATTTATTTAATAAACATATAAATTACATTTTTAAATACATTCACAATAAAAACAAACAAATATATTTAAAAATATAAACAATAGTGTCCCACCGGTATCGGGTACCGAGCTACCGGTGGTTAGGGTTCCAGAGACAGAAACCTCTTCACTATACGTGCCGTATCGAGGAGGACTGCCTTCTGCATCAGGCTCTTAATTCGGCTGCCTAACGTGAGCCTCTGAAAGTGTTGGTCGGGGCTCTTAGCAATTAACCCATTGGCCGAAATGACTATCGGCACAATGATTGCTGAATCCACATCCCACATGTCGACAATCTCGTGGGCTATGTGGAATGGTGATGTCAATAATAATTGCTCGGCGCTATAATCGATCTATCACCAATATATCAGGCTTATTGGCAACAATCGTTCTGTCAGTGATGATAGATCGATCCCAGTACAATGTAGCCAGGACACAAATGCTAATAAATCTACATCGTACCTACATCTCTTCCATATCTCCATGCGATCTGGTTTGGGCTAGTTCTCATTTGGTAAAAAAAGCAGAGTGAGTCTGTTGTCAACTACCACCATATCCCGATGCACATTCAGGTCAACGGAGAGGAGATAATCTCTAAGGTTGCATACCTCGCGGTTATGGAGGGTCTTGGCATTTAAAAAACCATGTTTCTTTTATTTATTTTTTTTTTGTTTTTTTTTTAGTGATAACGGGTTTTTCTTTTTTACGTATAATGTATTCGCTGTTAATTAAAACTGAATAGATGATTGATATTGATGTGAGCGTAAAACATAATAAGTATTATAAGATAAACTACTTTTATATTCGAGATAGTCATTCTAAACAGCTATTGTATTCATAATTGCCCCATTGATTGACTTGATAACCTACCTTTGTTTAAAACAATCATTGAATCTATTTATACTCATACAACTTACGTTATATTATGTACTTGATAACAAGGTACAAATTGCGTTTTACCACAGAACTGAGAATAATTTAATCTCAGTTCCGCACGTGTTACAGTCTATTTAATGATTTTTTTAACAGATTACTTTTACTATTAACATTTTGTCAGTAGGATTATAATACTGGGTTAGCATAAAAATAATATTTATTATCAATAATTTTATTTATATTATATCATTTTTAAATTATGGCCAGCTAACGATTTAAAATTAATAAATACTAGCAACCCGCCCTGGCTTCGCACGGGTACAAATTATATACCAAAACCTTCCTCATGAATCACTCTGTCTA
Organism: Euplagia quadripunctaria; assembly: GCA_963859945.1. NCBI lineage: Eukaryota > Metazoa > Arthropoda > Insecta > Lepidoptera > Erebidae > Euplagia > Euplagia quadripunctaria. Next base: position 17,195,843 of record OY982564.1, on the reverse strand, counting down.
TTAGTGAAAACCGTATGACAATCCATTCAGTAGTTTTTCAGTTTATCGCGAACAGACAGACAGACAGACAGACGCGGCGGGGGACTTTGTTTTATAATATGTAGTGATTATTAAATTGTAATGTCAAAATAATAGTTTAAAGATTTTTAAGCTCATACAGTTATTTGCACGATACCTATGCCTAAAAATTATTTTTTACAATTTTTGTCTATCTGTTTGTTCCGGCTAATCTCCGACCGATTTCCACGGGACCTTCACTGGCAGATAGCTGGTATTATAAGGAGTAACTTAGGCTACTTTTATTTAAAAAAAATAATTAGGATTCCTCGCAAAATAGCGAAGCCAGAACCGCTAGTATTAACTATAAAAACTGCCTATTAAGACATGTTAGGATTGTATTAAAAAAGAGGCAATGATCGGCCAAAGTGGGCGGAGTTTGGGTTAATTGTGTGTGAGCATTGTCATTCGATGAGTTGAGCATTGAGTAGTGTAGTGTAGTGTTTAACAGTAAAATGCATTCTCGTTTATAATAATTAGACACACCTTAAATTGCGTGTGCGAACTTTAGCTATATGTATCTGCTAATAGCGTACTATAGGGTGATCAATTTCATTTATTAATAATACGAGCTTTTCCCGAGGGACTACTGTATGGGGTTCTTCAAGAAAAGTGTGTATGTGTTTCTAAAGGGTCGCAACGCGCATGCGAGTCCTCGGGAATTGCAAGCATCCATAGGCTACGGTAACCTCTTACCATCAGGCGGACCATATGCTTGTTTGCCACCGACGTTGCATATTAAAAAAAATAGGTTATAGTAAGGATTTATTCATTTTATCTTAGCTACTAAGCAGAACACACATTCAAACGGAGTTATTGCAAGACGTGCTAGTTATTTAAATGTCACGATAAAAATTCATCTATCCTACTGCTTAATCTATGCTACTTGTGAATTCAACAATTGTTGATTTTAACCAAACCGTTATTTTTAAGGATTTATTCCATAATGCATTACGAATTTTAACTACCTGTAATGTAATACACCACTTTTCAAATATTTTGTCTGACATTCAGAGATTGGTATTTATTTTAAGTATGCTCAATTTCTAACATATAATATTTGCCTTTCTGATAATTCGAAATTATTTTATTAAAAACCAAGACGTTTCGATACTTAATTTATAGAGTGTGACCGCAAATAAACGTTATCTTCTCGAAAACTGATCAATAACGGTTATAGAAGTTGACAACGTTCCTGTTAAATTCTATTGACTATTTTATTCTATTCTCTGTTCCCGTGAATTTAGAAATCGGATCCCGAACGAACAAGAGAAAATATACCTTCAATACAAAACTTCGGAATACGCTAGATGCGTATTGAACGGTTACCGAAAATAGAACTACTACAACCACAGAACTGAAAACATACAACACAGCAGACTTCTAAACTGTTAAATAATTCCAACGCACGCAATAATATAAGAAAAGTAATATTTTCGAAACATCTAAAATTTACAGCAATGATTCCCAGCTTAATTACTTTGCGTGGTTTAATAAAAATATGATCCCCATAAATCCTTGTTGCTGATAAAACTTTATATGAGTGGACAACGCAAACGTCTATCTCGTTTATTTGTGGTAGGTACCAATTTAAATAAACTTGTTGACGATTACGAGTGAGGCCCCGTCGGCAAGCTCCGACTGACTTATCGTCCAGTTTGCCAGCCGTAAATTGATCCGGCTATCCTTCGTAAGATATGAAATATAGGGTCTCTTATCCATTTTATTTGTTTACTACAACAAACCGTTAGCATACATTTTGCTTACTATTTCTTCTGCGTGATCTCCCTTATTTTTACGATGCCTATAAAATAATGCTTAGAGAGGGCAGAGTTCGTGACGGACCCATGTGTTGTATTGGTTAATTTAAACATAAATGTGGCTGTAACATTTATTTTTATGTACGACATTAGAAAGTGTTAAACCAATAGAAAATTCAGTAGAAATTTTAAAACTCCTAATAATTATCTAGGACGCAGCGAAACTAAAATTTCATGAAATTCATGGTAAAGAAGTGCCATTACGAATGCAGATGGCATCAGATACGGTAACGATTAGTGTATTCTTTGTAATAACGGTACGCATAAAATGGTGTTTATTGCTCAAAGCGTTGTTGACTTTAACTGTCAGACGTAACACACAAAATAAACGTAGGAATGTATGTAAAACTTTCTAGAGGTCTATTATAAAAGCAGTAGCTCTTAATACATTAGTTAGTTTGAAATTTTATTGCGTTAGTTTAAATTACCTTTTTGACAAAAAATATGGCTGTGTTTACACAAAACACTAAAGTCATCAAACAAAAAAAAGTTTAGTCTCGAGATCACGCATCAATCAAAATCAAACAATCTTGATACGACATCATTTTTTTTTCTTCTGTATACTACATAATCTACATATACCCATTTTGCATGCATTAACCCAGATATCCGTACTGACAAGCGTACAATTTCTTCCGATGTCATGTCAGTGTTGTAAGCGTAAGGTACATAAAAGTAACTTATTGAACTGAAAACTTCTTTAGGTACGTTGAACACTAATTTTAATTTTAAATTAAAAAAAAGCACTATACTCGTGTGACCGTCACGCTCAGATGACAGATGTGTCAGTTACGTTTACTCTCTGACGTGCAGTCCTACGACTGACAGTTTAATTTATTCTTATTCTTAACAATACTTTTAAATCTTACGAATATACAAACAATATCAAGTTTAAGATTAAACTTACATTTTTATAATCACTTGGCCTTGCACGGGTTTTGCTTTTGGGATCAATAAAATTAGCGAAACATTTACACTGATAAACTTACATTATTCACAATGATATTTATAAAGGTCATTCACTTATTTAAAAACAATACATCTATTTCCATGAACGTGTTCACTTTGTGAGGAACTGATGTCCGTAAACACGTCTAAGCAAATCTTTCAAACGAGGGAATTTTGTTTTTTGTTTTAACATTTTTATGATCAATTATTTTAACTATTTATATCTTTATTGTAAGTTATATATAATTTAAGATGTGCTCACGCTTTACTACACGACACAGTAAAATCCTAGATCTTGCCGCACCGTGAGTAAAAATTCATAAGGTAAGGAGTCTGGCTTCACCTATGTTTCCTTCAACATATTAATTTATAATGAACACGTAGAGCTGTATCAGTGTTCCTATAAATGTATCTTAGAAGGAGATTTAGGTTGACTATTACTAAATAGCAGTTATAAAGATAGCTTTCCCATAAAAGGCCTCAAACTATCGGAGCGGGTGATTTATCTTCTTATATATATTCTTTAAAGTAACTCTAAGATCCGCGTATTCACAGAACTGAGAATAAGTAGTATTAACTTATTCTCAGTTTTGTGCGCGTATCTATAAATTTACATGAACTGTATATGGTACACAAGAAGTGACATACAATACAGTTACATTTATATTTCGTCCATTACATGTATCGAATCGGCCTTGACTCTGTATAAAATAATCTCTAGATTGCAAATCAAAAAGACTCGCACTACACAGTATTTTAACCGTTTTCAGTACCGTGCCAGATCTAATAAAAGTAAGTATTCAACTTTGTAGTCTTTTGAGATTAATGTGTCAGGCGTTGTAGATGGTGACCGCGATAAATATAAAAGAATTATAATTGTATTGTAACAAGCTGCGATTGCGAACCAGTCCTCTCAGTTCTCAAGTATACTGGCTAAAAGCAAATGCGTGTAAGTTATGTTTAACGATTAAACATAATCGTTATTACACCTACGTAAATAGCTTTTAATTCAATAAGCGGCAGGTATGTTTATTGATTACTTAACTGTCAAAATATTTGTTTGCCTTCACTTTTATTGTACACCTCCGGAACCGATCAATTAAGTCTCGAATTAAATATTTGGATATGAAGTAGTTTGATGTCACATTTACCTATGCATGGGTTATTAATATGCATTATGCATTATTGCACATTCATAACTACAGAATGTTACACTACATCGTAGATGCAATTTATCTGTATGCCAAGTATTAATAGACGTTTCGTATTAATAGATAAACGGGAGTTGTGCACAATGCATAAAAAAGTCTGTTGTGTCAAGGTTGTATCGATATTCCGCATCATAACTGTATCAAATGTGTTTGTATCGATACGCGAGAGTATCGCATCCCTTTGTATTGAAATAGAAAATATGAAGCGGTTAGTTTGACCGATCAATATGGATGTAGTAACATGTACCGATGTTATGTTATGTCTACATGTGAGTCATGCAATAACTTTATGCATTAATATGGTTATCACTAATTTGTTTTGTTCCATTAGCGTTGGAACTGTTTAAAAACTAGAACCTTGGACCTCTTGCTCAACTCGTAGTACTCCTAAATGTTATTAAGTTTTCCCTAAATATCGAGTGTAATATAGTTAGCTATATCCCGCAACTTTCTTCTACTATACCTGCTATTTTCACTTTCCAGCCTTTCAGTTCATTAACAAAAATAAACACTTTAAAATAATAAAAAATTAAATAATAAATATGCCCGACTGTATGTAAGCAGATTTTTCATTTTACTTAATGACGAGAGAAGGTAACTATTATTGAATGAATACATCTCAATGATGATTTTTAGAGTGCATTTAGGGGAAAACGGTTCACTGTGCGCCATCGAAAGATATTATTTATGGTAAAAATTGTGTTGTGCATGTGCACGCGTGTTATTACTACGATAGACATGCTGTTTGACCCTTTACGTACGATATACAAACCTTATTCTTCGTGCATAGGAATACGTAGGACTTGGCTGTATATTAGATGTGAATTGACGGCCACACCCGTACAAACGGACCAACGGTGAACTTGAAATCACAAATAGGGTCGTAGTCGTACATGCCATCAGGTCATGAACCCGTCATTCTCTGCACTGTCACTTGTAGCTGTGCAGTAAAAAACTTTTCATGTTTTAACGTACCGTTTTTGTCTGAAGTCCTTTGTTGCAACGAAATGGAATGATTTGTTTGCCGAATAGTTGATATTGAAATCATGCTCTACGTCTATTGCATTTGTCAATATTCTTTGTTGCATCTTTCTATAAACTGAATATTTGAATAAGTGCTTTGCCTTCTAAGGAAATTGAAAACCGGGGAGGTTTGCAAATCGACTCGTTTTGAGTAGGTAAGTGTTGTTTAGTTTTGTGTTATATATTTTTTGTTGTGTTTATATGTTAAATGATTTTTTTCACGACAACATGGTTAAAAAAAAGTGAAAACACATGTCGTTGTGGATGCATTGTCATCGTAGTTATAAAAAATTTAGTAAATATTATTTAGGTACCTAACTTGAATGACAGTCAATAAAATTAAAACACAAACAGTAAATGAAATGGTTACTAGCAGAAGAACACACAAACAAATGGTAAACCATAACAGATCGCAACTTTTTGTACGAATTGTACTGTATAATAACATAATAATAAACCCTTGTAATTGTCAGTGTCATGTACAAGGGTTTATTATTTAGCTGGCAATAAATTTATTTTTATCAAACGTAGTGGTTCTAATTCCGGAAATTATGGAAGACGTGGAGAGTGGTCCTAACCCGTAAGCCCGACCCGCTGACTCACCCTATTTTTAACTGACTTCAAAAACAGGATGAGGTTCTATGTTCGGCTGTATGTATTTTTTTATGTATGTTCACCGATATTTCCGTCATCTATGGACCGATTTTAATTTTTTTTTTGTTTGAAAGGGTATGCTTCCCAGGTGGTTCCATTGTCACCAAGTGCGAACCTGATATCTGAGGGAAACCCTCAGAAATTAAGGACAGAAATAGTGTGTTTGTTGATTTTTCTTGAAATTAAGCAACGTTGACGTTTAAAGTGATGAACATTATTGTTATTAACTTAACTAACTTAACGACTTCAAAAAACTTCATACAGAGGACTGGTGCCTTTGTGTTACCTTATTATTTTTAAAGTGTCACATGTATGTAGTCTTTTCACTTAAATTTGAAATCAATTAATTTTCACTTTTTGGTGCCCTTTCTTAGTGCTTTTAGAAGTCGGTTGAACTTTTTTTTTAAGTGTTTATTATAATACTTACTTCATCTTATTATATATTATGTGGTTTTGCAGCTCTGCTTAAGTCTTATGACTTAATAGATTTAGTAATATTTTAAAGATACGCCGCTCTAAAACGTACAGTCAAATACAATAGATCTTCAAGTTTCAAATGCATTTTAAATTATCTGATCTTCATAAATCAATATACTTTCTTCTCTTGAATTATTACAGTCATAAAACATTTACATAACATTATGTGAATATATGAATTTCACTTTTGCTGCCGTTTAACATCTAAATTATGATTTATTCTTTCATGGGAGAAAAATAAACTTAGTAGCTACAACATAGCGTGAACAATCTCTATAAAGGCTATAACTATCAATATTTGAATTTTAAATCGGTACATAGGTTGTATGTAGAAAGTAGTTTTGTAAAAACTTTATTAACACGTTGTGACGAATCTGATATTTTCTCTGTATTTAATTATCATTAGTCATGGTAGGCGTCAGAAAGATGCATAGTTAATGTGAGAGGTACCATTTGTTCGCAAATTTTAAGGTACTAGACGATATGCGATATCAATATCTCCTGACTGCGTCTGGGAATTTTCTCAATTTATTATATAATTCATTAAATCTTATGAGACTAGATTTGGATATTAGTCGTTCTCTTTTCAGCGGGGCGTGGAACAGGTCTCACTGTTATCTTGGATTAGGCCTGCTTCTATAGGGTCACAGGTATCCTTATTCTTGAGCTGTTTATACAATGTTATCGTACGATATGTGATATCAATGTCAACAATAGGAACGGAATAAAACAAAAGAATAAATTTAGAAATTTCCCAGACGCAGTCAGGAGACTGCGTCTGAGAAATTTCTAAATTTATTTTATAAAGCATTGAATCTCATCAACATCAATGTTGAATTGTTATGACATCTTTTATAGCACAGTTTAAATTATTTAGGAGTAGTTCCATTCAGTAGACGTCGCTGACTATGTTACCATATGTAGAACCTACTCGAATTATAGTCAATCCCTATTGAAGAAATAAATCTAAATGAATTTTAGACTGTTTTTAGGGTCCCGTTCCTCAAAAGGAAAAAAGGAACCCTTACAGGATCAATTTGTTGTCCGTCTGTCTGGCTGTCTGTCAAGAATTTTTTTCTCAGGAACCCGTGGACGCATCAAGTTAAAATTAATACCAAATACATACGAGTAAGTCTGCGGTCCCTTGAGGCTGTAAAAAAAATCAATCTTCTAAGTTCAACGCACTCAAAAGATACGGCCATTAAGCCTTAGATTTTACCAAATTTGAATATTTTGCAGGTAAATCAAAATCTATAGGGTACTTCCCGTTGACCTACAATCATGAAGTCTGGTAAGAAGCAAGGTTTGACACCACAAGTAAAGGAAAAAATCTGAAAGTCGATTATTTGTTGTTAAATCACATTAAAAAAATAGTTTTTGTGATTACAAACTTATATGTTTGTTTTGCGCTTGGAAAGTTGACTTTGTCGTACATCGCAACCGCAAAGTTAAGTTTGCTTCCGGAAAAGACGGGCAAAAATCTTCGAGAATTGATTACCGAGATGATTACTATCTACATCAAGTTGGTTTACTTACGGAACCCTCGGTGCGCAACTTAGACTCAAATTTGTCCGGTTTTTTAATAATTTTGTGCATTTTGTTACAGCGACATTACTGGGATCGGAATGTACGGTGTCGGAGCAGTGCACCCTGAAAGTGGCGTACAGTGCGTGTCTCGAAGGTGTTTGCCGATGTACCGATGGCCATCTTCAGTTCAGAAAACATACTTGTCTCTCGCGTAAGTCACCACCAATCTACTTTTAGTTATTTTGTTCGTCTTGACATCCTAGACTCTCTAGACTTACTTATTGAAAGAAATAAGGATCTGGGGACTTACGAGTGTAGCTTTACAATTAATCATTTATTGAAAAGAAAAGAAAAATAATGTTTTTGTACAACATATTATTTTATCTTTATAGTTATATATTTATCTAACATACCATTGCCGTATCGTGAACATGTCTGTATGATATCGTTTTGTTCGGATGATTAACAATAGTTGCTTACATCTTTACTAATATAATAAAGCTGAAGAGTTTGTTTGTTTGTTTGCTTGAACGCGCTAATCTCAGGAACTACTGGTTCGAATTGAAAAATTCTTTTAGTGTTGAATAGCCCATTTATCGAGGAAGGCGACCAATAAGAGCGGAGCAGTGACCATACCGCAGGTGAAACTGCGGGGACGGCTAGTTATCACATAAACTGACATGGTTAAACGACATCCGTTTAACTGTTTAGTTGTAATTAAATTCATTTAATTTTAATTTAATTTAATATATTATGCTGTTTAAATGTGTATTCATTCAAATACACCCTGCATATAATAAATAAATACCTTAAATTACATTTAAAAAATAATTACGTCACGACTCTCGTGAAGTTATTATAAAGTAACAACTCCCGGTATTGAAAACCCAGTATTTACTGGTGATAAAGAACAAACAAACAATTGTAACCTTAAAGAGAAAACTTCCATTAACAATTTTCCAATACTGGTTCTTACAATATGGAACAAAAGGAAAAGTGTGTAACGTTTTTTAAGCGTGACACTTTTCTTGTATAAACAGCGTAACGAGGCTATCAATTTAGTTTTTCAAAGGAAAAGTGTCAATCTCGTCATAAGCCGGTATTATACAGTGCTGCTATCTTCCTACAATTAAAAAAGTAATTGAACCTCCTAATTCACATTTGCTCGTAACGGTAGAAGTTGAATGTCCATTCGTCGTTTTTTAAATTATTTGATTTTAGAAAGTTATTGTATCATGAATACCGGAACCGAACCGAAGTGACGCCGATCGGTTCCGGTAAACCGGAAAGCATACATGTGGCAGTAATTCAAAATGTGATTGAATTTAGTACAACTCAACCTCTGAATAAAACCAAAGTTTCCAACATCAAGCTTGTGGAAATATTAGCTGAATTGTTTTATGAAGATCGTTAACTACATATTATTATGTAGATTTTTGTAAGACAATGAGTAACAAAGTTTTCATAAATAAATAAGAGCTTAAGTGCTTTATTTAAAGATTAACTTATGCTCTTATTTGTTAATCAGAACTATAAAAATGAATATTAAACTTAGTGTGAACAATTAAGTGTGAACGTCAATCACGACAATACAAAATTTTACAAACGTCGTTTCAGAAAAGAGTTATTAAATACATTTTTTTTTTCTTTTAAAAAAAGACAACTTCCGCATTAGGAATTACTCCTGTGTCGCGGGGGACTTTACAAGCATATAAACAACAGACACAAAGAACACCCAGACTCGGGTGGGAATCGAACCCACGACCTATGGCATAGCAGTCAGGGTCACTAACCACTAGGTCAACAGGCCAGTCTGCCATCTACATTGTACCGGGTGGTATAAATAACAATGAAATAATGTTTGTTATTAAAGCCTAAATGTTTAGTATAAAAATATATTAAAGTTAAGCTGTTTAAGTTTAACAATTTATTAAACACTTTCAATTTCTGTCGGTCATCAGTTCATCACGTACAGAAATGCACGAGTCAGGCGAAGTTATACTGGATCGAAACGAACAAGGCGTGTAATTCTATAAACTGGACGAAAGTACGGATTTTGAGTCATTTACAAAGACGACCTAAATTTTCGTTACGGCGAAATTGGAAAAAATTGTCACCTGCATTCATTACTATTTATTGTTACTAAATTTGCGACGCTATCTATTTGATTTGAATAGTAGTTTAGTAGCTCGTGACTATTTTATTTTGATTAAATCTAATAAACAATCTTAACGCAATCTAAAACAAGTATAATAGAAGCTTAAAAATAGAGAAAGTAACTCTATTAATCCTAAATAAGTACCCTAAATGAGTATTTATATACCTACAAATATAACATTTATATTAACTTTGATCTCCAAATTAGCACAACAACATCGAAAAAAGGGTAAAATAAGTGGGTTCACAATTGGAATGAAATTGAAAACATCGATCATTAAAAAAACAACTGCTAAAATGACATCCTTTTAAATAAGTTTACAATCATAGTACATTCGCGGATGAATGTCTACAAAAAATACGTAAGCAATTTTCAAAATAAAGCTCTAGCTAGATGCATTAAGAGCCCAATAAAAGCTGATAGCGGTCCCCTCGTATTCTTCTCTTGAGTATATATGGTTTATCAGACCTTATTTCCGCGATTTATCGTAACAACTTTGTGAGAAAAATAGAGTAAGTAATTGTTCTGTCAAATCCACTGACGCTGCTCATGTGAACCTCGCTTATTATCACTCATAATGCGAGTATTGTAAACTCACTGTGAGAACTCATAAGTATAGCTTTGTAAATTCTTTACGTGCCAAGATGCCACTATAAAGATATGTAGATAAAGAATGTGGATCACGAATGGAACCGACATTTAATTTTCTGACCTTGTTACTTCTAATCATATTTAATATAAATGTCCGTACGCACATTTAAATCAAATATACCAAACACAACGAAAGGTGAATATAATAAGTATATGGTAATGATTCTATCTTGATTCGTAAAAGGTTACAAGTTCAATTTAAAGTATCTAACCGTGGCAAATCACTCAATAATGCCGTGTATTGTACCGGATACCAAAAATAAATACAGTTATTCATAACAAAATGATTGACGTTGTAACTTAATATTTAAAGAAATGTTTAAAAACACGGTTAGTTATAACCACTAGAGGAAATAACTATGTCTTACTGTGTACAAGTAGGTCGTAATATAGTTGCGTGTTGCGCTTTACTGTGCCTGATTAACATATAATAACCAATCATATTACCATTTGTGTTGTACATTCACGACACTTAATCAATGTGTCGGTATTGTATGATTAACAGGTATGAGAGAACAGTACGTACTTTCATAATTTAACCATTATTTTAATAACAAAACAAATAACTTCTATAAAAAATAACAGTTTGACACAGAAATGTATACACATTTAAAGAACAATAATCAAAACTGTATCTTGCAGGCTATTAAACGGCATAATGCTAGATCGTATACCAAATTTTGGGAAAATTATTGCCTATAATTGCCAATAGTTACGAAATTGACAAATACCTAGGTGTATTTTACTCGATGAAGGATTGACGTAAATCAATCTAATATAAGACTGAAAAAAACTTTACGTGAAACGTATTTTATCTCCTTTTTTTAGCCGCGCCACCTGGTCACGTCTGCTACAGTAACGAACATTGTCGCTTGTGGGATAAAGAGAGCCGTTGCGAATTTGTTATACTCAATCTATTTGGCAGATGTGCGTGCAATAGTTACTATAAGCAAGTGGGTGAGAAATGTGTACCCCAGAAAATACCACCCTATGCCACAGAAGCTGTCGTAGCAGAACTAGATTCTCTCCTTGAACCTACCAACGAAACCGTTATTTACAAAGATTTAACATTTCAACAGACGCCTAGTATAGATAATAAATCATTTGGGTCCTCGACGTCGGTAATTAGCCCAGACGATATTCAACCGAGCAATTTACCTCTATATACGAATAAGAATGACGTTTTTAGTACCTATGAAGACAGCCCTTTGATGCAGGCTGTCATGAAAGTACCGACTGCAGAATCAACGAAGCGTTTGCCAGTTTCAAATAGAAAAGATGGCGAACCGAATGACACGATAAGGGTAGATGAAATGACAGCTAATTTGCATGCAAATGATCAGCCAATTTATAGGGTTGTTACACAGCCTTCGGCGGATAAGAAAACTAACAAAAAAGGTGGTGCATCAAAGGAACAAACGAATGCTGGGAACAAAAAAGGACATCAAAAGAAGTCTTCATTAAAAGGTATACATTACTTTTCGCAAATGCGTTATACTGTTACGGTCTTTTTTTTCTTAATTAATGTTAATTGTGGTGACTTTATGTATTTTATTGTCCATTATTTTGTTATTTCAGATAAACATCGTATCCGTACTGAAATGGTACCGACGGTATTTGACCTCGGTCCTACATCTCTGGGTAACCCGTGCGTTACAGATGAACAGTGCCAACAAGTGGATCAGTATTCGCGTTGCCTTAACAAGAAATGCGACTGCGCATATCGCACAAACTCGACTTCAGCCTGCTCGGCTCGCAATAGAGGCTGCTTGCCAAACACGTTCCAAGTAAGCGTTTCCTTTTAGCCTAACTTACGTAAAGGAAGTAACATGTCTGTGTAGAGGTATCCTCATTTGCGGAATGTGGGCAAATACCTTCCCTTTTTATTTAATACATATACTTACACCTGCATCTTCGAAGGGATAGGCAGAGACGAATTAAACACTCATATTTTAGCAACTATAACTTGGTCCGACTCAGGTAATAGGGAGAGCAAGCCTATTATCGCCAACCAAGAACTTTTTTTTTAAAGATTGCTAGCAACGTGGGTCACACATTACTGGTATTCTTGTTAACCCCTCCAGCTAAGCTAAATACTTGTGTTAGGAGTGGGTTCACGTCGGTTTTGTACTGGGTGGGGTTCGAACCCGCAACCACTTGATGCAAGTCCGACGCCTTAGCCATTATGCTACCGCCCGCTTCGTTTTCCTTTGGGAATTGAAGATGGAAAATTGGGAGTGTATTGAACGGGAAAGATATTTGCAGAGAAAATGTTATCCCTAATATATTTTATTTTACTTATAAATTTATAAAACGCAAGGGCATTTCTTCCGATAATTATGATTTTCTGTAGTAAGCCACAAAAATGTATTTAAACAAAAATATTTACCTACTTTTTCCTATGCTGAGGTAGGTGCTCGTTTTACAGTTTAGATGTTAGGTACAGCGCAACATTTTCAGGTAGACTTAAATTTTTAGACAGTAAAATCTTGAACAAATAAAAGATTCAAATAACAACATAAAAAATAATTAAAAATCTTTCTTTAAATTTGATTGTAGTGTCGCTCTACTGGGACGTGTATAAGCTGGTATTTTGTGTGTGATGGTCGCAAAGACTGTCCAGATGGATCAGACGAGAAATGTCAAGGTACTGGTAAAGGTTCGTACACTATGCACGTTTTAAAACTTATCGCACATCTATCATCTTCATTTGTATCATTAACATTTCATTATAATTTTCCGTGATGTGATCAAAGGTATAACACATAAGCCAACTGTCCCCTATTTCGGCATCTTAGGGCTGTTACTTAGGGTAAGTTCAAAAGTTTTTTGGTTAATGAATGTGTATATTTTGTGAGTATTAAATGCAATAACTATCCCATTTAAAATCGAGTTATGCTTTTAAGGTGTTTAATAAGTCTTTAAGCATTATATATAGGCATGTTTAAATATTTAAATTATAAAATATCAACCTACAATAATAGCATGGCACTTTATTGCGTCATTAAAAATGTGTTTACATAATTCCAACTTATACTACTGCAATTGTCGATATTTTCAGGGAAAGTAATTGGGTTCTCTCTTTATTCACTGAAAGTTTAAAAATATTTCTTTTTATATTATACATGTTCACACATTTATCAGATATTAAATCATCTCATATTATTGAAAAGAAATTCTTCACTTTTACAAAAATAACTCGTACTAGTAGTATTTTAACCAAGAACGCAACCTTGTTTCTAACTCTTCTTCACAGAACAAACGGGAGAGCGTTGTCCAACAAACTCGTTCAGATGTGGAGGACCCGGTTCTCCTTGTGTCTCAAGAGCTTCACGCTGTGATGGAACTCCCCAATGCCCTGGAGGAGAAGACGAAAAGAACTGCAGAGCTACTAGACGTAAAGGGTATGCATAATGGCCATATTAACTTTTTGGACAGGACAGTAGAAATAAAGAGGCAAATGAATAATTTAATTTTAACCCAAATTCCTGCTACAAAAATAAATTTTATCTGGGATCTTAATCTTGATCTTAACCTTTTGAGTGCCATGTAACAAAAAGACAATGCACCACAACATGATTTAAACACTTAATCCATTACACATTTTGTGAACAAAAACATTTTTATTTATTTATCACATACTTACACATATGTAGCGGATGGATGCGAACTGCCCAAGACGGGAGACGGGATAGCTGGCACTCCTTGGGGGAGGCCTTCGTCCAGCAGTGGATGGCAATAGGCTGGTGATAATGATGATGAAATATGAAAAACTTCTCACTGAGGGACATTTACCACGCCTTGTAATCGGTTGAGTCGGAAACTGACCAGGCTTTCTCAAAATTCATAGGCATACGGTAGTACAATCCTATCGTATATCTTCATTAGTTATGAGTATAATGTAAGAATAATATTACTTTTTTACAAGAGAGAGAAAGAGACGTTTCACTACGGTTAAATTCGTCAAAATTAATGATTGAAACGGACCCGAAAGAAAGATTTATTTCTTGATAAAAGCCTCTGTTGAATGGTACTACTGAACTGAATGGAAACTAGCCGGACTTCTCCGGCATACATATTATATGAGTGCAATCATAAACCTTTTAGTTATTATTGCACAAGAAACCCTTCCATACATATGTAAATTTTACAGCGGCTGACCTTGCTACTAAAAATAGGTACTGTTTATAAAGAAACCTTTGTAGCTACAATAATAATTACAAGAGATCGCGTGGTGGTCGAAATTCGACTATAATTCATTAAGTTTTACTGTCTTGTATAACTTGAACTGGTAATGCATAGACTTACCGTACCATGTCAGGTCAACGTATAAACTGGACGCCTGTAGCTGTCTTGTAGTCGTTTTCTTACAATCTTATAAACACGAAGTCGATTTTAATTTTATTTTAAAAATTAATTTTATTGCTAACTCCACAGAACTCCATTGAACAATGACACTACTGTTGAGAAAACCTAAACCTTAGGGCAACGATCGCATTAACGACACTTTAACAGCATTATTTCTTGTATGTTGTTTACGTGGAACACTCAGTAAATTTTGCGAAACCTAAAAAAAATGTATTGACCGACTTTTTTTAATTAATCTTTTTAAATAACTCTCCACCACTATTTATGCAAAGATTCATGCATCTAAATCAATTTTCTATACACTTTTTTAAATTGCGCCTCAGACACGTCCTCCACAGCCTTTCAAAATCTAAGGACAACCACATCTTTCTTCGTCACCCAAAGTTTTCCGATCTCGTTTAAATTCGCTGAAAAATGAATACACAGTTACCTGCAATTTGAAGTCTATCAAAAAATTCTTCCAGTTTTAGGCAACATTTAAAATCGTAAAATATACATAATTCTTCAGTGAGACAGTAATAAAATGTGCAGGGAAATTTGCAACTTTTGTATTTTTCATCGTAAATGATCATAATTTTAAATAAAATGTTATAAGTTAAATATATTATCATTATTATTATTTTACAATCTGCTAGTGTTCCAAACATAAAAACTCTTTTTTGGAAAACTTTCTGAGTTGCCTTGTATGGGTCGTGTATAATGAAATCGCTCATAAAGTTACCCTACCGTAATATTATGTTTTGAGACGTTAGCATGTATGTGACTCTAAGAGAATTACATGTTAATCAGCAAAACAGGAGTAGGTAGTATTTACTTGCATTACGGAAACTTAGTAAGTGCCGTAAATATAACCGTGAGTGCATCTAAACACTGTTATTCTAGATAAAAGAAAAACAAGGAAGGAAAGCGATCGACTGAACTGATTTTATAGTTTTAAGAGCATAGAAAGTGCGTACGTAAGAAATGCGAATAATGGATACGTAAGAGATGAATGAACAGGGGCTCAAGTATTGCGAATAAAGTTCAATAACTATACGCAGATTTCTATTCTAATTATCGTGGGATCGTATCCTAATCGAATCCTAGCCGTTGAACTTCTCGCATAATAGACTGTTTTATGGTGCTATACGTATCTATTTCACGCTAACATATTCAAGAAACATTAAACTGCATTGGAATATAACACGAAAATATAACACCATCGTAGCGGACAGAGTTGCCATATCCAACCTTGTATTTCTAATAATATTAAAGTATTTATCATGTTTAAAAACTGTAGAATTCGGAGATTATTGCCGTGTTCTTTAACAGCTGGACCTTGTGGATAACTAACTTGAGGAAACAGTGTTCCTTCGGGATAATATTATCATACTTTTTGCCCAAGAAAATGTAGGCTTGAGACCGTAACCTCACCTGTACCACGCGCGCCTTTCGGTACTGAGCGAGACA
This sequence comes from Euplagia quadripunctaria, assembly GCA_963859945.1. Classification (NCBI taxonomy): domain Eukaryota; kingdom Metazoa; phylum Arthropoda; class Insecta; order Lepidoptera; family Erebidae; genus Euplagia; species Euplagia quadripunctaria. Next base: position 17,179,500 of record OY982564.1, on the reverse strand, counting down.
AGGTTCATATTTTCTGTGGGATTACCTGTTGTTCAGCGAATGATCAAAGTGCAGTCTTTACGGCAAGAAAACCTGGTGACGATACAACTTTGCGTTTGTCGTAAACAGTAACGTAGACGAAATCGTTAAATTATTATGCATTGAGGAAATTTCTATAAACTTCCCTTCCATTAAGTTTGACTTTTGTCGTAGAAAAGTTAATGCACACAAAGTACACCCCAACTTTGGAAAAAAATATTTGTAGGTACATTACACCAACACATCTTCAGTGGTGAGGAATATCTTGAACACAATCACAATAGGTGCCACTTGGACTAAATGAATATAGAAAACATTACGCTAGTCGTAGTTTTCAATACCAATAGTGACACAAAAGCATCTGTCAGTCATTAACCCTTCATCGGTGTTGTTTGTGGTATATAATTTTTCTTTTTTAATTTTTTCAATATGCATCTTGCAGATGTCCAAGGCACACCTTCCGCTGTGGTTCAGGTGAATGCTTGCCGGAATACGAATTTTGCAATGCAATCATTTCATGCAAAGATGCGTCTGATGAGCCTCCACATCTTTGTAATGAACAATCAAGGTAAGATTACTTCTTTCTTTACATTAATATCCATTCAGTAACGTTTCCCCATTGACAGTATATTAGTCTCATTCATTCAGCTATCAACATTGCTATGAAATATTGACACAGATTGGTATCCCATGATACCGATTAACGCCTATTCAAGAAGGAAGGGCAAAATAAATTTGAACAGAAGCAGACCAACCCTAAGACTGAATAAAAGAAACAGATTTCTTAGCTATCTCCGTAGGTCAGAGAGTTTCTGGATATGGAGAAACATTACCCCAAAATAGATAACAAACCTAGTCTAGCCATAGAATGTCATTACTTATTTGGTTGCGAAGGTAGATGGTAGTCATCACTAGGAAGAATTTGTATTTAATTCAACACGAAGAAGTCCGCTGTCCGGTTCCCACAATCTTTCAACATCTATTAGCAGGTTACGCTAGAAATTGCTTCCAATATATTTAGACACGATAACTCTAGTAGGAATAAGTAAGGTCGATTAAACGGAACCTTTACGGTTTCTTCTTCAACCTGCATACTTCAAACATAATAAACGTACTGCAAGCGTGACTTGGCTACGATAGCTGCTTACCCTCAGGCGGACCTTATACTTGATTGTCACCTTATGAAACAAATAAACAAGATAGAACCGTTTTGCCATAAAGGAGTAAAATATTTATAAACAAGAATGTCTCGTTTAAAGGTAATAAATAATAGTGTGTTTTATAGGATACGCATGCTTAATCATGAATAACAATGTCGTTTTACGGTTACCATCAATAAAAGTTAAGGCTAGCATACATAACTCATAAGGCCGTCGTTATATTATTATTTTATTGGCACCTTTCTGATGAATATACCAACAGCATCTTCTTACACCTCTAAAACATGTAGGGAATGTTCATATCATAAATCGATTGTAGAACTTGACATCTCTTTAAATAATTGAATTTCATATTATATCGGTATTTGTATTAATTTTGCAAAATATAGATGACGCATTTTAAAAGAGTTGTATTATGATTATGACAAAACGCTACGGCTACAAATGATAAAAAACTTCGCGAGTACCTTCTTCAATTAATGAATCAATTTTAAATATGGTGAACCTTACTTAACTGAAACATTGATTATCTCGATGTCAAACTCTGCCAAGTTGTCAGTGGGATTATTTCAAGTAAGCTGGGTCATAAATAGTAATAGACATGAAATCATGAAATATACAATAGACTTTCATTCAGAGTTATTATTGCCTCTTCTACCAATGACGTGGTCTCACTATAGTGTGCCAGATTACTGCGTAAACTATACAAATGGTACAACAGTTGTATATAAATAATTCCTGAGGCTATTCCGTATAAGGTGTTAACAACTGCATTTCGTAATCATAACACGTGCGACCTATAACGGTATTTGTCCAAATATTTGACCTTAGCTTATGGCAGTTGGTGTGACATGTATTGTGTGTATTCAGATGGCGTGCGGCAGACTTTTGTCCATTCCGCTGTGGGAACGGTCGGTGCAGGAGTACAGCAGTTGCGTGTTCAGGACGCGATGGTTGCGGAGACAACAGCGACGAAATTGCCTGCAGTATTTGTAGTAAGTATCGTAATTTCAAACGCCAAGACTTTCCGTCGTCAGTAGAAAAAAAATGTAGCTAGTTCGAGTGCAAATAATGTAGATCGATTATAAAGGTTGAAATGTATGTGTGGCAATGTACCGCTATAACGAACCTACTACATTTATTTTGTAGTATTAGTAAAAATATTATATTATTTTACCACCACCACTACCGCTCCAAGGATCTCTGATCTACGTATACGATATTACGTAATAAATACTTGATACGTGCTCACATTCCTGAAAAAAGGTCTTGATAAACAGGCGCACAGACAGACGGACGGACGGAGAACGAAATTATGCTATAACACTTCCGTTTTTATTTTAAAATAGCGAATATTAAGAATGAAAAAAAAAAAACACACTTACTCACTTAACCCCAGTTTGCTACACACAGTTAATTAATTTTTAATTTACGCAAACAAAAAAGTGATCCTTTACTCGCATTTAAAACATTTACGGGACTTGATGAATAGTGGTCTATTTAATTAGTAACTGAGTCTTTATACATTTTATAGCTACATAGCTTTGCTGCTGCAACTAATGACTAATCTGGGTGAACTCAACTATATGGAAGAAGTGTGGTGCTTAAAATGCGGAACGGGCTCATCATACTAATATTAACTGTTTTACCGAAGTTGCGTTACCACGTTGTTAGTTTCGTAGCAATCGACCTAAAAAGAAGACCACCAAAGCTGATTGTAGTATTGTGACATAGGCAGATAAATAACAATTTATTTGTATCACTACACTAATGGCTGTCAGGAACTGTTAGGTGACCACTTGACCAAATATGTGAAATATGAGCGCCGTTCTGCATATCGCCGATTCGTCACGATTAGTGATGCCGTTACGCGAACAATAGTGTTCAAACGATATAGCAACAGAACACCGTACGGCATAACAATGCCGTAATTAAATTGCTTACACTTTTATTTTTTTTTCAGAATGTCCAGCTCCACCGCAGTCACCTTGAAAAGCCGATGAACTGTTACTTCCAACACTAGTGAACATTCCATGGCTGGATCTCAATGCTCATTTTTTTGTGTAAACATCTTTTAATTCGCGTTCTCTTGAATAATTTAGGAAACACAGACCTACGATTTTTCGGTACAGTGACCTAAATGTTGGTCTAATTTAATTATGAATCCATAGTGCACGCTAGTGATAGTTATATCGAGTTCTTTAGAGCTATACATTTGCAGTTGCTAATTAAACTTAAGAAAGAAAGTTGTAATGGAGTCAAATCTTACGTAATACTTCCAATAAATAGGACACGAACAATACGAATATGGGTAACATCTTTGATTATGTACTAGTCATACTAGACATACTCGTATATATAATTAATACGACCTGTGTTGTGTTGTAACTTTTTATAGAAGTGATTTAAAATTACATAATATACCTACGAAACATAAAAATAAACTGCCTATTTACGTAAATAGGTATACATTCAAGTAGTATTTAGTATGTCTCAATTTTGTACCTAGTTTTACAAAATGTACATAATGTAGAATTTTCTGCACCGCGTTTTGAAATACAGATTAAAATATGAAAAATCATGTAAAGCATTTTGCTCGTTTAGATTCACTAAACTTATTTAAGCATGACCTATTTATAAGCCACATTTAAAACAAGACTGAAGAATGATATCCGTGACTATTACCGACTTGGCAATGAGATATAAATTAGATAAATGTGCCGCGTAATTATCAATTGCAATTTGTCAATGCTGATCATCTACTACGGCGGTCAATTCCTTCAAAGGAAAGTTGAATTGTTTCTTGACAACAACGGGGAGGTCTTTTTACTTGGACTTTGCAAATGATATTGATCGTTTCATCGTAACTTAAAGCAGCTCGCATAAAATGGTTGTAAATATGTTTTATCACAAGTCAATTGGCACAGACACCATTATTTTCCTTCTCCACAGACGATTAAAACGTATAATTAAGATTATTATTTAAGTTTCTTGTGTTTGTGTGAATTTACCTGGCTATGCGCAGTCGAGTGTAACTTATTGTAATATAGTGTGATTATGTGTGTGAATGTGATAGTATTTATTAAATTAATTTCATTATGAAAAATGTTTTTTTTTTTTGTTGTAATTGTATACGTCTCATTTATCTCCCACACCTAATTATTTTACCTATAGATACAATATTAAATAGACTATAGATACTTCTCCGATGATCATACCTATATATTGTTTCTACTCTAAGTTTCAATAATAATTATCTAACTTCAATTCAACAAAACTAATAGTACTTACCTCATCATATTAAAAATCCAACTAATATTATAAATGTGAAAGTAACAAAGTCTCTTTGTAGAAAAGAAACACGGGTCTTGGAGATCTAGTTTTCATCTATATCTACTACAATATTATAACGAAATAAACAAAGCGAGATTATGAGTTCGTAAGTTTGTGTTAAGTAGCTATACAAAGCTAGCCTTTATTATTTGAGTTTTCAGTTCTAAACGCCACAGTAACTTGCAATACGGTTTATTTAATAAATAACAGAGAGAATTTTGGATCCTCCATGAATCAAGTCATAAAAACCCTTTCCTATTGTAGTCTTTGCCTTTCGGGCTGATCAAATCAACATAAACGAAAAATTAATACGAAATTGACATCGTAGCGACATCTACAGAAAAAGGAATGAAACAAGTTGGAAGTCGATATGTTCCTAAATGTAGTTGTCATAATTTGATAGATTCTAAAAAAAATAATTAGATGTCGCTAACATTAATAAAAATACGTATTAGTCACCAAATAAACGATTATAATTATTAATAGTAATAAATTAATAATAATTGATACTATACGTCAACGTTATAAAGTACCTACAACCACCATTTGTTTTGTTAAATAAATTAAAAACAAAATGAGCAGACAAAGCACATCAGAGAGGTCAATCATCATTAAAATATATCCCTACTTAGGTACCTACCCAGGTATATTTTTTTTATATTTGAGTTTGTTTGCCCGATTTCTTCACACAAGGCTCAACCATTTGGAAACTGTTTTAAATCGATACAGGCAAATCTGGTATTACCTGTTATCTTTTTTAAATAATTTTACATTTGACAAAGCAACCTATTGTTGCGGTGACTGGGTGTGCTGATCTACAGTTCTAATTTTTAAGTATAATTATTTTTTTACTATGACGATTCGTAAAATTGGTGGTAAATTTTATGAAATAAAGATATTGAAAATGAATTTGATTTATTAATACCACAGATAACATAATTGGTACTATACTAGTAAATACTAACTAGAACACAACACTAAAAGTATATTGCATAATTTGACACAATACGTTTCATTATTTATACTTATGTATATATTATTAATTTATCGAGTAAAAAAAAAACCCTCGGGGCCAGTGCCAGTGGTATTCAGCATACAGCCCACTTATGGTCGTGGCTTGAAGAAATGGTTACCTCTCTTTAACATAAATCGAAGAAACCAACCATTCGGTCTTTCCGAATCTGAATTACAAAAGACGCGGCTGACCCACCAATCTCAAGTAAGTTGTTGACCCCTTTGTTGATGACCCCAATCAATCAATCTAAATTCCTTGAAAATTGTTAGCTCATAGTAATAGAGTTTACTAGAATATTATATACCTACTTAAGTGTACGAACACGTTGTATAAAGTTGCGCATACTTTTCTTAACGTGAAAAATTGCGGGTTTGGTTTCGGTATTTCATGGTAACATCACAAGTAGTTCGATCGATTCGAATATCGATAGAGCAGAACTGAGAATAAAATAGGATTTCGTAAATTATCTGCATTCCTGCGCAGATATAAGTTATTACACATACTTGCGGTAAGAAGAAAATAGAGACAAAGTTTACAACCAGTAAGATCGCGCCGTGCAATAACGCGACGTGCCGGAATGTTCATATTCATATTTTCAAATGTTTCTTCTTTTTTTCGATTCTTCTTTTTTAGTGATTTCTAAACATGTCACACTTAACTTTAATGAAGAGATAAACAGTACTATTCCAAAGTTATAGAGATTGGATGAAAATAAATAATTTGAAGGTAAATCTAGAAACACAAAGTAGATATATACAATTCTACAACAGAAATAAGTTCACTGATAACTTAAATGTACCATACAATTGTAAAACTTTAACTGAAGCTAATAATGTAATATTTTAGGGCTGAATGTTGACAATTGTCAACATTAATTAATGTACATGAAATTTGCATATAGACAACATTTGTACTAAAATCAATACATTTTTATATGTGCTTTGGCGTTAATGGCCTTGACTGTGCTTTTGATTAAGTAAATTAAATCGGAGATATGGGAAAAAATATTCCCGCTCCTCCTACCAATCGGAGTTCCGATCGGAGGACAGGGAAAAACCCTTAATAAGATATGTAACATTAAGCTTGCTCTGCAAGCATATCATGGATATGTGACTTCAATCCTAAGATACTGTATAAAACTTTGGGAAAATTCCTTCAATATAAATAAAGTATTCATCGCCCAAAGACAATCTGTACCTGCCATGTGTAATGCTGAGCCACTATCTTCTTGTAAACCTCTCTTTTGCAAATTTAAAGATTTGTGTATTTGTAAAAAAACATCCACAACTATATAGTTGTGGACATTTTTTTACAAATAAGAAGAGAAGTAAACCACATAATCACAATATTTTTTCGCACGAAACTGTAAAAAGTCACTCTTGAGTCTCACGACTCGACGATTATAATAATTAATTATTCTTCTTTTGCTATTTAGGTATTTTATTTTTCGATTTCCCTACTGTGATTCTAGACTACGTTATGTCTAAATACTAGTGTTCACTAGTCTTAAATAAAACTAATTAAACAATTTACGTATTTTTTAAAACAAATCAAGCAGATTACTTTTTTACACAAAAAATATGCATACCAACCAGCTGTACTAGTTTCAGTTTAGCTGATTCCATTCGAAAGAAGTCATTCTAAACACGTTTGTCGTAGTTTCATCGATACCTGGGATAATTGCGTGTTTACGTGAATTCAATATGGTACATACTTTGAAGGTATATTGCTTAACAATCACTTCTTCTCACTTTGCAGTTATTGTTTATTTCGACTTACTAGTCATCGTTCCGCTAGTCGAAATAGGTTTTTTATCATAATCTTTAACAAACCTATTCATGCATATTTGTCACTTCCCCAAACTATCCCAACTGTGCCTAATGTTTATTTGTTTACCAACTGTAATATATGACACGAGCGTCAAGGATGTTTCTGTTAGTGATACCTGTATATGTTAAAAAACGTCGGTAAATTTGTAAATAACGTAACAACTGCACACAATAACTTCTCAGTCATAACTGCAATCATTCAGCTCATCGCTTGTTTGTGGCTTTTAGATATACCTACCTACTTTAATTATGGAAAGAAACGTGGCTTCCAACCCTTGTAAGGGATTTTGGGTTAAAACTTTTAAGCTAATGATGTCTCCAATATTAAGGTTAGTGTGTTATAAAGTTTAAAATTTGGCAATAACAATTCTTTCTTCAAAGAATTTCTTCACTTTGATTTATACTTAGTGCAAATGAGAAGTAGGTAAAATTGCTGATAACCAATAATACCCTGTATTATATTTATATTCATATTCAAATAATATATAGATACAATTTCATTCTACTTTCTGTAATGTGTTTGTTTAGGTCATAATGTTTATTTTCTTTCATTTAAAATATTAAGAGACATACTTACTTTAGTAAGATATTTGACCCAGTTTTGATTATTGAGATGCATTTCGCAAATATTTCTAATTACAAAGTAAGTAGGTAATATGATTGTTGTAGGAAAATCATTTCGATCTGCTTAGTGTCGTTCTAGTAAATATAGGTATATTATGATTTGTACTTCTACTTGCTTTGAAAGTATACCTGTTTTGCAATTTTCCTTCCATATTGTTTTCTGTGGACTCCAATTAGGTACCGTACATATACCTACTATTGAAAATCTTGAAATCTTAATCGAATAAACATATACTTACCTATTAAGATTCTTGGCTCTTTTGGTTACAACGAACTAGTGTTACAATGACAACTGCTATCGGTATTTCAAACATTGCTCAATCGCTACAATTTTCAATATAAACGGGAAATCACATTTGTTTTTTTTAATTCAATTTTTGTCGAACGAAGTGCTGGAATACACACAAGCGGCACAATCCGATCCAGTCGGATTTATTTTTTCCTTATTGAAATTTGTATGGAGTATAAGGTGATTGCAATGATAATAATAGCAGGGAATGGTTAGGAGGAAATATGTATAATAACGACAATGATGTAATAATAAAAAATAAAGTTTTAAACAAAATTTACAAAATCTCCTTTCCCATGGTTTTAACAAATTAGCTTGGGGTGTGTTTTCATTACTTCTTTAGTTAACTGCCGCTATTTATTTTCCTATATTTTAGTGACTATAATTCTGTGAGTGTGTTTTGGGGGTCACACTATATAATATCAGGGGTGCAATCTATAGACAGAGATATAATTTCCACTTTCCTCATTAGATACAGAATTAGCTATCAGATCGACCTATATCGTATATTGGTATACGAAAACGAAAGAGCAATGAGAAACTTGGGTTAGACCAAAGTTAATAAAGGATAGTATGGTTCTTGTCCCAAGAAATACCCTCTCGAGTTTAATAGCCTCAGTTTACTTATACAGCATCAACTTGTTAACTGACACAATTTATAAACACAAGTGTGAATAATTTACAAACATATAATTTTTGATCATGTGAAAATAGCGTCCCACAGTACATTGTCTATGTTATTCTAAGTGTTAAGTTTGTCCATGTTTTGGTTTTTGCTTCGATAAAGTGATACCTAGTAGTGAGAACGGAATTCGTATAAATTCTTGATGTTACATGTGTCTCTAAATACTAAATGTTGTTACTGTCATCGTCAGAGAGGGTTCCAATGAATGTTTATTACATTTATTACGCTCGCAGTATTTTACGCAATATTGCGGAAAATGTTTAATACAAACCTTGAACACTGTTCTCTACAATAAATCGCTTGACGTCACTCATATTATATACCTGCAGAACCGAACCCTAGACGGCAGCAGAAGAGAGTAGTAAAGCTTCACTCGAAAAAGCAAATTGAAACGAAGGATACCAAGGATTGCTTTCTAGAAACCACGAATTCTATCAATATATATTAGTAGGGTTATATTTAAATTCACTTCTCCTTTACACAGGTATTTTAACGATCGACGAAGTTTAACGATTTAGTAAGTAGAGTGACATCACTCTACTTACTTAATCGTTAAACTTCGTTGATCCATGTCATAGCGGATTTACTCCTTTTGTTTCCAGCATCTTCATTGTTTAGGTAGGTACAATAAATGTCTATGAATGTAATCATACTGACATTGTTTAATATTGATGTGATTTAGAGTTACAGAAACTACGGTCCCGTAAAGTTAGTCTTTGTGTGTCGTTCAGAGTTCAGTTTATTATTATACCTTGGTGGCGGAAATGTAGTCATCCCGCCTGAAAATGACCCCTCGCCAAAGGTTGTAGATCTCCGAAAAAGTCATATCGAGTACGATTGATTACTCTATTGTCGTAGTAAATGGTTCAAATACATATAACTAATCTGTGAAGCTTGAAGATGGGGGATGAAGTTTTGAAAATATAAAAATATTTTTAGAATAAAGCACTCTCTTATTTAAGTTGTGCAGTTCACACGACTCTGATTTAAGTTATGCAGTTGTTGTCAAGAATTAGTTAGTATTCTGACAAATAATAATGGTCGATGCTGACGATGAGGGTGTAGATATGTTGTAATTAATGTGGATTCGGTGGTGTTTTGTTCTTAATAGTCGTTTCGGTTCATGGTCTGAACGCCAAGAGGCTCGACCACAGAACTAATACATATTCTTAGGTTCGTGGGCTCCACCATCACCTTAAAAGGCTTGCATTAGGCGGTCTGGTCAAAAGATTACAATATGTGACGAGGTTCCCGTCTGTAGACTCGCGCTAACTCTGGTAAGCGCGGACCGGTTCAAAAAACAGGTTCATTACATATGTTAGATCTAACACGTGCATTTATGACAAGACACATCTATTTTATATTTCAGGTTAAGAAAATTACTTCGAAAGTCGAACATGAGACATGTTAAAACAGCTATAGGTGTGTTTATCATATTTTCGTGTATTATAACAGCGATAGCATATTATTGGTACCGCATATCCTTGTTAGATATGCGCGGACATAATGAAGAAGAAAGTCAAACTAGAAATTACTTCATCAAAGGGACTCCTTTCCGTCATGTCAACTTGAACGAAGTATATAAAGATGTTACAGAGGCAGATGACGTTTTTGGTCTAGAGGAATTCCATGAAGGTATTTATTTATATATTTTATTTATAAACTCTCCAATATAGTATTATAATCAGCATCGCAACTATAGGACGCCGACTGCAAACTCATCACAACTTTGACATTTATTATTACCTAAATATATATATACATACAGGGTGTATTGAAAGTAAAACACTTACTTAAATCACTGAAAGGGTATGACTCTAGCATGCAGAAGTTATAACCGTTTAAATTTCCAGGTATTTTAACCTCGGTTTCTCATAAGAGCAGGTGGAACGTGTAAAGTTAAAGATTTTAAATCGCACGTATTTTTTTTATTTTGGAACTATTCACTCAGTTTTTGAGTAAATCGATAAAAACTAAATAAAAAAAAACGAAGTTCACAGTTCACGTTCCACCCGCTTTTATGAGAAACCGAGGTATAAATTGGCACTGGCAATTCAAACGGTCATAACTTTGTAAATAGATATTTCTTCTTCAATTTTTTTTTTGTAACTGCATGCTAGAGTCATACCCTTTCAATGATTTAAGTAAGTGTTCTATTTTCAAATACACCCTCTATATATCTACTTTTACATAGCACTTTATATATCTTTACCCCGGGGCTTGCGACACAAAACTGAAAAGCTTAACAATCATTCAACATTAATATAGATAGATAACATTTCTGTCACAATTTCAGCAAAAATGGTGGACACTCCAGGCTGCAAAATACCCGTAGTGTTGGTTAATTACGTGAAATATATTAATCAAAACTTTACTAGAAAGAGGGTTACTTGTGGCAAAAGAGGTGTATTCTTGAGGAAATTTAATAAGGATACTGTTCAAGCTTTTATCAAAAGCAGTGTAGTCGAGAAGTATATGAGACATAAAGGAATTTATTACGACTGCTGTTATAGGTTCATACTAGGAGATGTTCCTTCATTTACCAGTCGCAAACGAAATCTACTGTAAGTATGCAACGATCATAAATATATGATAACATAAAAATTTACAATGCCCCGGACTCAAAAATCCCATCAACAAATAGAAAAGAGCTGATGATCTTCGAATGCTGAACAGATATTCTTGAATTATAGCTAAGAACACTCTCATTCAAGTCACCTTTAAAACAAAAAAATCAAAATGGTCCATCCGTTTAAGAGCTATAATGCCACAAACAGACACACATACACAGCTACACATGTAAAACTTATAACACCCCTTGCTTTTACATCGGGGTTAATAAATTGAAAATATATATTTTTTTAATTCGTGTTTCTCTCATTGGCATAAAGATGTACTTTTACGTTTTTTATACAGCTAAGATGGCAAACAAACACACGACAAGATGTTACGCCTGATGGTAAGATGTTACGAGTGGCTATAAACACTCGCAACGCCATAGCAAATCAAATTAAAAAGTATAAAGATTGAACCTTGACCGACAATAACAAATTTTGCCCCAGTCTGGGGCGACTTTTACTTAATTATTTGGAACTAAGTAAGTAAAAGTCACTCGTAATTGAAGCTAATAATAAAAGAGTGTTAAAAAGTAGCAGTTAAAACTGAGCTACATTCACAGCTCTTAGCACAATTTGTATATAAAAGAAAGAAAATCTATCATATTTATCAAATTTAAAAGTTGATGACTATCCCATTTACTTTATGTTGCTATTGTTTTGCGTAGAATACACTATTCTGTAGATTCATTTATTCAAGGCTCAGTGACCTCTTGTTACTCATTAAGTACTTAGTGGTAATAAAACAAATTGTTATTAATTTGTTTTTATGATCGAAATTTTCTCAGGCTCCAAAAATGAAATAAACTCTTTCCGATATAATTTTTATTCAACGAAACAAATACAATAATAATATTTTAAGAACTTTATTTTATTTGTACACAGTGAATATTGGCCTGCCTAATGGCATGCCTGGGTGCGATCTACTGATCTTACCTGTATGTTTATACTTTCATGTCAGACCGGTAAATACATTTTTTTTTACGTATTATGAAAGAAACTTCTTGTATACAAAGGCCAAACTAACAAGCTTCAACTCAACAACAAATAAACACAGTTCAAATATGTGGACGGCGTATCTACACATTCATTTAAATTAAAGATGAAACTTTCATATACTGACATTTCTTTTCAGATACTCCAACTGCACGAAGTTCAAAGATAACGATAAGATACCTTTACAAACTGATTTCATTAATGTCAGATGTTTTGAACACACGAACAATAATATAACTTACACTATTTATGACGACTTGTTTGCATTCACTAAAAAAATTGATGTGTCCAAACCAAAGGAATCTAAATGCAAAATGAAATACAATGTTCTAATGATAGGGTTGGACTCCATGTCTCTGCCTCGCGCCGTTCAAACCTTACCCAGAACTATAGAGCATTTTAGGAACGATTACTGGATTAGCAATCGAGGCTATCATAAGGTATGAGTTATTTATATATTTGTTACAAAGGTCAGCAGGCTAAGGCAAAATTATAGGCGTAGCAGGTCTAAATGTTAGGTAGTCTGAAAAAAACAGACTGCTTCCGATGACTTATTGAATATTGATTGATTACCTAGTTAACATATTTGTCCAACCAACACAAATTTTGTGTTAATTATTATTTCCGTGCTCAAAGCAGTAAAGGGCAAAAGGGCAAAAAGGTCTTTTGACCAAAATAATAAATGTCCTGCAATATACATATTTATTCATTCATATAAAGGAAAATGTGACAGCCCCGCTTACAGACCTCATTAGACCATCGTCACCAAGTAACGATAGCCTTATGATAAAGCCTGGAGCTGGCTGGAACTCTTCAAAAACTACCAACAAACAATCAGAATTTATATTTTAACCTTTTTGTTGAAACGAATCATACATTATATTTTTGTGACGACGTTCTGCCCATTGCTTCGAGGGGATGCCGAAATTCTTATATTTATATTAAAATATATTTTTTTAAGGTTGCGGATGGCAGTTTACCAAACTTGTTGTCCGTTTTCACAGGCAAGAACTTTAGTACTATTGATGAAAAATGTTCTGGCAATATGGATAAATGCAACTATCTCATGATTTGGAATACATTCAAAGAAGCTGGTTACGTTACAGCTTACGGAGAAGACTATCTTCAGTTACCCGAAACGTTTTCAAATGAATTTGAATTTCAAGAACCACCAACGGATCATTACATGAGACCGTTTTTTGTAAAAGGTGAATACAGACGCAAGAATAGTACTTTTTTATGCGCTGGCAAGGCTTGTTCAGGCCAACAGATATTAGATTATGCGTTGGATTTTGCGGATACCTACAAATGGGAATCATTCTTCGGATTCTTCTGGATAAACTCTTTCAGCCATGATGCAAAAAGTTCTCCACATCAAGCCGATAAAATATTAGAAAACTTTTTCAACCAGTTGGTGTACACAAGAGTTTTAAGAAACACATTCGTAATATTTTTCAGCGATCACGGCATTCGATTTGGCATGCAGCGTTTTAAAATGGAATCTTACTATGACGACCGAATGCCAATGTGCTTCATGTGGTTGCCAACATATTTTAAATCCTTACATACTACAAAACTTAGAGCGGTAGCTATAAACCAATACCGATTGATAACCCCCTACGATATTTACAGCACACTTTTAGATATTAAAAAGCTATCAACATGCAGCAATATTACTGATAATCCACCTGAAGGTTGTACAAATTGTCATAGTACATTTCAAGAGGTTACTCCTAATCGGACATGCCAAGATGTGTTAATCGATCCAAAGTGGTGCAGTTGCCACAAACTATATCCACTTCCCGTCCAGGACTCAGAAGGGAGAAAAAGTGTGGATTTAGTCGTAAATTACATACAGTCCGTGACAGCTAAGACTAAAACGAAGCCATGCTGGAGTTGTATGACTGTCAATCTGAAAACCATTATTAGAATACACTTTTACTATGACAAGGATAAAATAAGTCTTTATTATGTCGTAGCATTTACGATGGCACCTGGTAACTCGTCTTATGAAGCGACAGTGTTGCGGAGGTATGATGATTCTAAGGGAGTTATTGTCGGCCCAGTTAGCGCTATTTCTGCTTACACAGGCCTAGGAACATGTGCTATCAATACACAAGATCGTTTATTTTGCATGTGTCAAAAAAATGTTAACTGTTCAACTTCCCACTAAATGTTAATTTTATATATAGTGTAGACTGTAGTGCATTACGAATCTGATTGCGATAAATTAAACGTTTTCTAGTTTCATGAAATGTTAAATTGAGATGTTCCTGTATTTGTCATAAAAAATAATTAAACTTATTATATAAATTAATGTACTTTATGAGTGTTTTTGTGAAACTTATCCTTTAACGTATTATATTTAATATCTTTTTTAAACAAGCGATTACCCACCGGCGTCGTCTCCACCAAAGAAAAAAAGCGTTGCTGCCTCTTTCCGTTTCACGTGTTTCTGGGACCCAAGGCATCCAAAACTATTTAAATCAATAGCAATATCTAAATAAATATCTACTTTAGAAATATAGTATATGATAACAAGGTGTTATTGCTTAATTTAATAAAATTGCTATCTGTCCTCAATATAACAAACAAAACGAAATTGATGTTAGCGTCAATTAATTGCACAATGTAACAAGTTTGACTAAACTAAACTATACCATACTATACTATACTCTTTAAACACGTATGTACCTACCTACTAATTATTATCAGTATAATATTAAATGTTTAAACCTTAGATTATATATAGGTCCAGATGCCTAATCCGTGCCTCAAAACTGAAGCCAAAAAATATAAGCGTCTAATATAAATATAAGCGTCTCACTCGTCACACGCGAGCGAACGTTCGCCGCTGAAGTACGTCTCGAGTCGCTACTTATAATATTTAAAAATGCCTGCTTGTTCTGTCACATTCTGTAAAAATTATACAAAAAAAAACTTAAATGTCCGAACATCACATTTCATATGTAAGTATTCTATTTCCTAATGTATTTATAAACAATACAACAAAATTTCAAATTAATAAAATTACGACGCCATTACTAGAGATGTTGCCAGGACGTGAATTTCATTTACCCATAACGCATTCTAGCAGTATATATATTTTTCTTTGCCAAACTTGTTATTTATAGAAAGACGAGAAATATGCTTAATGTTAATGTTTGCGAAACTGGAATCCTTCAAATATTCTTAATTTCTAAACTCTAGCACCCGGAGTACAATGTGTCCGTCAAACGATACTTTAGCTGTGGGATTGTACTCGTATTATAACTTATTATTACTACTCCTAACGAACACAGCTATAGAGCACCTAGGACTTGTAAAATTTTGCTAGTTTCTTGATACTTTATAAAAATTTATATATATATATATATATATATATATATATATATATATATATATATATATATATATATATATATAAATTTTGCAACTCAAGAGTCACAAGTGCGTTGCCGGCCTTTAAGGTGGGAGTAGAGGAAGGGGGGAAGAGGGGGAGAGGAGGGTAAGGGGAAAGGGAAGAGTTAGGGCCTCCGGTAACCTCACTCACTCGGTGAAAGGCAATATGATTACATTGCCTTTCACCGAGTGCTTCAATGCCGGTTTTCTGTGAGGCCGTGGTATCACTCCGGTCGAGCCAGCCCATACGTGCCGAAGCATGGCTCTCCCACTTTAAAATTATCAATTTGCAAAAAATTGATTTGTATATTTTTCACGTGGGATAGGTAAAGACATAATAGTAATACACCTGTGTACCTTTCTGTTCTCTCTAGTACGCAAAGTTATCATTAAAAAAGTTGGATATTTTTTTCCTACCTTCGACGGAGCTTTTGTGTTAAAAAACTATATTATGGTCTCAGATGTACAATGCACGAACGTATAAGCGTGAACAAAAAATGTTAGAAACGTAAATTCATATGTTTTCTTAACTTTCAGTTATTCTTAACTTTTAGTTATGATTATGGTCGTATTTCGACGACTGGGCGAACAATAGTTTGAGAAAAATGGTTACGGTTGTTCCTTCCCGTAGCCAATGTCCTATTATGAGTTCAACAAGGACGAATATCAAACGAAACGGTATTGTCCTACTACACCTACTACTACTACTACCTACACTTTCGTTTATCGTTCCTCCGTACACTTAGTGATTAGCGCTGTTTATTCTTCGTAGAGTTGTCAGAAATCGACTGCGGAAATAGAGAAATGATAATTTAATCTATTTATACTACATGTCGACAATTTCATAGATATTGATAACGTATCACATATTGGTTTACAAGAAAGCATAGTTCCTTTTATTTTGAGAAAACCAGAGCCACGAAGCCTCTTTTTAAACAAAAGAGAAAACAGTATTTATCAGACTATTGCAATACTTACTGAAGTTACAGCTAGTAAAGTGGGTAGTCAATAAATATGTAAATAATATATAACTATGACAGATTTTTTCATTTTGATTCGATATCAATTGACCAAAATACATACTAATATTATAAATGCGAAAATAACCGCGGATTTCCTGGTACCAAAGGCCTTACGGTTTTGCTACTATGAATATTAAATAATTGTAAATTAATGTAGGTAGTACCCTCAAGAAAAGGTAGAAAATTGTAGAACAACCCTCGATTAAATCTGTGAGGCAGATGTTTAAGAACCTACCAATTCCTCCTTTAATACCTATACCTCGCTTCCGGCACTTAGTGATTTCTACAAATAAACTCAATCAAGATCTTAACTGATTATGGACGTATAATTACTTACTCGTATCAGCAATCGAAAACCAGGATATATTATCAAACTATACCTAACTTTACTTTGTAGCACTGAAATACTTCAAATATTACAAAATAATTGAATTTATAATAGGTACTTACGTCGAATTTACATGACGACAAATATTGCCGGATCCACACGTTTGCCACTTGCCACAAACTACAAACCTCTACAAACGTTTGGCTTGATTTTCAGAATCAAACATCGCCATCCACACGTTTGCGAGTGCGTTAGTGTGTTCTGAAGAGGCAAGTATGACGGACATCGAGCTTGTGTCGGCCATTAACATTTGGCCTATTTAAAATTTCACTGAGCCAATGCCATGCATCGTTTACATTATTTTTATCTTTATGATCCGTTATATTTCGGATTCCGAATACATGGTTTTGTTTGCTTCGAGAAAGTGTAAAAGTTTCTTGAATTGACGAATTATTACTAAGTACATTTGGACTATTTTAATTATTGCGTAGCAGAAACAAGTGGTACGGACTTACACATCTGGTGACCACCACAAACATGTGAACGCATCGCAAGCGCTTGCCGCAAGCTTCCTTTGATTTGGGCGTCAAAAACCGAGAGAGTTCGGATCGGTGGCAAGCCAAGCCAAACGTTTGGCAAATCAAGCAAACATACTATTCAGTCGTTTGAATTTGTGACAGCTTGTTGAGGTTTGGCAAGCGTGTGGACGCGGCGTTACAGAACACCCCTTGCGTTCCATGGCTCAACACACACAAACAAAGAAAAAGCAAAAATGAATAAAACAGTAGGTACCTACTGACGCACCTAATGCACAGTCGCCCAGAAAATGACAAACTCTTTTCAGCAGTATATTTATCGTATTTACTAAGCAGATCGCTAGGACTCAACCAGACAGATTCGTTTTAACCATGTCAACATTCTTTACCAACAATAAATAAGTCTATATCAAAGCTTAGAAGCGATTGGTACTTGGTCTTTGGATATTGACATATCGGGGGCAAGAGCAAGATATTTTTTTGTGGGAGAGCCATGCTTCGGCACGTCGTCGTGGGCTGGCTCGACTCCGCTCGATACCACGGCCTCACAGAAAACCGGCAGTGGAGCAATGCTTGCATTGCATTTCGCCGCGTGAGTGAAGTTACCGGAGGCCCTAACCCTTCCCACTCCCCTATTCCCGTCCCTCCCCTCTCCCCTATTCCCGTACCTCCCCTGTCTCCCTCCCCCTCTTCTCCTACTCCCACCTTAAAGGGCGGCAACGCCCTTGTGACTATCGAGTTACAAGTGCCCATGGGCGGCGGTAGTCATTTACCATAAGGTGACCCATCTGCTCCTTTGCCCCCTATACCAAAAAAAAAAAAGGAACTAGGATGAAGTATATATCTGAATTTTCTATGGGTTTCTAGTCACAAGTTGTGTGTGTGTGTTGTGTTGGTTGTGACGACCAGATGTCCCAAATTTTGAAGAAGACGTGTTCGTCCTCTACTGGCGTTTTAAGTGCCTGTATGTATAAGTATGTATCTGTTTACGTGTTTTAATCTTATTTAATCTTATAAGTAAGTATCATTCGTTCCCTTTTTTTAAATATTAACAATAGTACCTATGTTAATAAAATCAGAAAATCAACAATCTGTTTCATTGGTTTCATTATTTAATGAATTCGTTCGCGTCGTTCTAGGCGACGACGCGAACAGACTTAGGTATACCTACCTAAGTCTGTTCCCGTACCTAATTCTTGAACATTCCTCGACTACCATAATAAGAAAATAAGTGTACCTACCTAAATGGCATCGAAACTTACTATCTTATTTCCTTATAATTTTTATTTTTTTTTTGAATAATTAATAAAAAAATTAATCTTACACGTTAAATCGTATATCGTTCGAAAAATGTACCTAATTTTACATCTAGTGCTATATTATAGTAGCAGTTTAAAGTTGAGGCATTTTTACCCCACACAGAGCATAATGGCTTTTGGAGTACTCGATCTACGCAGTCGCCATTGAATCCTGTCTTTAAATGTTAATATTGTTGGTAAACATCGCCAAAATTGGTAATAAAATACAATAATTCTACTGAAATCGGAAAACAATAGAGCATAAGCGACGATCTAACAATAAACAGTCAAGAAGCTAAAGAAAGTCCATAGTTTAAAAATTACCATTCACAGGTTGGTGTTAAATTTGGCCAAGTATTGCAAGCATGAAAATAAATGTTCTTCAATGAAATAATGCGTTAAGTATCCCTCAGCGATTCGGCTCTTCTGAGAGTAAACAAATCATATAACAAGTGGGCCTCGTATCAATAGTACGGTAGCTTAACTAAAATTTTGGACTAATTATATTATGTGAGCATGATTGTGCTTATCTTACATCCGTTGTGCTTTTTTCTCATTTAGAAGGATAATACCGTAATACCGTCACGAAATGTAGCCACTGCATTATGAAATTATGCAAACAAATATTCTTTGCGATGGTGGGGTCAATAGTAGCAGTGGTATTTAATTTATGGTTAAGTTGGCCTAAAAAAGCGACTGAACTCAACAGACCGAAGCAGAACTGCTGTAACCTCTCGGTAAATGTAGCTACGTAAAAAACTTCATAACAATAAATTAAACCGACGAAATAAGAAAGAAACTGAAAAGTGAAAAATAAACTCGTTAGCCTAACTAAACTTCTACAGTAATGTAAATACCTAAATAACTTTGAGTGGGCGCCAAACATACAAACAAGGAAATTAATTATTATGTTAAATGATGGCAGCGGCGATTCTACGGCAGTGACGCATCTATTTGCCGAAGTGTTTTCGAATTTAATGTTTTGTTTGTAATTTTGGCGCCGACTCAAAATTATTTAGGTATTTATATTACTGTAGAAGTTTAGTTAGGCTAACGAGTTTATTTTTCACTTTTCAGTTTCTTTCTTCTTTCGTCGGTTTCATTTTTTGTTTAAAAGTTTTTATTTTTTTAGGTTTTTGTGGCTAAAACAATCAACAGGTCTAAGTCATGTTGTGAACTACATAATATGTGTGCCAAGTTTCAACAAAATCGGTTCACAGGCGAAAATTCAATGGGTGAACAATCATTCATCCTCTATTTATCCACCCTCAGAGTTGATTTTTGTTTTTTTAATTTCAATGGTACCAATTTCGAAGTATACTCTATATACAATAAAAAAAGAATTATCGAAATCGGACTACCCTGTAAAAACTCATGCGTGGTCATACATAAAAAAGTGTGTGTGTGCAATGTGCACGAGAGAATGAGAAGTAAAAAGTAAAATCAACACAAATAATTTACTAATGAAATTGTCGAAAGTTTACGCGAATGTTACACATTGAAATAAAACTATTTTTAACGGATTCTATCGCGATTTATTTGGTGTTATTTTACTGTTTACACTGATCCCGACGTTTCAGTTGCTTTTCAGCAGCCATGGTCACGTCAAAACACAGCAAGGCTTCAAGACACTTTGAGCTCATTCTGCGTAAATAGTAACACCAACAATCAACAAACTTCGAGTACTTTGAGATAACTTTGCACTTCGATACATGAGACGACCACCATCTTAGTCTACCCGTGACCATGGCTGCTGAAAAGCAACTGAAACGTCGGGATCAGTGTAAATAGTAAAATAACACTAAATAAATCGCGATAGAATCCGTTAAAAATAATTTACTAATGTTAATAAATTTCATTTTAGATAATTATATGAGAGTTATTGGTCAAATTAACACAGTTGTGTTAAATAATTAACATAAATTAATTAACCAACGAATTTTAATACGCAAGTGCATAAAAATTACACCACGTTGACATTGACGCATTTTCTGAAGGGTTCGTAGTACGCAGGCACAAGACAAGATTTTATGAAAAACTGTGTACTTGTATGTTATCTCATTCTCTCGCAGGTTAAAACCTATTTATAAATATGTTTGTCTCTTTTCAAAGATTATAGGAAACACTGTATCCTTGTATTCTATCTCATTCTCTCTCAGGCTAAATCCTATTTATGAATGTTTGTCTTGTTTTTCTGTTTATAGTGTGAGTTTTTCGTTTTATCGAAATTCAAATCACAACGTTCAACGATTCTAAAGAAGTTTCACTTCAAGAATATACGGGTCAACTTGAAAACCTCTTCCTTTTCGTCGGTTAAAAACTTAGATTATGAGGTAACACAACGAGGAGCATTGAATATAGTCTATGAATTCTGCACTCGCAAGCAGTATTGAATCTCTTGGCCTTGACAGATATCTTACACCTGTCTATGTATGTTCTCTCTATTGTACAATGGTGTCTATTATTTGGTTTCTCTTGAGACATGCTCACGACCACAGAACTGAGAATATTCATTAAATCATTCTCAGTTCTGTAATCACGACTATTTCACCATCGCATATCTTAGTACAGACACGCTGCTCACGGATTCAGATGAAGTGAAGGATATAGTTGCCTTAAGTTGTGAGAAATCGATTTCGAAACAGACTAGGTATGAGGTTCCTCAAAGGATCCTAATGATTTGTTTATGTGTGTTTTGTTAAGGATTTAATTACTGCCACGATGCATAAACACATGTTTTGGCTGAAATTGTTAATAGTTTACGGCGTAACTTGTATAAGCAACAAAGGCAACGCAACGCAAAGTGCATAATGACTAAATTGTCGTAGACTTTTAAGAACCATGTAAGTTACCGACGCCTGTATCCCCGAAGAGGTAAGCAGAGATGTATTAAACACCTAAATTTTGCCAACTATTCTTTTTTTTATGGTATAGGGAGCAAACGAGCAGGCGGATGTCATTTACCATCAGGTGACCTGATGAGCATGAGCACCTGCAACTCAAGAGTCACAAGTGCATTGCCGGCCTTTAAGGTGGGAGTAGGGAAAGGGGGGGGAATTAGGGGGCGAGGAAGGGAGAGAGGAAGAGGGAAGAGTTAGGGCCTCCGGTAACCTCACTCACTCGGCGAAAAGCAATGCAAGCATAGCTTCTCTGCCGGTTTTCTGTGAGGCTCTCCGGTCGAACCGGCCCATATGTGCCGAAGCATGGCTGTCCCACGAAATGTAAAACTATAATTTAGTCGGGCATTTCTGGAATTAAAAGTGGGCAGATTCGGAGTATATTGTACGGAAAAGGTAGGTAAAAGGATTTGCTTATACGGAAGTTCATAAGTTCATGGTCTAAATAAAAATTTTTTGAGCAGAAGTCGTAATTTCATAACGAATCTTAAAATTCATCCTGTATTTACTCTGAATGCTGAATGTTACGATTGATGATACAATACTTATAGAAAACATTCAACACATTCCATCGACTTGCTGTACGTGACGGACGTAGAACAAAAGTCATATAAACGTTTTGTGGAAAAATATATTCTTCTGTACAATAATAAAGAAGATATATGCCTAAATTGGATTCATTTGGATTTTCAAAACGTAAAGTGGTGACTAAATAAATTAACCGCGTGTAAACTAAAAATAAATAAAAATGGTTTAAAAAAAGAAACTATTTCTGTCTCAGAATATAATACCGAAGTGACATTACCAATATTCTTAAAAACTTGGAAGTGATTTAATACCTAGGTTGGTGAGTTCATATCTTAACAAGTAAACTGTGTTGTAGTTTCTAATTTCTATTCTTGGTGCACAGAATACTTTTTATTAATTTATTGAACAGTAGATAGAAACCAACAGATTTACTAGCTACTATTAATTCCGTGGCGAATCATTATCATTAGGAACCGAATGAAACGAGAGAACCTATAATACCTAACACCGACTACCTTATTGTAATTTTACGTTAAAAATCTGAAAAGCGAAAAGTTAAAAATCTGACGTCAGGTATTAGTATTAACAATGCCTACATTTTGACGTGACAACGTCTTATAAATTGGTTTGCCGGGTGACACTTCAAGAAACTGCGTTACGCTCCGCTCACGTTATGCGCTCACAATGAGAGCGAGTGAGAGGCACGCGTTTTAAATATAATTCTTTGTATAAATAAATGTTTTAAATTGTTACTATTATTTCATCCTTCTTCCTACTATACGAATGAATATTCACATTAAAATTATTTTACCACTCAAAGTCGTTGTCACGTAAAACTTTCGCCCGTATACCGACTTTACAGGCAACCAATTTTTTTTTCTTCTTTTTCATAGAGAGAGGGATTTTGTCTGTTGTTTTGGATAGTCGTCGAAATAAATTGAATTTTACAAACCGTGCTTCGAATATTTCTTGTATTTTCTTCTAAATAAGAAGTTTTTTTGGGATGATTACATGCCCCTCAAACACCTCCGTCACAAAAATGCTTTCATTTATTGTTTGTCTAACAAAATAAAAATCTTAATTTTTCATGTGTAGTTTTGGACGTACCCAGATTTTAGCCCAGGGAGAGGCAAAATTTGATTTTGTCATCCCAGGGTGGGGACAAAATTTGAATTTGTCGGTCCAGGGGGCAGGGGGACAAATCAAAAATTTGACTCAAAATTACCTTAGTACTACGTAAGCTTACTAAAGCCAGGGGAGGGCAACTGTCCTCCCCCCTCGGTTCGCCCATGGCTGTAGTCTTTAATTTTTATAATTGTTGCGTTCTTATATTTAACCCTGTAACGTAAATAACAAAAGCGCATGCGCTCTTGCTGTCGATAATGAAGTACCTACCTACCGTAATGTTTGTATACTCTTTGTACCTACCTATGTTATGTACCAGTAACGAAGTGGACGAACCATACCATAAGAAATGGTTGTTTGTGATAGGTTATAAGGCAATTCAAATAAATTTACGTTAAACAAATTGAATGATTGCATTTACACAACTCTGTATCATCCGACACTGCACCATCTGATTGACTATACAAGAAGCCAATCCATTCACAACTTTAGTTTAATATCAGCCGTTACGGATCAAAACATATTTATCATTTTATATTCTTAAAACAATTATTGTATACCTGCATCGGTAAATTAGCAAAAGGTAGTGGCGTAACAATAGGATGACAGAGCGGGCAAAATGCTACGGGCCCACGGCCCAAGGGGACCCCTGGGGTCCAAAGGCCCTGTACACCGGATGCACTTATTACAAAATGAATTATTTTATTTCCGTCGCGTTAAGTAATTTGCCGCGGGACTTGCGGAATTTTAGATCACTGACGTTATTGGTTTCCATTGCCAAATTCTGTTGAATATATTCGCAGCCTCCAAGTACTCCAGTCCAAAAAAAAAACCTCCTTTTGCTTTGAAGTGTTTGCATGTTTGTCTTGCAGAACTGGAAAAGTACTGATATGAATTGACAGATTTAAAAAGGGGAGCGAATAGTGCAGAAATAATCAACTTTCAAAACAGTATCACCGACTTTAATGCGCCTAAATCATGAAAAATTGTAATAAGATGTATTCTTCATTCCTTAATATTCCACCCTAAGAGGTGGAATATTTTCTTCAAATTTAAATGGAACCAAAAAAGAGTATTTGAAACCGGTTCATAAATAGCGAATATATCGTGTAACATAAACACACAAAATTATGACGAATTGAGAACCTCCCCCTTTTTACACGATTTATATTAGCTTTATTTGTATTACCTGTTTGTAACCGACTCCTTAGGACGCGATTTTGACCCACTTTAAACGGCCAGATTTCATTCAAATTTTGCACACCTGTCAAAAACCAATGACAGTGCAATAATTTCGATTAAAATATGAATTTTCTATAAAAGCGTGTTTTTTAGTTTTTTAAACTTTAATTATTGTTAATTGATCGTTTGTTGATGGTCCATCAGCCTTTTTTTGATGGACCATTTTTAAACGATGCATTTTCTTAAATTCTTCAGAGAAAGGTAACAGACTTCAAAAAAGGAGGAGGTTCTCAATTCGACTGTATGTTTTTTTTTTTAATGTTTGTTACCTCACAACTTTCGACTGGGTGAACCGATTTTGATGATTCTTTTTTTATTTGAAAGCTGGTGCTTCCCGTGTGGTCCCATTTCAATTTGGTCCAGTTCTGAAAATGGCATCCATAAGAAAACCATATATAAGTCTTTTATGGAATAGTTTTTTTTGTTGAAGTCGGTTTTTTTTTTAAAAGAATTATGATGGAATTTGCGAGGGTTTATGTTTCTAAGATCATGAAAGCTTCTATAAAATAAACGTATTCTATCGTATATTGGACATAATTATTAATCAAGTGAGATCGTGTCCTTGCAATAAAATAATTTTTTTACAATTTCAATGACTTCAAAGTGACCTTAATTAGTGATTTATAAAAATGAACCTACAAGCTTTATTACATTAAGAGTATTACATTACACCAATCGATCGATGCCATCATCGATGGACTGGAGTGGTAGCTTTTTCAAACCGATTGGTGTGGTAACAACTGATGATGAACATTCTATCATCAATCGATGTGTGTCCTGGCACCCTAAGGGAAGCCCCATCCGATGAATTAGCCACGGGCCTCAGGTAGTGTAGTAACGCCGCTGGCAAAAAGGATTATCAAAAATATTAGAAATAAGTATTATTCCCCTGAACCAATAGGTTAACAAATTGAAATCTGTCTTCAGGTTAGAAAACATACATAACCATAATAATTCTTGGGCCGGAAATCTCACGCCAGCTTGTAAAGCAAGTAGTTGATATAGAAGATGGACTTTATAGGGATACTAGCTTTTGCCCGCGGCTTCGCACGCGCTGGGAAGTTTTTTTGTGGATTTTGGTGCAGTAGCAATTAGAAATACTCAATTAAGTATCTATTTATATACGAAATTAGAGGTTTTCTATTTTAAATATTAAAATATTTATTATACTATAAAACGATGTATTTAATTATGATTTTTGAGTATCGGGATTTATTTTTTTCACAAAATTCTGAATTGTACAGACTCGTGAAATTTATATTTTTATAATAGGTACGTTTAGTTCATTAGAACGCCATCTATTATCATCTTATATTTTAAACCCATGCACCTCACTTGTATTCAAATGTTATATTTTCGTTTTATTGTGGCATGATTGACATCTTGACTTTTATTGTCAACTTGACGTTGACGACTGACTGACTGACTGACGTGACGATGTTGAGTAACATTGCCTCCCATTCCTCAGGCCAAGCAAGCACGTGCTCTCATACAAACTTTGCCAACCTTTTTCAACCACTTGGGGGTAGATTTTCAAAAATCTTTTCTTATCGGGTGCCTACATCATATAAGGAACACGTCCTCCAAATTTCACGTCTCTACGACCTACGGTTTAGGCTGTGCGTTGATCTGTAAGGCAGGATTTTATATTTATAGATTTACAATACATCAAAGCAATCATTATATGTAGATATGGATCACTACAAAACTCTCTTAGAGTCTGCGTCTTTTTTTTTCAGAATGTTCTACCTCTCTGAAAATTAAAAATGTTTCATACAAGCGCAATGATATTTCAAAGAGAAAGTTGTATCGTATTGATCCTATCGTCATTCTGGAGATTCTGCCAGTGTGAAACTGTTGAGGCACCATTTTTTAAGGGAGATGGCAGCCGTCCAAAGTTTGGATTATTTTCGTCAGCAGACATATTTTCCAATGATACAATAAAACACGGTAAGCACTCAAATGTTAGTTTATGAAATAAAAGGTCAAAAATTATTTACTCTTCCGACCTCAATCTATAACATAGTTATAAATCTCTGCACACATGTTTATGAACGCGATTTGTATTTGTTAGAAGCTTTTTTCAAAGGTCATTTACCAAGTAACTTCATGGTGGTAATGTATATTATGTGATATGATGTGATTAAGTGCATCGTAGCATTCGTTAGCCTAGGCGTCAGGGAAAAACGTAGCCTTTTTTCGCCTCGATCCAGTTCCTCTGCCGAAATAGGCTTATTGGTATGAATATTATAAGATCCCAAATTTGCTTAATAAATCCATCTACTTCATTTTTTAAATCAACAATAACATGAAAAAATTCTGTTTTTATTTTTTTTTATATTTCCACTCAGGTGCATAAATCGGTACATGCACTCCACTGAAATTAATGTTGTAGGGAATTGAATTATCTAAAAATTGAGACGCGCCGCGATATTTTTTATGCAATTGTTTACTCGCAAATAGCGTTTGAAGTTGAAAAAGTGCGTTAACATTTAATATCTAAAAAATAAAAATTTCTGTAAGCTTTAAATCCTCAGAAAATGTTACTTGAATTTCTCTAAAAAATGAAGCAGACGGATTTTTTTTTAACAAACTTGTGATTTTATGATATCAATATCAATGAACCTATTTCTGCAGACAAACTGAGACGAAAAAAGCGTTTACATCTAATTTTTCTTCCCTGACGCTTAGGTTATGCGCTCAGGCAAGTATCGGTGCGCGAGGTTACGTTATAAAACGGTTATCCTGTACCGGTACTAGCCACTTCAGCAGATAGGTACATATAATGATTTTTTGTATTATGTTTATTACTAACCTAGTTTATTTCAGATTCTAGTGACTTTCTCGTCAATACACCTGGTTGCTATATACCAGATTATACAAAAAATTACAAATATCCACGTAGCCCGTATAAGGGTACTTCTAAATTCAAAGATCTATGTGGATTTAGAGCCGTGTCCTTGCATAATATTGGTAATAATAAAGTTACTTTTGGAGTAAATGATACAACTATGAAATACTACAGCAACGATACAAAATACAGCTGTTGCTACATGTATGCTTATAAAACTGCTACATTTCCTGGACTAGGAACATTTACGAAATTACAGTAAGTATTACCCACCTTCAACAACAAACATCTTGCCCTGTGTGTGCCTTTAAGTCTTACTAAGGAAATTAAAGTTGCTGCAAGTAAAATATTACGTTAGGTCATCAGTAAACAAGGTCACGGGTCATGGGAAAGGCCTGATCTTCTGTCTCTGCCTGATCTCTAGTGGGAACGGATTAAATGACGCTTACTTTTTATATAGCCCTCAGACTCATTATTAACAAAGCGAGCAAAGGATGCATGGTCCATTCGTACGAGGGATGAAAGGATGCGTGATAATTATCTCGAGAAATATGATAGAAATATGATTAAAATACGAAACGACGCATAAGTGATGTGAATATACCTACTGTTTTCTTAGAAAAACACTGTCGGTTATCTCTTGGTTATTTTTTTAAGACATCCCGCATTAGGGATGATTCCTGTATCGCGGGGGGGGGGGGGGGGGCTTTACAAAGATTGAAACAATGGACACAAAGAACACCCATACTCGGGACAACTTTTTTGAGGATGACCCAACTTTTTTTCTCGTGTGGTAATCGAACCCACAACCTCGGCGCGGCATAATGGCGAGGCGACCACTTCAACTATTGTGCCATCCGTGCAATCTCTACATAGTATAAAACAAAGTCGCTTCCCGCCGTCTGTACGCTTAGAGCTTTTAAACTACGCAACTGATAGAGTCAATTGATAAAGTGATTCAAGAGGAAGGTTTATGCGAATAGTTTAATATTGTTTTGTGTTAATTTGTTGAAATATGACGATAATTGTTCAGCACATTAGTATCTATTTATATAAACATTACTGCTATAGTAAAGGTTAGTGCTCGCATTTCGGTGTGATGCAGTTAGTGTTGTAAAAATTAACGCCGAGAGTCCAGCATTGAGCGCTGAGTCGACGCGTTTGAGCGTTAAAGATTTAAGCGTTAAACGCTCAAGTGTTAAGGCTCGCGACTTAAACGCTCGAGCTGCCAGCTCAAGCATCAAAGCATTCGTTTTAATTTTTCATTGTGAGTATATTTAATAAATAATTATATTGACTGTTAGAATATTGTGACAGTAACTTAGTGCAAGTAGAGTAGTTAGTCAGTCAGGGAACAGTTATTATATATTATATTAAAATGATATCATGGAAGTTAGTGGTGAATTATCAGATTTACCTAATAAAAAGTATAGAATAACAAAAACATCTTTTTATTTTCTGTTATTATTATAGTATAACAATACTTTTGCACGTCCGCTCCACCCGTCTGCGTTAGGACCACGGGTGTACATCACAGAATTGAGCTGCTTTCCTACAGGAAGGTGGTACCTGCTGCAGTGCACCTCAGTGTAGGCACACTGAGGCACATAGCAGGTACACATTATAACAAAAACAAAATAGTGAAATAGGCATCTCCTAAACGAAAAAAAAATGTACACCCGCAATTCTAACGTTAGAATGGCGGCTGTACATATCTTATTATATGTCTTTTTATCAAAAGAGGTATACTGAATTTCATTAAAGGCACTGAGGTACACAGCAGGTACGCATAATAACAGAAAAAAAATGTGAAATAAGCATCTTCTAACCGAAAAAAATATTGTACTCCCGCAATACTAACGTTGGAATGGCGGTTGTACATATTTTATTACATATATTTTAATCAAAAGAACTACACTGTATTTCATTAAAGGTACACCGAGGTACACTATAGGTACCACCTTCCTGTAGGAAAACAACTCAATTCTGTCATGTACACCCGTGGTCCTAACGCACACCTCTCCCCGCACGCAGTCTGTGAGGCAGTGCGGCCACGGTAATATTATCTATACAATATTCTATCTTCATAGAAACGGTGAGAAAAAGTTATACCTACGCGTCTCAAATTTGGTATACACTCGGTACACAACCAGTCGCGAATGCGCCGGAGTGGCGAACGAACAGTGTGATTCTTTTGTAAGCAGTAAGCTTGTGAATTGTGTATTTGATTGAAATAAGTACAAGTACTTACTTAATACGGCAATGGATTTTTTACACAATTAAATTTAACAATAAAGTTTTTCATACGTCTCAGTCGATGCGCAAATATTTTTCAGTTTTAAAATAAGGGTGGTTTTTTTATTAAATTTACTAATCAAAAAACAACACATGTATTTTTATTGATTGAACACTTATTACATATTTAATTTACAACAATAGTCAATAGTAGTAAGTAATAGTCAATAGTCGAACAGAAAATACACATGCCACTAAAAGAGTGGGCACACTTTTTATTATTTAGTTATTTATAGATTTATTTAGTTATTGTGTAGGTATATTGTAATGAATATTAGAATGATTTGCTTATCTGTTATTTGTCTTACTATTTTGTTAATGTAAAAATGTATGTACCTAGTGTAATAATTATAGTCTGCAACTGGTTCTACGCATAACGTCACGTGGGTCCAATGGAAAACCAGCGTCAGGCTTTCGTCTGACACAATGCTAAATTGGGTCTTTTTTTGGCAATGACGAAATTCAAGCTGCAACATTGTTTATGTTCCATACCTGTATTTTTTGTGTTGCCAAAATAAACATTTTTCTTTCTTTCTTTCTTCTTTTCTTCTTTCTTTTCTTAAATCGTACTGTCTGTTTTATCACTCGACCTGATCAGTTCTGGTGGTGAATTATTGACCTTTTGCTGAGAGTCTAAAAACTCGGGCTTTGTAACCGTCGTATTCTACGACGTCGTAGGTACTCTATTCAAATTTTTACGTTCTAAACTAATTTTGAAATCTAAATTATTCTCTAATTTTTTATTCTCTTATGTAAAGGCTGGTTTCAACATTATCTATTGATGCGGATTAGGAAATTGGATGTCATAAACTTTATTTTTCTAACGCGGTAAGGCGCGTGATGCCCATCATTAGTAGGAACGATATTTTGAACATGTAATTTCAAACAGAAACATATTCAGTCTTGTAAGTTTTTGTGTATGTACAAATATCTTTCTTGAATCTCTATCATTTCGCGTTTGCGGTAGGACCGAACTACCTGTAGTTCGTCTTAATTTTTCTACATATGTATATACTTACTCGTATATCTATTGTGGTTGGACTTACATAATTATAGAAATCACTAGGCAATCTTAATATCTGACCAAAGGTTATATCTGCTATGCTGATACCACTGTTACTTCCACAATCTGCTCAAGTCCTAAATACGGCAGTTCGGCAACCCACGACTTATTTTCTGACAAACGTGCTATTTTCAACTATGCCATTGCTACACGGCTGGAGAAACACTCCGTGTGTTTCTAATTTTATAGACACCTAATATTTTCATTAAACTATTAAATAATTCCGACTCAAGTTGATGTTTCATGTAGTAACGAAATTTGGACATCCGTATCTACATATCCAATTACTATGACTTTGTAACTTTTATACAATAGATAGGTATACAGTAAAATGCGTTAGACATTTAAATACCTAATATATTTTCACCGCGCTTCTGTTAATTTCTTGAATTTTAACCTAAAGGCTTCCAACAATGATCAACCTTTTGTTGCAATACTGCTTCGACGCATGTGCTGCTTGCGTCGGTCATAAGTGCTAGCGGAACATTTACAACTGGATGAGATACCAATTGTTGCGTTTTTAAGACTTACCCTTATATTGCTCGAACGCCTCTACCGCCACCGGGTTTCATTTGATTTTCATCTTGTCTCTTTTCTTAGAGTTGTGTAAGAACTGCTTAGGCTCCGACTGCGTTTACGTTGCTATAAAAAATTACCATAAGTACCTAGGAATCGTCTTAGCCGCTTAACGGTTTCCGGCTTAGGGTATTCGCTAAAATCTTTTACCTTATCTTCACGAGGCTGGATTCCTTCCGATCGAACTCTATTTCCTAAAAAATGTATTTCAGACTGACCGAACAAACACCTCCCTAAATTAATGGAAATAAGTAGTTACTTGTTGGACACATGAGAGTTTAGTTCAAAAACCAAATCCCTCGTGGGGGATGAGGTTTTGATCAACATATGCTTTCAGCCTACTGTAAATTAAGCGCTCGCAGATTTTACCTAAACCTTAAAGCAACTTATTGGTCTATAACTAGGCGGCTCGGACTTCAGTTTGGCGGGCTTAGATACCCCAATGACCACGGCTTCTTCCACTGTTGGTCCACTACGTTAAAAAGCAAATGTCAGAAAGACCAAGAGATAATCAGGAAACAATTTAATGACCCTGTTTGGAATACCGTTCGAGCCCGGGGCTTTACGAGCGAGGCCCTTGACTCGTTTTCACCCCGTCGGGGGAAACTGCGGAGGCTTGTTCTTTGTGGTTTTGTACGTCTGTCATGGGTAGTGACGGTCTACGTGTATAGTATTGAAGCTCGAAACTGTCGGCCACGCATTCGGATTTCTCAATGTAGGCAAACGAGTGTGGGAGTTTGGACCTATTTAAAGGAGGCACGGTGGTGACGACGTTTTTTTTCAAAGATCGGGATAGCTGCCTAAAAGCGAGGTGAGATGGCTTAAGCTCGCTTAGTGTAGCATCACATCGAGATTGACGCAATTTAATCCACGTGTGCCCACTAACAACCCTCTCTAGAGTGCGTAGCCTAAACCCATGGTCTTCATAATTATGTCAGTGATAAGTACTGCGGCGTTCTTCTCCCTTAGTGTATGCACCCAATATATGCACCTCATCGGGTAGGTTCCAGCGACGGTCACTCGTCGCCGCGGCCCTTCGATAGCAATCGTCTATGAACGATTTTTCTAGGCCTACTGCCTAAGTCTAGTAGCAGAGTTCGGTGACAGATAAGCTGACACGATGGCTATGGGCTAAAGTTCGGTCATATCCAGCCCACAGACCAACGCTTCAATGTACCTACGTCAGGACGCACAGGTGGATATGGATCCACCTAACTATGGAGTTATGCAGTACAAGGACTTTTTATAGTAAACAAGGGTGCCACCTAAGGGTGAGTCTAGCCTTTTGTTGCAAAACATGCAGCACTTCGCAATGTTAGGGTGATGGTTTGACTGGGATCAGCGTAGCGTATTCATACAAAACTAGCTGTGCCCGCGACTTCGTCGGCGTGGAATAGTGTATTTATATCGAATCAACAGCCTAAAAAATAAGTTTCAAGCTTCTAGCTCTAAATATGACGATACTTCCATACAACTTTTCACCCCCACCTTTCAACCCCTTACACCCCTTTTTTCGCATTAAAAATCCAAGTCCTTTCTCAGGCTCAAGACTATCTGTGTACCAAATTTTATTTAAATCGGTTCAGTAGTTTTGGCGTGAAAGGGCGACAGACAGACACAGTTACTTTCGCATTATAATATTATAATTATTAAGGATAATTATCGTGCCCCTACAAACAAGAAATAACTGTTTGCGGGTATCCTTCCTAGCCTTGTTATTAAATTTTTACAGAAATTCTTATTTACAGTAATAACCTATATTTCGCTAAACGAGGTTAAATAGGTTACAGTACCTGCAGTAGGGCTATATATCTACCTATTCGACTTTTTCGAGATGGGCTTTTAAAACTGTTTAATCAAGCTTTCCGATATATTTAATGGTGATAGACTATTTATTGTACGAGCATTAACGCGATCAATAGATATTAGGTACATATCTTTGAATTGCTTGACGTTTCGACCAAGTTGCACTGGCCGTGGACACAGACTTTATATATCTTGGCACGTGAAAGTTTAAAAGTTAGTAGCTATACTCATTATACGAACTACTTTTCCCTATTCAAGAATCATACAAAAAATTGTGTTCCAACCCTCCAGTATAAGCAAATATAAATTATAGTACCTAGACTTATAACGATTAAAACATTTTCAGCTTTACAAAATGTACACCTTTTCGTAATGGAACCACGGTAACACTACAATACGAAATTATTCAAGTCACTTGTATAACCAAGAAGCATAACGAAATATACAACGATGCTTTCATTTCCATAAGAAAAATAGCACTTGACAGAGCTCCTCTTAAAGCAGGGCTAAACCATACAGCATGGAATGTTCTTTTACTCGGAATACATGCTATGTCTAGAGCACGACTGTTCGGTTCTATGCCAGAAACATACAAATATTTAGTGGACCATAAATGGTTGGATTTTAGAGGATATACAAAGGTAAAACCGACATTTTTTTCTTTTACGAAGGGTGTATATAGGACAATGGAATATTTACTTAAATCACTGAAAGGGCAAAATTAATTTTGGAAACTTTAACATTTTCGAAGTTAGTTTTTATAGATTTTCTTAATAACGGAATGAAGAATTAGAAAATAAAAAAATATGTAAGTACTATTTTTAAATAGTACTTACACTTTAACTTTACACATTCCACCTGCTTTAATCAGAAACGGAGAACTGGAAATTCAAACGGTAATAACTTTTAAACCGGTAGTTTTTTCTAAAATTCTTCTTCAAGTGCGTGCTAGTCATGCCGTTTCATGATTCAAGTAAGTGTTCCAGTATCAGATATACCCTGTATAGTGATCTAGTAACGATTCAAGTATGACTAAAGAAAATTATTTTCAGGTCGATTCTAATCCGTTTCCCAATATAATGTCCGTATTGACGGGCATGAACTCTTCCAGGATATATGACAAATGTGATACAGGTTTATATAAGTGCGAAAACGACTTTATATGGAATAGATTTAATGAATCTGGCTATGTAACAGGTTACGGTGAAGACTTTCTAGAGTTACCAGACACCTTTTCAAGATACAAAGGATTTCTAAGAAAACCAACTGACCATTACATGCGTCCATTTTATTTAATGGGTGAAAAACGTCAATCAGATATTTTGTGTACCAGAATGAGGCCATCTGCAACACATTTGCTCGGCTATGCTTACAACTTTGCTAATTCATATAAACATAATCAATTTTTTGGGTACTTTTGGATCAATTCGTACACCCATGGGTTAACGGATAACCCATCGAAGCTCGATAAGGAAATGGCTACTTGGCTGCATAAATTGCAAAAAGAGAACATATTAAAAAGAACATTTGTAATATTCTTCAGTGATCATGGCATTAGATATGGTGAAATGAAGCTACCTGTAGAGTCGTACTATGACGATCGACTCCCAATGCTGTTTGTATGGGCCCCGCATGCGTTTCAAAAGAAATTTAGACAGATGTATACCAATATGCTTTTAAACCAACATCGTTTAGCCACACCATTTGATTTATACGTAACATTAGGAGATATATTGAAATTGCCTGACAGGTCTAGTAATGGTACTATTGCAGAGGCATGTCCTGAATGTTCAGGTTTATTTAGATTGAATTCACTATTCAGGACATGCGCAGATGCGCGTATAAGTCAACACTGGTGTGTTTGTCATACTATGGCTGCAGTGAAAAACGACGCAGCAGAAACTAATAATAGTATACAAGTAGCCATGAACTATGTGAATAAAATAGTAAAGACCGTTAAAACTATCACATGTTATGACTGTAAACCATTAACATTATTCAGTATTATACGATCGCATGCATTTCAAAGCGGTAGCAGGACATTTCACGTTGTAGCATTTCGGACATCACATGACGTCATATTTGAGGCTACAATAGCATATCGACGTGATACAAGTAAAGTCACGTCTCTACGGTCTTTGACAGGTAACAGCAAAAAAGGAAAATGTGTGCGGGACATAAATGATCGTCCATTTTGTCATTGCTCAATGCGCTGTAACACATTAATTCTATAATAATTGTGTATCCTTTGATAACCCACTCAAATCGCTTTTGTCATGTACCTACTTCCTAAATAGTTATTGAGGAGGAAACCAATCACTCTTCCTTGGCTTGTAAGCCCCAACGATGACAACAACCCCATCTACTAATAAAATGGACTGATACAAATTCTAGATGAGGGTAAACGTTCGGAAAGCACCATAGAGTAAAATGGCAGACATAATTTTACGGTTTATAATGGTCTTCTATCCTAAGAACTATGCTTAGCACACGCTTAAGTCTTATAATATTAATATTATAAGTTTTAGTATCATTTACCTTAATAAATAAAATTGCAAGGGCAAGGGCCTCGTTATATTACCATCATTTTATCGTTATTTAACGTCAAAAGCCTTTATCACTGGGTATAACCTAAAACCTCTAATTAACGCATAGGCCTAAATATTAAGGAAATGTACATATCCATTATATGTAGATACATATAATGTATATGTACATTTTCCAAAAATAGTTAAGATTAGGTAATCTTAATTATTTTTTCTATTAAAAACTAATAAAAATTACTACAAGTAGAAAATGTAAGCACCTACTTACCTGCCTTTGTATCTAAATTTTTACTTACTTGTTAATTAA
The DNA here is from genome assembly GCA_963859945.1 of Euplagia quadripunctaria. Lineage (NCBI taxonomy): Eukaryota > Metazoa > Arthropoda > Insecta > Lepidoptera > Erebidae > Euplagia > Euplagia quadripunctaria. The sequence continues at coordinate 17,143,114 of OY982564.1, read as the reverse complement.
ATGTGATTACAAAATAATACTCATTTTCTTGGTTTTTCACACGCTGAATTACAGCCTGATGCAAACATCTATTAATAACAATAATAGACCAATGTACTCTCATTGCTTGGGAGGGGGGAGTCCAGATAACGAACTGACGGTTTTATTACAATTTATGACATAGCTATGCTCCACCATAGACAATGGTGGAGGTCATGTTTCTTGACCCCCATGGGTTGACCCGGGATCCAATAAATAAGTAGGTTCTAAAAAGATATTTTGGTACGGGGTTATTTGCAAAATTTCGTTTGAAAATTTTTCTTCTTGTGGTATTTTCCTTGTCACATTTATCTTAATTTTGGAAACATCATTGGAATTTTCGAATTTTCGCGAAGTAAATGTTTCCAGCGTTATACGTTTACCAACAAGTCTACCTAATTAATCAAATCTATAATTTTATAAATGGTATTCCTTTTAGCCCGCCCTTCGTCCCGTTTTTCAGATCCTCGAAAAGACCATTGTACGTCCTACTCGTTAGGTATGGTATGGAGGTATGATATTCAGGCCGATTATAATACGATCAATTGATATGGTTTGAGCAAAAAGCGGAATTTAATACCGGAAATATTTATAAACGAATCGTTTTGAATAGGAAAAAATTGAGATAGTAAGAGTTTTTATCAACGGTATCCCTAGTACCTTTTGAATTAGAAGCATTTTCTCTTAGCGAGATCATTTCGTATCTATATTTTTCCCCAATATCCAACTAGCAAAATGCTCTAACTAAAGCAGCTTATAATGCTTTAGATCTTAAATTTATCGTATAACGACTTAAGTCAATGCCATTTTACTTGTAAGCGCACTTTACAATGCCTTTACAAACCACACCGAGAAATGTAGGTACCTATATCAGCACTCTATATAACTTATCATCATCATCATCGCGATGAATCCGGGTTACAACCGAAGATTCCGCTTCGGTGCCCGGGGTCCGCTTTCCTGCCTTTTCTTCTCCACTGCGCACGATCTTCAGCATCCCTGATAGTAAGTCCATTGGCACGCATATCACCCCTTACGACGTCAAGGCAGCACTTTTTTGGTCTGCCCCTCCTGCCGGGGCCCGGCGGAGGTGGCTTGGCCAGACATTTGTTCCCCACGTAAGTATCCGGTTGCCGTAAAACGTGGCCAAACCAGCAAAGGCGACACTCCTGCAATTTATCCGCAATGTCACGGACATGTAGGCTGCCGCGAATGCGGAAGTTCCTAACGCGGTCCTTCCGCGTTACTCCACACGTCCACCGCAGCATATTCATTTCCGTGACACGCAGTTCCTGCTTGTGTCGCTCCAGCACCGGCCACGCTTCACAGCCGTATAAAAGGACAGGCCTAATGATGGTTTTATAGACCTGTCCCTTCAACTTAACCGGTATCTTGGGGTCACAAATGACATCAGTCACCTCACGCCATTTGGCCCACGCGGCAGCAATGCGTGCCTTGACGTCGCAATCGATGTCACCAGACGCGTGAAATACAGATCCCAGGTATTTCACCTGATCCGTGCGCTCGACGGTGTCACCGTCTATGCGCACGTGTGTGGGGTCTGTAGAGTTGCAGGCCAAGTACTCGGTCTTCGCCACATTGAGCTTCAGACCGCCGTTCTCAAGCGGCTCCTTCCATGCCTTCACGCGTCGCACCAACCCACCCGTGTCCGCATCCGCCAGCGCGATATCGTCAGCGTACATGAGCAGCCATGGAGGCCGCTCATGTGCATCTCTAACGCTGTTTGACAGGATGTCTAATATCGGACTGAGGACGGATCCCTGGTGTACCCCGACGGTGATGGGGAAGGGTTTCGTGTCACCAACAGCGGTTCGAACTATGGAATCAGAATTGCGGTACATGTCTCGAATGATGTCAATATAAGCCTCAGGTACCCCTTTGGACCGCAGTGCCCACCAGATCATCACACGAGGAATACAGTCAAAAGACCTTCTGCATGCACTCTATATAACTTATACTCTCGCCTAAATACCGCTCTAACTAAGACTAGCTCTAACTCTTTTAAAGTGCGCTTATAAGATTCTTACAAGACTAATGCTTTTGAAAACGCTTAGATAAATGCAATACTTTGCTTGAAATTCTGTAAGCTAAGAACGGTTGACTGTTATAGGAGCATTAGCTTTTCATAATTCCCAAAATTCCTTAATTAGTCTTATTTTAGTATTTTACAAGACATGACGAATTTGGGTTTTTTTTTTTTAATTCATAAAAAAGACATGGACTTGAAAAAGTGGAAGCAACTTAAACTAAGTGGAGCGTTTAGAAGAAAAATGCAAAGACTTACAGAAAAATTTCAGTTTAAGACTTAAGACCCCAAAAACACGCAATATTTGTCAATATTGCGTGTAAAGCTAGTGGTTCAGTAGATTTTTGCAATGAAAAAGCTGAAATTAAAAAAAAGAAATGTCCGAGGAATTGCTTCGGCAAGAGCAACCTACAAACCATAACAGCGATTTTAAATCTAGTGGTCCCGTAGATTTATTGATTTCTTCTGGTGATGTTTCTGATTCAGATTATGTCTCAAATGTAGTAATGACTGGTACCTACTGGAGAAATTAATGACAAATTTCGAGACAATATCAGACCTTGGGCTTTAAAATGCAATATTCGTCATGCTGATTTGCGTGAGTTGTTTGTAATAATCAATAAAAGAATACCAAATACTCTACTAACGGATCCTAGGACTCTTGAAAACGAATGTTCAAAGTATATTATTAATTAATTATTAAGTATATTATATTTACACATGCCGTATTGTACTTTCTCTATTACTTACTAGTTAGTTAGTTACTATATCTCTCTCACTCAGAATTTCAGTTTAAGACTTAAGACCCCAAAAACACGCAATATTGACATCAAAGCTAGTGGTTCTGTACATTTTTGCAATGAAAAAGCTGAAATTAAAAAAAAGAAGTGTCCGAGGAATTGCTTCGGCAAGAGCAACCTTCAGAGTATGCGTACACATCAGTGTGTTTGGCATAGGTACTATAGGCAGGTACCTACTTACCCGCATTGCATAGACACTTTCGAGAAATTATTTTATTCAATACGAATTCAAGGTCATTACATTATGCAATTATTCGTAGCTGTTCTGAGATTTTTTAAATTATATTCATATACCTAGGTATGGACGTACCATTTCTCACCCGACAAATGCGAATTTTTAAAATAAATCATGTATGTAGTTTCAAAAATACCATTGCATGGTTTTTATTTTAATTTGAGGAACCCCAATTTACACAATGGACAAAGGTCAATATAGACAAGTAAACATCACACAAGTCTTAGTCCAGTGCAAAGATTCTATAAAAGCATCTACAGAGCATAAGTCTTGTAATAGTCTCAGTCACGACAATGCCAACATTTTATTTCTTATGAAAATAATTAAAAGACCACTATATTGCGGGGCATTGAAAATTTATACGGAAAACCCACATAAATATTGACAGAAAACTTACCTTCGTATTAATATTTCACTTTCAGTGCATTTTATAACATACCCATAATATATCATTAGAATCATGATGTCCTTGGTCAATGTTACGAAAACTTAATTTCAAAAAACTAATCTCGGATTTGCAATGTAGGTAACTGAGTTATGGCATAATTTTTATCTCATATTGGCAAATTTTAGGATCTGAAGCACAAAGTAGTGCAGTTACAAGATAAAATTAAGACTAATTTAGCACGTTATAAAGCTCTTATAGGATCAAAGTAAGACTAGAAGTCTTGAGATGTGTGCCCAAACCGGGCCTTGTAACACACCACAAGACGGACTACAAGTCTAACGTACAATGCTATAGCTCTTGGCAAAAGCGCATTGGTGACATAGACTCTTTTTTGCTAGTTGGGTATGTATGGTATAATCCAGATAAAATGACACCAACAACTTGAATCGGCGGCATCTTTATTTAAATAATTATAAAGAAAAAATATACCTTTGAGACGTTGTTACAAACCTACATATATCAACATTTTACACATTTACCTATATTATAAAAATACTTTGTACAAAGCCTTTGAACTTCGATAAAAAATCATATTGCTTAAATAATGCAGAGTCTTAACAGAACACCTCACTTTATTTAAAACAAAAATACTTTTATAAATACTGGCACATAATATTAATAATAATACATTTTATTGTTCAAGAGAGACTAAATACCTGTTACAATACACTGGACCCCACACTAGGATACCCTATGTTGTGGGATTCAGTCGCTTTCGTAGGAAATAAAATAAAAAATAAAAAAAGAATGATTTAGATTAGACATCTCCATCCTGTTAGATATTTTTTTAAATACAAAATTTATTATTTAGCGATATGGATTTGAGTGTGCGTATTACCCTGTAAATGTTAAGATTTTATCTTACAAGCATCTTTGAAACCGTTAATTCACTACAAAAAAAAAACATATTTTCAACACAAACAATGTGTGATTTACGCTATTACACTCTTAACTAAACTCGGCGAAGACTGTTTGTTTGGATATATCACAAACAACGACAGCTGTGACATGGCCAATATGGTGCCAACAAAATTTGGTTTCTGAAAACAAACGACATCAACGATTACTGTAGTTGCTTTTGGTGTTTTAGCAGAACAATCAAATATGCCAGAACTTAAAACATGTGCGAGTCTGACTAGCGCACCGAGAGTTCCGTAAGCAAAAAAACTTGTATGTAGATAGTACGTCCATCTCGGGAATCAATTCTCGAAGATTTTTGCCCGTTATTTCCGAAAAACAAACTGAACTTTGCAGTTCTATAAATACTCTCGCATACATCGATTTACGATAAAGTCAACTTTAACACCAAATACTTATGTATTTATTATACTTATGTATTTGGTATTCATTTCAACTTGATGCATCTACGGGTTTTGCAGTTCGGGTGACGGGCTACCTTCCCTTTATGGTCATGCCATTTCATTTTGACCTCAGCCTATGTGGGTTTTGACGTTTTTTACAGATTTTTCTATTACTCAGAACTGTTCGGCCTGAACTATGTCGGATCGTACCCGACGTCTTTGACTGAATTCGCAAACAGCGCAAAACCTTACTTGTGCGACGGTAGGTACATATATTCTTTCCTTGACCCTGTCACATTACGGATATTGCCGTCCACAACTAGGAGAATATATCCTACTAAAAAAAAAAATAAAGTGATCGCGAGTCTGACCGAGATTTGTTATTTTTGTTAAATAAGGTATTTTGGACTTAGTTGGTGATTGTGATGTATTATCTAAATTATTCAGTGAAGCAAGTATTACCAAATAAATGTTTGTTTCATTAAATAGATCAATGACTAACATGAAAGTGAACAACAAAACTGATATATTAAATGCGTCGCAAAATACAATTGTTAGATAGCCGTTTTCTAGTTTGATTTGGTGCACAAATACGTCACATGAATTTGCAGTATAATCAAAGATTTTAAATGAACAAATGTTATTGGTTGAAGTGATTTCATGTATATCGACTTTTTATGGTTAAGCAATAACGTTTTAAGCGATAAAAAGAATTTCAAATAATGTGATCATAGTTTTTCTAATGTGTAGAAATGTTTTAAATATTAAATATTTTTCAATAATTGCATATCTTAATTGAAAGTGGTGTTTCAACTTAACTTGCACTTACGTAAAACATATGTAATTCGCTTTCTACAGCCATCAGCCTGCCTTAATTTATATATAATAATTAAAGTACTTTTATTTTATAATACTGATTGTGCAAAACTAACATAGGACCCATCTCATCATAGTTTGCAACTCCTGGAGCTGACTTCGTAGAAATCTTTTCTTGACCTTCTCAAATAACCCTGCATTCTGGTAATTTGGAAAAACGATCCAAGGAAGGTCTTGCCTTGACTAGATCTTAACAACTACATCATCTCAAAAAAAAATCAGGACACTAACCATTTTACATGCCGTAGAACACATGTCCCCTACATGTGTTCTACGGCTGAAAGGCTTTTGTATGTGTGTGTGGATCGTTGACAATCCTCAAGGCTTAATGTCGTACAAGTGTTTTATCGTATCGTTCCTGAAGCCCTTGCGGCAGTCAGCTGCGATGGGCAGGATTCAATTTCCATATAATTGAATGCACACACTTTCCCAATCAGCCATGACCGGAATCACCATTGTCAGTTGAAATGATAAGGCCCCATTTTGCACTTGCGGTCATTGGTTGTGGCGCACGATGAGCGCCACGACCCTTAACCTATAGCCATCATGATGTCATGCTCAGACTGACACTACTCACGTCGTCAGGCGATTTACTTCCGCAAATGTTTGCCGAACGTAACTAGTGTAATAGGCCAAGCAAAACGCCCAGTTTACCTCATTTGACATCTGCCCTTGCCATGAACTATGCCACAAAAAAATAAAAGAAGAACATATTTACCAACAAATAAGCATCCTCTATTATTAAACCATAAAGGCCCCATAGTGCTGAAACGAAGAAAGACATCAATATCATAGGGTATGGCAAACATTCAGTGTTTTTGACCCTACACACATGCAGTAACTTGCTCATAGGGGCTACTATAGTGATTAAGGTGAAGAAGCAGGCCAATATTCCTGAAAAATATTACAATATTAATATACATTGCAAAAGGTAGAAAATATGAAATAGAATTATATGTATACATATATTAATGGTTGGTGCATTAGAACTGTGGGTGGTGTTTCTTCTTGTCTATTGTGTCAGATTAGTTTAAAACAACATAAAATATAGCAAATGACTGCTCAATTCCTATGTATTGTAGTATGAAGTTACATGGCCTGTAACCTCTCTCCATAAGTAGGATTTGCTACAACTAAAAAAAAAATCTAAATATTTTGTAGCACCTGAGATAATGAGCTTCATAATATTAGTTTAGATGTATTCAGTTCAGTTAATATTTTGTACTTGTTTTTTATGTGCAGTCAGTATATTAACTTTCTCTCTAACATTTTCTCAAGCTAAGAACATATGAAATTGAGGCTCAAGTTTGTTGAATACAATAAGTATGTAAATATCTATTTATACAGGTGTTACAGAAAGGTGTGGTCAAATTTTAGGAGTGTTATTTGTAGCCTGTTCAAGGGATTTTTTTTAGGATATGATTTTTCTAGTGTATGTGCATATTTCTAAACAACATAATATCAATTTTCATGTCAATTTCAATGATTTTGCTTTTTATTTTTTTATACAGACATTTCCAGAAAAATCTTTACATTCCATCAACACCTTGGTATTAAATACCCATAGTTTCATTTATGCCAGTACTCTCTCGTGCAAAATAAAAGCTTTATCAGTCAGTTTTCCAAGTTCAATTTGTCAGTATCAAAATAAAATTTCTGAATTAAAAATCATGAATTTTCCTAAATTTTCTTTTATTTTATTTTTATATATATATTTATTTCCTATATGACTAAAATATGACCACATCTTTCTTTAACACCCTGTATATTTAAAATCTTATATTATATTTAAAATAGCTATTATTACTAAAGGGTGGTGTAGCTACTAAAGCATACAATAAATTCTACCCTGAAAATGTTCTCTTAAGAATCTTACACTAATATTAAAAGGTGAAGAGTTTGTTTGAATTAATTCATTGTAATTTTAAAAAATCTGATTAGTAGAATTCTTTATCAAGTCACTCCAACTCATGGGGTCTGACAACTATAAACATGATAGCGTTTCAAGTAGCATTGATATGTGGTGATCCTGAATATTTTAATATGTGATGATTACACATGTAACTAATAATGTTAAAACTCTTACCCAGTCTACCTCGAAGTAGGTCATAATCCTCTTCTATGGTCACATAACCAATCATGATTGTCATACACATCAGAGAAAATAAAACTAATTTTAAAACTGTAGATTTTTTAAAAGTATAAATATAAAATACTATTGTATATGCTACCATTAAAGTCATTCCTATCATGTTTACTAAAATAATTATATTATCTTTTTTAACTAATCCATAGAGTAGCCATAGGAAGCATCTAAAACAAAAAAGTAATAGTTTAGTTTCACTCACATAAATCATATTAAAATATATATAAAAATTATTATTCGACGTTACTTACGACAACACTCCGCAAATAAAAGGTAGCGGTGAAGCCTCAGCCGTAGTCTTATTATTAACATACTGCTTACAGACTGGCCTAAAACAACACCTTGGTTACAAAAATCAAAACCTATGAACATAACTTAACTGTATTGTAATGAACTTACACGCCCGATAAAAACTGTAAAACAGTAGTTATTACAGCTAAACTACTGACCAAATCCTTATAATCTGATATATGCATTATGACTTATGTATAGACACGCCTACGTGTTCTTATGCTTGTAACAAGGATCACACCATATTTTCGTATTTAATATTTAAAATGCCGCTGTAATCACTAGTCTCCAAAACACTAGCGTAAAAGCTACCTAACTACACTAGTCACGACTTAGTAATATTTGATATTTGATTTGACAAAACACTGAGTACTGAAATTGACAGACAGTTTATTATGACAGATGTTAAGCGCAATGCTGCCAACTTGGTATTTTTATGGCTACGGCTACATTCATCATTTATTCAAGTACCGTGGCATAAAAATTTGTTTTAGCATGTAGCATATTTTTTAGCCTTTGTGTATGAAACGTCAACATCATTAATGTGATTTATAAATATATATTCCAGATAGTGTTGCGTCATTCATTAGCATCAAAAATAACAGATTATAAATCAACTGGAGAATAGACTGTATTTTGTCAAACTGTTCCATTATCATTCGAACGACCATGTAATGCCAGCAGCTACATCTATAGGAGTAAAAACAAGCGTAGCTCTAAATAATATAACTGATTTTAATATTTAGTATAGGAACCAATTTTACAAATATTTTTTTTTAAGTGAAGCTTTTCGAAATTCGATGAAACGAAAAACTTACACTAAAAAGAGACAAACAAGACAAATATTCATAAATAGGATTTAGCCTGCGAGAGAATGAGATAGAATACAAGTATACAGTGTTTCCTATAACCTTTGAAAAGAGACAAACATATTCATAAATAGGATTTAGACTGCAAGAGAATGAGATAGCATACGAGTATCAGAGTTTCCTATAATCTTTATCTTTGCGCCTGCGTACTACGAACCTTTCAGAAAATGCGTCAATGTCAACGTGGTGTAATTTTCATGCATTTGCGTATTAAAATTCGTTGGTTAATTAATTTATGTTAATTATTTAACACATCTGTGTTAATTTGACCAATAACTTTTATAGAAATTATCCAAAATTGAATTTATTAACATTAGTAAATTATTTGTGTTGATCTTACTTTTTATTTCTCATTCTCTCATAGGCTTTTCTGAAATTTCACAGCTGCCGTGTGTGAATTGCACACACACACACACACACACTTTTGTATATACCAAATCATAGCGTGATGTCATTTTTCCGAGGATACTCCTCTTATTTCCTTTTGTTTTTCCCGTTTGCCATGAGATTCTTGTAGACCTACAGTAACATAATTTTTTGCCACTTTTCATAAATTTTAGCATATTTTTAGCATTTTATAAAGTTAGATTTGGCATAAAATATTTTTTTAATTGGCAGCACTGGGAGGAGAGAGCTTATTCATAAAAAGTCTTTTCCTCAAAATGGCTAAGCTCTGTCTCTGACTTCAGGGACCAGCGGGTCCCTGTGAGTCGGGACTGTGGGTAATACATGTGGAGCTACGGTGAAGTCCCCAGTGAGTCGGGATGGTGGCTGCGTAGTGGCTAGCTGCTGCATAGACGGGAGAGAGATGCTCTAGTTACATGGTCCGGTGCTGTAGTATGCTGTCCCTAGACGCAGATGGGCCGTAAAGGTAAGCAGGCTGGAGCGGTTGCTGCAGAAGTGTGGTGTCCCTGATGGAGCGAGGTTGCTGGCTGGCTGAGGCCAGAGTTTAAGTGGCAAATAATTTCGTAATGAGGACTTAGTTTCTTTTGATGCTGAGTATAATTAGTTCTAAAATACATTTTATTTTAAAATTCTTAATTAATTTAAAAACAAGTATTGAAATAACACTAGTTTAATAGACTAACGTCAACCGTAGACGGCGCGCGGCGTGAGTGTAGACATCATTTGGGAACGGATTTTACGTAATAAGCCTGCAAAGTTAAAACGTTGAGTACCTAGTTAACGAATTCAACTAGTTGATCGACTCGTTGATAGGCGCAAATGGACGGTCTGGTTTTGTTAACGTGTTATACGTCGACAGCCCATCGCTAGTTGATGTTGAGAAGTTGTATATATGTGGCTGGCTTAATTATCAACTTGCCCAAGAGTTATGTAGCAGAATTCATAACGGTCAAACAATGTAACAAATAACGAAGTTAATATAAGTATTAATGACATTGCCCGATTTAACTTGTCATTATGCATATTGCCCGGGTATGATAAATAGTGCAATGTTTAATTACTTGGTCCATAACATACATATTATTTACTTATCCGTGTGATAACTGTCTTAGCGCGTTGCAGGATCAGATTCAGTATTCGAGTGATCGGCTCGTCGTCTGCGCTAGATAGATAGATAGTACTCTTTATTGTACACCAAATACATGATATAAATACATTAAAAAAACAACTGAAACATAAAATGCACAATGGGCGGCCTTATCACAATAAGCAATATCTTCCAGGCAACTTTTGGATGGACAGGACTGTAATGATTTAGTGTGGGCGGTTATGGTGTCAAATATATAATATGTACCTACTACTAGTATATGCTCACATACATATTTACACAAACATATATACATACAACTACATACGTATACACATACACAAATACATATATATATATATACACATACATAAATACATACATTATAATTGCGCATAGTATTGGATTATATATAGACTATCTTAGGCATAACTTTGCTGATAGTATTCTTTTAACATTTTTTTGAAAGATCCTAACGATTGTGCTTGCCTGATGGAAATTGGTAGGGCATTCCAGAGACGCGCTGCTTCAACCGTGAAAGATTTATCAGAAAACTTTGTTGTATGCACTGGTATTTGAAGTTTTAAGTTTTCCGATGATCTCAACAATCTTGAATGTGTGTCACGTAGGAACCTAAAACGTTCTTTGAGATAAGAGGGAGTAAGGGGATTGAACAATATGTTATAAAGTAGAGAGAGGATATGAGTATTCCGACGAAGGCGAATCGGGAGCCACTTGAGCAATTTGCGGTATTCAGATACGTGGTCATATTTGCGTAGGCCAAATATAAACCTTATACAAAAATTTTGAAGGCGCTCAAGTTTATCGAGTTGCTCCTCTGTGAGATCAAGATAACTGGCATCAGCATAGTCAAGTATTGGGAGTAGAAGTGACTGTGCAAGCGAAATCTTTGTAGCGGTCGGTAGAAAATTCCGCAGTCTTCGTAAGGACCCCGCAGAAGCAAACAATTTGCGACTTACCTCTTGCAGTTGTGGGCCCCATGACAGAGTTTTATTTAAGTATATTCCCAAATTTTTGACGCTATCACTGATTAGTAGCGGTAAACCATTAAAAGTTATTTGTGGCAGCTGTGTCCATTCAATGCGCGAGATCATTCTGGGACTGCCCACCACAATTACTTGTGTTTTTGAGGGGTTCACCTGCAGACCATAGTTAATACTCCAGTCACAAATGCGTTCCAAATCACGGTTTATAATTAGAAAAGCTTCGTGAATTGTATTTAGTGGAGCTTGAGTGTAGATCTGAAGATCATCTGCATAAAGGTGGTAGGATGAAACTAATTCTTTGGATATGGTATTAATAAATATTGCAAAAAGTAAAGGGGATAAAACGCCACCCTGTGGCACACCAAGCGTGATATCACACCAAGAGGAAACTGAATCCTCAATGCGGATACGTTGTCGGCGACCAGACAGGTAACTGTGAAACCAATCAATCACTATTGGAGATATGTTAATGGAGCGTAGTATACCGAGCAGGATATGGAAATCTACAGTATTAAAAGCGTTACTAAAATCAAGAAGTGTAAGCAGCGTGAGATTTCCATTTTCCATGGCCATTCTAATGTCGTCGGTGATGGTAATCAGAGCTGTAACCGTGCTGTGCCCAGGACGGAAACCAGATTGAAAGGAGTTTAAAAGATTGTTTTTTGATAGAAAGGAGTTAAGTTGAGCATGTACAAGGCGTTCCAAGACTTTTGATAGAAATGGTAATATAGAGATAGGTCGGTATTCGGTAAAAGATGAAGGCTTAGGCTTTTTAGGTAAGGGTATAATTTGGGCGTCTTTCCACGTAGATGGAAATGTACCGCAGGAGATAGAGTGATTAAGAATGTTGCATAGTATTGGAAGAATTAAGTCTAAAATCGGAAGGATCATATTTCGGCTAATACAGTCGTTACCGACAGCATTGGAAGAAATGCTCAGTATACTCTTTTTAACATCACAATCAGTGAACTGATTAAATACAAAAGGAGGATAGTGGGGAGCTGGAAGCTGCGAAAGATAGTTTAAAGTATTAGTTTTGGTACGATCATCAAAACTAGACGAGGAAGAGAAGTGCTTATTTAACGCATCGAGGTCAATATTTTGAGTATTGATTTCTTGTTTTGACTTCCCAACTCCCAGGGTTTTAAGAAATTTCCAAACTTTGGAAGTATTTTCATTTTCAACAGATTTTTGAATATGTTGGCGTTGTGCTTTCCTACACGCCTTATTGCAGAGATTTCGTATTGCCACATAGTTATCGTGATTATGTTGATTTGGTCGGCACTTGAACTTCGTTTTAGCCCTGGCTTTCTTTGTCAACAAATCTTTGATCTCTGCAGTAAGCCAAGGGGATGGTAGATGTTTAATCTTTATTGCACGTACAGGTGCATGTACATCAAATAAAGAAACTAAGTTGGTTGTTAGAATGCTCACCTTTTCATCAACAGACCCAGAATTGTAGAAGGGTACCCAGTCAATTTTAGCAGTATCCTCACGAAGCTTTTCAACGTCCATACTACCAAAATTACGCTGCATTAGAATCTTTGACTTAGCCTTGGATGGACGAATTTTGTAAGAAAGAAAGATAAGATCGTGATAGGAAAAGACATCAGCCAAGCACTGACCGTGTTTGGCCACATGCTCAGTCGACGAAACAAAGATGAGATCAAGAAGGGAAGGAGTGCAGTTAGGAAAGTTATGAGTAGCATTTAAAGGTAGAACATTAAGGTTGCAGGATTCGACTATGTTGCATAAAGAGGTCGACCTGGAGTCTTTTTTTAAAAGGCATGTATTAAAATCTCCCATTATAATTGTGTGACTGTAAGATCCGGTAAACTGTTCCAGGATGTGTTCAAAGGAAGGGAAAAGTCAATTCTTGATGAAGGACAATAATACACACTAAGTAAGATTTTAGTGTGACAAAGTTCTACTTCTAAAAAGAGATCTTCCCCCGCATTTGTTGGCGGCGGCTGTGCTGATACATCAATAATATTGAAAGGAATATGCTTACGTAGATATATAGCAACACCGCCACCACCACCAACCGCCCAGTCATTTCTTATTAGATGGAAATCTGGTAGAGAGTACGAAAGTGAAGGCAGACATGGTTTAAGCCATGACTCTGAAACGAGAATAGCTTGGATATTCTTACAGTCGAAATTGGCCAGCATCTCAGGGTAGTGGGCAGGAATACTCTGAGCGTTTATGTGGACTACATTAAAATTCTTGGGAACATCTGAAAACTACGACTGAAGCACGTCTGCGAGTGACGGGATGCTTGAGAAGCTGTCATTTAGGCTACTTGCTGTCAAAAAAGTGTAGATGATGTAGAAAAATATATATATATCAAAAAATAAATAAATCGCAAAATATTTTTTTGCGATTTATTTTTAAAGGATTTAACATATCACTAACATCCAGCAATGACGTAATTTAACATACTGAATACATTTAGCAATAACAAAACACGTCATCTGCATAATATGTTTGATTTTGGGTTTTGTTTTTATTTAGAGAAAACTATCCTGCCGTATTTATTTTGCTCTCTGCTACGCGTTGTCGCCCCTACTTACACTTGTATCGTCGTCAACGACGGTATGCTAAACTGGTGGCCCTGGTGGGTAAATAAAAAGTGACCTCGAGCGAGTGATGTAGCCCTGGTGTTATACCCAAGTATCGAGTATTTACATTTAGCTAAAGCGAAATGTCCAATATGTCCCATCCTTAACTAACCCAGTGTGAATCAGCGATGCCAGACGTACGATAATTATCGTACATGTACGATTATTTTGACACCGCTACGATGTACGATACAATATGTTTTATCGTACGCCAGAGTACGATAATTTCCAACCCTCCTCCGAAGTTGGGCGAAAAGACTAGAATCCAGTGCCTTAAAATCGTCTAAAAATACAAAATAATAATAATATGTCTGGCTTTAATACTTTCAGCCCAATGCGTAAAAAGCCAATCAAATAAATGCTGTTATGGTTTTAAACCAACTGAAAAAATTATATATCGAATGACTTCAGCAGTCCTTTATTCAAAAACGGCTAGCGCTGCTGCAGAGGTTGAAGTAAATAGTGATTCCTATAATCCCACTCTTTTATAAAAAGTAGTATAATAAAAAAGTTTTTTTGTTTGTAATAAAAAAGTTTTTTTGTTTTTGACCGGCTAATTTCACAACTTCCTGAAATTCCTATACTATTTCTAGTTTTGCGAAATAGCACGTTTCGCGGTCCTGGTAATTGTACGATAATTTTTCATCTGGTACGATAATTTTCGAGTATTGTTACGATAATTCACTCGCACTCGTCTGGCAACCCTGGTGTGAATGAATGTTTATAATTGTATAGTCTTAATTACTCTTTGGTCTGAATTTGACTAATGACCAGTTTGACATTGATAAATTTGATAATTTCAATTTCGATGCAATTCACATATTTATTGAATTTCATTTAATTATGAAATTACCTACTGTGTGAGTAAAGGTAAAAGACAATAAAAGGATCTCACAGTTATGTGTTATCTTTCATGTTTCCCCTTCTGAATCTTTCCAACCCCGTATGATCCTGAATGTATTGTTTGTATTTATGAAGCAAAATATGGTTCTGATTTTCATGAAGTTTTGTTTGTTACATTTTGTGTGAGCGTTAACTTTTAAAATTTCAGAATTTAGAAATGTTTTTTTCATTTCCTTGATAATTGTAAAAAAATATAAACAAAGATCGTTTAATAAAACGACTAAAACATGAAGTCATTCAAGCTTATTGTCCACCAATCCAGCTTCAGTCGTAAGTATGCTTTTGTTTTATCGCATTATTCCACAATATTTACATTTGTGATTACCTTGAAACATTTGAGATAATTATATAGCCCTGTAAACGCCACATTATGTTTACTAGAAAGTTATGGTTCTTCTTTAGTTTGTCAGTCCAATATCCATGAAAACATGAATTTATTATAAAATTAATTTAGTGTAAAGTTATTGAGTCAATACTTGGACAATAAATAAATTAGACTTCATAATTCAATGAATTTTTGTTTATTATTAATGAGAGACCCTCAGTATTTTCAAATAATTATTTCTTTAATTTAATTTTCTTTGATAGTGTTGGGTTTAGTGGGTTTTAATTATATTATTTACTCATGGCTGCAGTGTCTCAAGCAAATTCTGTATTGATAATATATATGATTAGAGGGGTATTACAAGGAGTTATTACAAATATTTCACAATTTAAAATATTCTATTAACTTTATGGAATTAATATAAATATATTACTTGTAGTATCTTATTTTCAGCATTTGATCTAATTATAAACTTCAAAGATTACCCTGGGCTGAACGAAAAAGATGTTGTTGCAATATATCATCCTGACAATGACTATCCTCGTCTTCTACTGCAAGTTTTTAAGGTGGATGCACCAGGACGAGGCAGAGGTAAAACTAATACTATATTGTTCTTTATACATCAATTAAAATATTAAGGCTTTTTTGAAAACTTCATACTAAATATACTATACTCTAAAAACAATTTTGTAATATGAAAAACAGTAATAAATATTTTTAAGGGACAGATCATTTAAAGCGGAGATCAACTTTAAATACAATCCTCAATGTTATAAGGTTAAAAAATATAAACTATAAATGAATAAGCTTTATTATTTCATCACTGTTTAAAATAAAATTTAATATTTTTTATTTAATTTGGAACTTAAACTTTTTCCATTTTTATTGATCTCTCCTTTCTACACCGTTTTATAGGTCTACCAACAACGTCTTTTCTTTTGGGCCTTTCCATTTTATAGTTTGTATGGTACATCTTTTATCATTTAAACTTGAAATATGTCATGCTTATTGCCCATTTATTCTTAAGGTGTTTTAGTACATATGACTTTCGTTTTGCTTTGTATTACGTGACAACAATTTTCTTTTATGGTTTAGGGGCAAACAAGCAGACAGGTCACCTGATGGTAAATGACTATCGCCGCCCATGGGCACCTGCAACTCAAAAGTCACAAGTGCGTTGCCAGCCTTTAAGGTGGGGGCAGGGGAAGGATGAAAGAGCGGGGGGAGGGAAGGGAGAAAGAGCGGGGGGAGGGAAGGGATAAAGCCTCCGGTAATCTCATTCACTCGGCGAAAAGCAAATTGCTTCACTGCCAGTTTTCTGTGAGGGCGTGGTATCACACTGGTCGAGCTGTCCCATACGTGCCGTAGCATGGATCTCCCACTTACAAACCAATTTTGTGACTCTTTCTTATTTTTTCCATTGCTCTTTGCTTGGTTTTAATTTTGTGTAAATCCATATTTGCCAACCATATGTCAAACAAAGTAGTAAACAATTGCCCATTTTAACTGGGCTCAGAAGCGAGATGGGATATAGTTCTTCAATAATGTATTGTCACCTTTCCTAAAGAGCACCACAACCACGCTTGTGGCTCGGGCGTTGTTCCTTCGAGTAAAACGAATTTGAAGAGCTTCTGAAGGATTATAATTTACTTACTTTAATTCTCAAATCTCGTACAGGATGATGATCTTCGGTATAATGTCGGGTCAGTGTGGCTCTTGCGTCTTCGGCCGGCTGTCCATAAAACATCTCGATCTCCCTTAACACTTCTGCTTTGGTTGACGCTATAGTGCCATCTTCCTTCTTCAGCTTCGCCAACTGGCTTTGCCCAATAGTCATATCTCTGGCAAACACTTTGAAACCTTTGTTTCGCTCTAAAGCATCTTTAATGCGATTATTATTAAACTAGCTGCGCCCCGCGGTTTCACCCGCGTAAGCCCCGGTGCCGTGAGATCCAGGTCTCCAGCTATCTACATACCAAGTTTCATCGCAATCGGTTCAGTAGTTTTTGCGTGAAAGAGGAACTAACATCACTTTTATAATTAAACTTTCATGTTTATAATATGAAGTAGAATGTAGGTATTACATTTTTACAATCCACGAACGACAGATTTTCACCATTTTAAGGTATTACTTATAATTTCTCATAGATCAGTGGTGTACACGTGATAAACGAAAGGGCCCATATACTAAGCTTACACAGGGCCCAAATAATATGTGACGTGCCTACCAGAGCTAAGACCAGAAATCTCTTGTAAACGGGTTCTTCTAGGCTGCGATGAACACCCATTGCCCCATTGCGAAGCGGACGGTTTGGGGACGGTTTGACCGTTAGCGGTTGTTTTAAAGAGGGGATTCGATTTGAGAAAGACCTGCTTATACCTTCTTAGGAGCCGTCCATTAATCACGTGATGTTTAACCCCCTCTCTTCCTGGTGATACGTGGTGAGGTTTTAGACTAACACCTTCCCTAGCCAAAACCACGTGTATTTTTATATTTCGAAATATGTATATTAAAAAAAATCTGAATATTATCATTAAATACAGATATAATAGCGCGTTTAACGAAAAAATAAATACACGTGATAACTGTCCATATCCCCCTCCCCTTGTGATATTTCGAGATTATTTCCGAACCCCCTCCCGAGCCTCACGTGATTAATGGACAAACCCTTGCCTACATATTTTTGCCCCTGTTTACAGATACTATAAGCGTGGAACAGAGCATAGCCACAACATTCCAGTTGAGAACGTTTGCCGATGTCTATGTAAACATTGTAAATGTGGCAGATGTGGCTCTTGATTCAGTTGAGCTCACGTTCAAAGATCAATATATGGGAAGGTCGGAAATGTGGAGGCTGAAGAATAATTTGGTAAAATACTAAAAGTTTGTCTATGATACACTGCGGACTAAAGATAGAGATTGTAAGGACCTTAACCTAGCTGAGACCATGCTCAATGTGATGACATCTAATATCTAGATACCCATCTATAGCTAATCGATGTTAATCTATACTAATATAATAAAACTGAACAGTTTGTTTGGTTGAACGCGCTAATCTCAGGAACTACTGCTTCGAATTGAAAAATTCTTTTAGTGTTATATAGCCCATTTATCGAGGAAGGCTACTGCCTTCCTCGATAAATGGGCTATATAACACTAAAAGAATTTTTATAGAAAAATAGCCTACTGGCTATATAACATCACGCTACTACCAATAGGAGCGGAGCATCAATGACGCGCGTAGTAACTTATGTATGACTACCTGTTTTCCGCAGTTACCTCTCACCCGCATTAATGGTCACTACTCCACTCCTAATGATCATAGCGTGGTGTATTATAGGTTATAACATAACCTTCCTCGAGGATTGGGCTATCAAATACAAGAAAGATTTTTTTAAATCCGTCTGCTAGTTTTAGAGATATGCGCGTTCAACCAAAAAAAACTCTTTATTATTAGTAATTAGCGATCCGCCCCGGCTCCGCGCGGGTGCTGTGTAGATACTAATGTGGTGAATGATCGTCATATTTCAACAAATTACCACAAAACAATATAAAACTATACATATAAACCATCCTCTTGAATCACTCTATCTATTGATGAAAACCGCATTAAAATCAGTTGCGTAGTTTAAAGGATCTAAGCGTACAGACGGCGGGAAGCGACTTTGTACTATATAGAGAAGATTTATTTTTATCTCTAATATCCCTTTTCTTAGTAGGTATTGAGAATGAATAGGCCAACCCTAGAGTAGGTCGGTAGAATTCATAAACTTTCGAAAAGTGAATTCTTTATTACGAAGGGTTCCTCACCTCTGATCGGAGACGGAACTCGAGTTATTTTAACTAAAATTTAAATTGTTGCAGGTCGGTACTTGCGTGTATTTAAATAAAAAAATTGAGTATTGTGGAGGTGCTATACGATGTCAGGTATACGAAATGTGGTCTCAAGGGGACAGGGTAGCCTGTGGAGTAATTACTGAAGATACTAAGATAGTGTTTAGATCTTCTACCTCTATGGTCTATCTTTTCATACAAATGTCTTCTGAAATGTGGGACTTTGATATACATGGAGATTTATATTTCGAAAAAGCTGTTAACGGATTTCTGGCAGATCTTTTCGCTAAGTGGAAGGTAAAATAAATTTAGAATTATTAAACACAATTCGATACATTGACATAATTCGAAAGAATAATACGATTTTGTGAATACGGTATTTCACAGAAAAATGGCAGTAATCACGAGGTGACGATAGTATTGTTTTCAAGAACATTTTATAAAGCTAAGTCTTTGGAGGAGTTTCCGCAACATATGAAAGAATGTCTACAAAAGGATTACAGAGGAAGATTTTACGAGGATTTTTACAGGTAGGGGATCGTTCATTAATCACGTGAGGCTCCAAAGGGTGGGGTTCGGAAGAAATCACGAAAAATCACAAGGGGAAGGGGTGTAGTGAGATATCACGTGTATTTATTTTTTCTTTGATCGTGCCTTGATCGTCTCCGTCTGCCCTTATTAGTCGCCAGTAATTGTAAGCTGTTGCCAGTAAGTGATTTTCACCTGAATACACCAATTCATTTATTATTTAATGCAACTCAGAAACAACCTTCCACCGTTATGACTTTCTGGACATTTTTATCACGGTGCTTAGTAATCTAATGCTGGAAAAGCATTAGATTATATCTAAAGATAATAATCTGAAATTTTTAAAGATACCTTGTGCTAAAAATATACACGTTATTTTGGGTAGGGGGGACTTAGTCTAAAACATTACCACGTATCACCTAGGGAAAAAGGGGGGGGGGGGTTAAAAAGTTGCTAAAAAGCATCACGTGATTAATGGAACAATTTTTTTTAATATTTAGTTCTTGTACTTACATTATTTCATTGTACACAGAGTTGCAGTTCAAAACGAACGATATGAAGACTGGTCAAACGTCTTACTACAACTTAGGCGTTTATTTACTGACTATCAAAAAATTGTGTTGCAATACCACGAAAGACCAAATATGGAAATTCCAACAGCCATTAACTCTACAGCCGCGCAAGGCAACTTTCTCGAAGTATTGAATATGAGCTTGAATGGTATGTTGTTTTAAAATAATCTAGATTTATAGTTTCATATGTATTACAATAATATATAATATAATAACTCCACTCATCTCACACACTGATTTGATCCCAAACTAGGCACAGCCTGTACTATGGTAACCAGACTGCTGATAAACATACTTATATATTTCTAAATACATACATATTATAGATAAATTACACCTAGACACAGAACAAATGATCATGCTCATAACACAATTATTTGTCCTGGGTGGGAATCGACTTTAGCATTTCTCGCATTCACAATATTCACGTCGCTTCTGGGGTACGCCCTAGTATTAGTATCCATATCTAATGCTTTGTCCTCAATTCTTGGAGAAATGTTTTTCCCTGTCTTTTTACGGCCGCTTGCCACCTAACGCCAACGTTGTGACTCTCGTGGAAGCCTTAGGAGCCGCCGTGGACTCTGGAGTTAATTCACCGCCAGCCCTACTGCCTTTTTTTTTTTTTTTTTTTGTGCGTGTGGAAACCCCCTCGGGCCGTCACCCCACCGGGGTTTTCGGTGGGGCGGTGTGTCGGAATCGAACCGACTAAAACCACACGGTGTGCCGTACTGCGCCTTAAGTAGGAGGGATCCGGGAACAGCTTTATTACGACATCCGGAACCCTCCTAGCGCCTGCCCGCTAAAGCGCGGGCACCACCATCGGGTACAATCCTCTCAATTAGGCGACGTCCAGGCACACGCGGACGCCGCCTCTTCGCGGGGGGCCACTACAGCGGGTGGAGGGGAAAACCCGTCCCGTCCACCCGCGGCCACACTCAGGGCGGCATGAGGCGCTGGTATGCGTGCCTCCGCCGCCCGGTTCGCCGGCGGCGAATTAGGTCCGAGTGGAGATCGTCCTCCCGGACCCTTTCCGCCGCCTCCTTCTGCGAGATGACGTCCTCACAGAAGGTCGCGACCGCGGTAAAATTCCTGTCGCTACCGGCCATGGAGCGTATGACGGCCGGTAGCAAGAGATCATCTCTTCCGATGACTGCAGTGAGGGCCCGACGCTGCGTCGCCCAGGCGGAGCAAACCGCCAGCGTGTGCTGAGCCGAGTCCTCACTGCAGTCGCAGTGGTGACAGGCGGGACTCAGTTCCCTCCTAGCGACCGAGTGCAGGTACTTCCCGAAGCAGCCGTGCCCGGAAAGGACCTGCGTCAGTCGGAAGGAAAGGGTCCCGTGCTGCCGCCCTGCCCACTCGACGATGACCGGCTGAAGCGCCTCCACGGCGGCAAAGCCAGCACGTGGAGCCTCCAGCCGGGACGACCAACGAGCCATGGTGGCTCGGCGAGCGGCCTCACGCCATTCGCGTACCTCTTCGGGCGGGGGCCGACTGCCGCTTCCCGCCCGGAACTCAGCCGTTCGCCGATATACTTCGGCGAGCACTTCCGCCTCCAAATCCCACGGGGGAGTCCCGGCCAACGCGCACGCCGCCTCCGTCGACACGGTGCGGTATCCGCGTATGGCTCTGACCGCCATAACCCTCTGAGGGCGCCAGAGGCGCGCCCTATTTTGGGCGGTCAGAGCTCCCGCCCACACCGGTGCACCGTACAGTGCCATTGACCGGACAACCCCCGTGTACAGCCGTCTCGTAGCGACGCTGGGTCCGCCCAAATTGGGCAAGAGTCGCCCAAGGGCGGACGCAGCGCCGACCAGCTTCGGAGCAAGCTGTCGGAAGTGCTCGTCGAAGAGCCACCTACCGTCGAGGATCAGGCCCAGATACCTTATGTGGGCCTGAACCGGTACGAGGACCGAGTTGACCACGATAGAGGCGCCAGGGGGTGGACCACGACGGGGCCCATGGAATAAAAGGGCCTCCGTCTTATCCAGGGCCACCCGCAAGCCCAGCGCCTCGATGCGCCCGACCACCAGAGAGACTCCCCTGGTAGCCAAGCGCGCCGCCTCCTGAAAGTTCACCCCCCGGGCTGTGACCAATGTGTCATCGGCGTAACAAATTACGCCGAGCCCGGGGGGGAAGTCGCCTCGAAGGGCCCAGTCGTATCCCATGTTCCACAGGAGTGGTCCAAGGACAGACCCCTGCGGAACACCGCACGACATGGGCCGACGACTCAATACTCCATCTTGGTCCTCGTACATGACGGTACGCTCCTCTAAATAGCCTGCCACTAGCCGCCTCAGGTACCCTGGCACTCCGTGATACTGGAGCGCTTCCCTGATGCAGCTGAATGGCAGACTATTGAACGCGTTGGCGATGTCCAGCGACACCGCCAACACCACGCCGCCACAGCTCACTACCTCTTCGGTCACGGCCCTCAGGCGCAACACAGCACCGACCGTCGAACGCCCCGCTCGAAAACCGAATTGGGCGTCCGACAAATCGGGGCCGACCTCGTCAAGGTGCCGGACGATGCGGGCAGAGAGGACCCTCTCAAACAATTTACCCGCCTTGTCCAGCAACACGATGGGCCTGTAGGCCGCGACCGAGTCGGTAGGCCGTCCCGGCTTCCTTAAAAGTACCAGCCAGCCCTACTGCCTGCCCCAACCTGAACTCGCAGTAAGTAATCACGCGACCTTGATTCCGAATATGTCGCAGAATTTCGCGTGAGAGGTTTGAAATCGGAGTTTCCATCACTGGCCTTGCGGTCCGCGGGAGAAATTTTATTTCCATCCTAACCCCGCAACAAGCTATCGCTCCTCCGGGAGGGCATTTCCCCTATCCACCACCTAAGGACGCGGTCTCTATTGAATAAGGCTAAACCAAAAGCGATACCTCTTGGGGTACCCTCTAATATAATTTTATTTGAACTGTTTTACTTATTTCTCTTCTAGTATTCGAAAAGCACTATTTGGACAGGTGCTTCGACCGCACGGGACAACTAAGTGTGGTTATTACTCCTGGGGTGGGCGTGTTCGAAGTCGACAGAGAACTGACTAACGTTACCAAACAACGCATCATTGACAACGGAGTGGGCAGCGACTTAGTCTGCGTTGGAGAACAACCCTTACATGCTGTTCCACTTTTGAAATTCCACAATAAGGACAATAACCTAAACTCAATAGACGACTATTCTATGCCGCATTGGATTAATTTATCCTTCTATTCAACAAACAAAAAAGTGGCCTATTCAAACTTTATTCCGAGAATAAAATTACCTCCCAGAAAGAGCCAGGAGCCGC
Organism: Euplagia quadripunctaria; assembly: GCA_963859945.1. Classification (NCBI taxonomy): domain Eukaryota; kingdom Metazoa; phylum Arthropoda; class Insecta; order Lepidoptera; family Erebidae; genus Euplagia; species Euplagia quadripunctaria. The sequence goes on along the minus strand of OY982564.1, from coordinate 17,119,504 downwards.
TGAGGAAAATGTATGAAGATGAAAAAAAAGGGAAGTTGTTGAAAGAAGATGACTATATACATAATTCCATATTTGATTATGATGCGTACGATGCGCAAGTGTTTCAGTTGCCGCCAGCACATAGCACGTGGTGAGATTTCACAATACTGCATGGTTTTCTAGCTCCTACCCCGTAGCAAATAAGTAGTCACTATACAATTCTTGAAAGAAAGATGAAAGATGAAAGTTCCACACCAGCAAGGAAATGCTTTTTTATGCTATTAATAAATTGGTTTCCGTTTTAGAATAATAATTCTAAAAACCTTTTTTAAGAACAAAATATTTATTTAATAAGTGGATACTTCCCTTAAAAATTGTATCTTTGCTATAAAAATAAAGAAGAAGTTTATGAATTCCGATGTACTCTCGAATGTGAGGCGAGTTGTTTTTCAACTTGTAAAAAAAGATTAAATATGGATGTTACCATTTATTCGTTTTTATCACAGCGTGCAAAAGGTAACACGCACGAAGAAAACTTCTGTAGCAGGTTTGGAGGGTATAAGTAGAAGAAGTCCGCCTACCTCTAGTTTACATCACAGAAAGATGTCGGATCCTGATATTCATCATAGTGTCGCTGACATTTTGCCTACTGGTGGTGAGTCTTATTTTACATGAATTGTCAGTCTAAACCCAAAACTTATCAGTATAATTAATTAATTAAAAGTAATAAAAAGCTAATTATTGTTCATGGCAACAGTCACATCTGAGAAATAGTGTAAGTTGTCTTAAGATTAATAAATACCTATTTTTATTCAGTTATTTAAATTAATTTTTAACATTGTTTGAATCAGACTTGAATCTGTCCATATATATATATATTTTTTTTTTTTTTTCATACCTCACACGCGGCCGTCTGATCCCAAACTAGGCAGAGCACACGTTCTGCCTAGTTTGAGGGAGTACAGACTATGGTAACCAGACTGCTGATAAACATACTTATATATTTCTAAATACATACATATTATAGATAAATTACACCTAGACACAGAACAAATGATCATGCTCATGAACCCATGACCTCTGGCTCAGCAGTCACGGTCACTAACCACTAGACCAACAGACCAGTCGCTATTACAACTTGTGAATCCCAAGATTACATTTGTGATCAATTATTAAATTTTAATTTGTGCCTATTGTCACATACGTGTAGTTACCGATATCTACTACAATCGTAATAATTATTCTGTTATTACCTACTTAGTTTCCTTACATAAAAACAACGTCCATTTTATTATGTTTTTATTTTAGTTTAAACGTACATGTTACTCATAGTCATTTAAATTAATAATGTATGTATTACTTAAACTCAGTTTTAAATTTTCACAATTGAAGGCAAGCGAGGTGCCTACGATACGAACAGCGACGCCACAGACTCCCCTCTGTCAAGCAACCGACTGTCGCCACGCAGCTCGATATCCTCCCACAAGCCGGTCATCAGGACTGGCCGAGCACTTATCAACCCGTTCGATCCATCTCACGTCACAGTCAAACTGACCAGTAATAGGCGGAGGTGGACACATATATTTCCTAAAGGTAAGACTTACATTTGGACGGAGTTTAAAAAGGGGTGGAGTTTCCGATACGGTTCTCTTTAAATCTTCCTAAAAATCAAAGATTGTTTTTTTTTTATGTTAGTGGATCACTATTTTCCTACATCGATTATATTAGTTGTAAACCAATTTCTAAGGATCCCCTATTATAATAAAATGAAAATCTTTCCTTAGCTAAAAATAAGTTAGACAGTTTTAGTTTTTGAAAGATTGAAATTATGAAGAATATCAGTGTTACTATGCTTTTAAGTTGAAATATTACTGTGTTTCCTAGGACCAACTGGAGTGTTAATACAGCAGCATCATTATCAAGCGCGGCCTGCAGGAGAGCCAGCTTCTAGGAGCGAAGATCATCGCTGTGAAAATAATGTAAATAAAGAAAACGGATCTTCAATTATAAACAATACTCATTCTATTTATCAGGTTGATGGTGAGTTACACTTAAGAGCTGTAAAACCTTTACAATCGTCGGGAAAATGGCAGTTAAAACTAGAAGGTTTCAGATTCATAAGGGATAAGAGTCTTACTATTGATCGCAAATCCAATCCGCTATAGGAGCTTTTTATAGACACTTAACTACCTTTTACCCGTGGATACGCTGCGTTATTGTAGATTTTGTCTATCAATTAAGGTATCCCTCGGGGGCTTTTGGCTCAATGAAAGGTACCCTTTTTAGGTACGTAAGGTATGTAAGGGGGGGCTCGTGGCTAAGTGGTAACCGATTAGGTTAGCTCATTGCAAGGTTAAGTAATTCTAACCAGGTCAGTTTTAGGATGGGGTAACCATTCTTAACACGTCGAGACCCCTCCGTGCCTCGGAGAGCACGTTAAGCCGTCAGTCAGGGTTGCCATACAAACATCTGGCATTCGTTACGAGTTGTTGGAGCCCTAAAAAAAGTCAGACAGAGAAAAAAAGTCTGGTCTAACTACAGAACTTTGTCGTGGAGGTCTGATTGGAGTCGCTTCACGTAAAATATCGAAATTCGGCCGTTTCGTAGTTAGACTGAAAGCCGACCCCAACTTATTTGGGAAAAGGCTCGGAAGATGTTGAAATGTTCCCTGTATCCGTTTCTATGCCGTCCATGTAAACTTGTATGTAAAATTTCATGATGATCTGTTGAGTAATAACGGCCACAAGCAAACTCACATTCTAATTTATAATATTACTAAGGATTCTCGCTTCTATTACAGGTAATGTGATAAGTCGCAAACGCATGTTGTCTACATCAGGGACGTTAGGCGGCCTAGGGGTCAATTCGAGCGCGCCATCGACTACAAACAATGCCTCACTCGCGCTATTGTGGGGTGCGACTGGCGAACAGGAGTGGACTCCCGCTCTAACTACAGGTTGGTAAAATATATTAGAAAATTTGTGCATTATACAGAGAAGATAAAATCTTAGATTCCCAAAAGACTGATTAATGCTGTTAAAAATATCGTTTTGCGGAGTGATTTTGATCACAATAGCTGTTGATCAAAGGCAAGGCAAATCAGTCATCATTCGCTTTTTTGCTCGTTGTGAATTTGGTCCAGCCTCGATAAAAATTTGCCCATGGTCCTTTATATTTCTATTTCCTATAGATGATTTTGTTTTTCGTTTTAACATAAAGATTTGAAAAGGTAGCCCTAAGTTGGAATAAATGAACGAGACGCGAGGCTAATGGGTTTGCATCTTTTGCAACGTACCTACCTCTAAAAGCATTGGCTTTAATTTTATGTACCGTAAGAGGAAACCGTTTCGTGTCACGTTTACCATAACTAGAAATATATTTTCTTAAATCTTGTTCGTAACTCATTTGTCTTAAATAACAAAAATACGCTAAGACATTTTTTTCTGAGACATAAAACTTAAAATTAATTTTACGATGACATTTTTATGTCATGTATAATGTTGTACTAAAGATGTCCCTTTAAGCTAAAATTCATTCGTTGATACCCAGAATAGATATAATATGACAAAACCTATTAATTTTTTTAATGTAAATACTTTTAAAAAAATCACAATTAACTACCATTTTGTTATTGTAGCTATTTACATCATAATAAATCATAATAACTGAAAGAAAAAAGCAACATTTCAAAATATAAATAGGTATACTGGTATACCCAACACAAGAAAAATATTCAAATAAATCTTTTAGATGTGTGTACTGCATGTAATGTTCTTAGCATGTAATAATCCAGTGCACTAGAAAACTTTTAAAAATAATACGCTCGTTCAAAATTTACTAATTACACGTTTGGAAACTTCTAGAAGATGCATTTGAATCATTTTTAAATTCGCTCTATTTTTTCATAATCAGTTTCAAGTGTTGGTTGAATTACTAAATGTTCATTTCACTTTTAATGTTTCATGACACCATCGCGTTGAAAATTCTCTTCAAAACTCATTGGATCCAAGCGAACCGAGCTATAGGTTTGATATTCCATTTATTGGATTTGCATTGAGTAGTTTCTGCATTATTATTATGTGTTAATCAGTATAATATTATATGCTAGAGCCGCTACAGGGGATATATTTTTATTTAAAAAGCTTTTTAATACGACTGAAACAATTTGATAAGTAATAAATATGTATTGATAAACATTATAATTATAAAATAAACGCACAATAAACTTAAATGAGCTTATATTATGCTAAAAAACAGTTATAGATTTTTTCGAAACCTTTTCTAGTGAGAGCTTTATATAATTTGCCTGAGTGACATATTTGATTAGAACAATAAAAAAATATTTAAATAATATTCCACTTTTGTTGATCAGCATAAACCCTGTAGTCAGGGCGCCAGAGCATTAGAGTGTGGTGGTCATTTATAACAATACGATATAATTAAAAAATACGTAGAATAACATCGTAGTGTCTACTTCGACGGAGATACGCGTCATTGTTTATTATTGCAAAATAACTTAAAAATCGGCTTTTTAGGTTTTCATTATCTTGAAAAGTATTGGTTTTAAAGCAAAATGTTAAATACAAAAGCTGTTTATCCGACGATTTTACATAAGGATTAGGTGTTAAAATAAATAGTTTTTTTTTCATTGTTTAAATAAGCGAGAAAGACAAAAAATGCAAAGAATTTAAAATGCGTGAAGATGCTCGTTGCAATATTCAAAATTGAATGAAATTCGAATATGTTACAGATATTAGTATGTTTTTCATTGTACGCCAAGTCTGATCGCGAAATTTCAAAATGGCAGCCAATTTTAAAATTGTTAATTTAAAATTCGATTGTGTATAAAGTATCGTATTGTTATAAAAGACCACCACTTTTTTTGGCTCTGGCGCCCGGATTACTGTCTGTAGGGTTGTAAAAGCAATATTTTTTTAAATTCAATTCACCTATTGTTACTCAACATTAACCTTGTCTGAGAGACAAGCTGCTTTACTGTAGCCTCCACACCATTTGATGGCAGTTCAGGAATTGTAAAGGCTTTTCATTTTCGTTATTTCATCTATATATTATCGATATTACGCATTACAATTGTTGCGCGATATGCAGAGTTAGTTTTATGCTGTAAAATAATTAAATTCAGCAAAAACAAGTTTCAGTAAATAAAAAATATTAAGAAAATTTATTAACGCAGTTACAAGCTCTTTGCGTATACTGATAGTATGATAATAGTTCAAAAGTTTACATCATGATGATAATACCAGCCTTTCCTATAATAATAATAACGACATTTTAAAGCAGGAGTATATTAATTAAGGCGACATATTGTGATAACCAACGCCATTGCAACAGTCATAACTCTTTTGGTAACATACGTTCGAAGGTGTTCTTAAGATCTGCTACAATGATGACATTTTTAAAGCAAAATAAATGAAGCTCGCACTTTATTTTGAAATATAAAACGAAAATAAACAGCATGCGTTCGCTTGTTCTAAATTAACGCTTTTTTTAACAACAGCACACTCACGTTACATTCCCTTCTCATCATATGCATTTTCATATTTTTAATACTCTAATTTGTATCTTATGAAATCTTATTTTGTACAATATATTAATTAAAATGTAAATAACAAAATAGGAATACGGTTGTGTTTAGATAAGTAAGTTTATTGGTATGCTTGTATGTAGTCCTTACATATTAACAAACCAAATTCATATACCCCTTCAGTTCATGAATGTGAAATCACTTTTATTTTCTACTGCACAACATGCATTTGTTATCATTTCGAACACGATAACATTTAAATTTTTAACTAAAACTGTACTTGACCGCAATGTTAGAATTATTTCTTGCCTGTGACTTAGTTATCCACAGCGGCAGATTTAACCCTTATCCAGGCATATTCAAAGAAATGCTATATAATATTTACTTTATAAACCTTTCTAGGTGTGGATTGGAAATCGTTGACTATCCCAGCTTGCCTGCCCATCACGACCGACTATTTCCCGGATAAGCGTTCTTTACAGAACGACTATTTAGTGTCGGACTACAACCTTTTACCGGATGACGTCAACGCAGACTTTGCACGGAATAGAGCTATTTATAAGGAGCCGTTGACAACTATGGAAGTATTCAAAGAGTTGGTTTCGCAGAGATTAGCCCAGGTAAAGTATAACTAGTATCACAGATAAGATAATAGCTAGTATTATCTTATAAAAGTATTTTTAATTATATCATGTATTTTTTTTACATCAGGCATAGATGCGAGTCATCTTATATAGTTGCCTCTTATTGCCTGTGAAATCTTTATAAGCCAACATTGTTCGATTGAATTACCTTTTTAAGTAACTCCATTTATTGGTTTCTGGTTTGTTAGGCAGTCATAATTTTAGGAAAATTAGGATTTTCTTATATAATTTTTTTATTATATAAATGTTTAAAAAAATTACAGGGTTTCCAACTAATAGTAGGAGTTAATGAAAACGAAGTAATAGAAGCTCACTGCCCATCTTCTGGCGGACCACCGCCCTCGAAAGTAGCACCTCAGATGGGCAAGGCAAACAACGTCGCCCCAACAAAACGATACTTACTTTCTATTGGAAGGATATTCCATAAGCTGACTCTGGTCGAATCTACCATTACCGTCACAAGATATAGGCCCAGGTAAGCTAATTTGTGTATACCACTATAGTGGGCCAGCAACAGCAAAGTCTATTCATGTGGCGCTTCTCTCTACAGAAGCTCAGAATACAAAGTTATTCTGCACAGCAGAACTTCGTGGGGAAGCGGCACTGTGTGTCCTGCTTCTAGTTGTGTTCAGATGATTATTAATACTCGAAATAGCAGACATTCTCTTAGTTTAACTGTTCGATTTTGCACCGCTCACCTGCTGATACGCAATAGGTGATGGTAATGAAACGGCAAAGAAACATAGGGCCTGTCTAATATATGTATAACTCAGCAATCCAGGGGCCAGGAGCCTTACTCACCTATATTCTGTAATATAATCTAAAAACCTTTTTTAGCTTTATTCTGAATTTTATTGAGTACCATGTAGTTTTCAAATATTTTTTGAAACGGGATTTGTAAGAAACTAAAATTAGAACTTCCAAAGAAATAGATTATACACTCTTGAATTGTATTATATTAGTATAGATATTTTTTCTATTGTAAAACTAATTTACACTTATTTTAGACACCCATACCCACCATTTAATATCCACTACCGGTACCGTTTCCATGCACCGAATCACGACACATATGAAGTGTCTTGGGTGTCTTTCACTACGGAGAAACTAGAGACGTATAACTGGAACTATATGGACCATTATATCTGTACAAGAGGGGACACTGACTTCGCGCTCGTTGAGGTTAATATCACGGTAATGATGGTCGCAACTTAGTACAATACTAACATAATTTATTATAAAAACTAAGTTGTGACTAATTTATATGTGTTATTTATAGTTATAAGATAAGATATAGATATATATGATAAGATATAAGATATAGATATAAGGTTGCTTGTATATTAAGTTAGAGGGCTAGGACTTACCGGCAACCGCCAGATTGATTTACAGGTATGCTAGCCTGACCTTCCTGAGCTATTGCGCACACTACCCATTCCATTCATATGAAAACGAAAACCGGCATTGAAGCAATGATTTCATTGCTTTTCGCCGAGTGAGTGAGGTTAACGGAGGCCCTAACCTTTCCCTCCCACCCCTTTCCCCTACTCCCACCTTAAAGGGCGACAACGCACTTGCGACTCTTGAGTTGCAGGTGTCCATGGGCGGCGGCAGTCATTTGCCATTAGGTGATCCGTCTACTCGTTTGCCCCCTAAATCTTAAAAAAAAAAACAAGATAAGCAATATCCCTTTCCTACCATTGCCTTCCCTTTTACCTACCTTTTTCTCTCAATATACTCCCAATTTGCCCATCTAATTCCCAAATGCCCTGCCCAAAAGGTTTGCCACTATTACGTAAGACGACTAAATTATAGTCAGAAAATGTGGGCTTTTGATACGCCTCTGCCTACCTCATCGGGGATATAGTATATATGTATACGGCGTGATGCATAACTATGATGTGATGTGTGTGCCTAAAGCAGGAAGAAACTGCTATGCTATTCATCATATTTAATATGTTACTTTATCACTTTTTATTGCTGTCGTAGACATTTACAATTAAAACTACTGTAAGTTTAAATTTTTAGTTGTGGAAGTGACCAATGTGTAAGGTCCCTTAATTTAATCTACTAAACAACATAATGATATATTATGTCAACTGATATGGTATCTTGAATTATTAAATCGGCACAACCGAGAACCATGTAAGCGAGAGCACAGGCTAAGGTTACTTTTCAATAAAAAAAATTAATTGTTCTTTCTCATAGAATCGCCAATAAAATAAACCGACTTTACAAATAGATGCTCCTAATCTTCTTCTAATGCTACGTTAGAAAAAAATACCACATCGTTTATCGTCAAGCACTAAATAAATAACCCGAAATGAGGAGACATTAAGACATGTTCACATGTTACGTTTATTCAATCTACATATTTTGGTGTAAACTCAACAGATGGGATCAAACAAAGTTATAACCAGTGCTCTGGTCCGAAATCACAACTCGCGACGTTGATTTATATCACACTAGCCACCCGCCCCGGCTTCGCACGGGTACAAATTATACACCAAAACCTTCCTCATGAATCACTCTGTCTATTAGTGAAAACGGCATAAAAATACGTTAAGTAGTTTTTCAGTTTATCGCGAACAAACAGACAGACGCGGCGGGGGACTTTGTTTTAAAATATGTAGTGATTAAATAGGGCTATTCAAAAAAAGTATTCATAATCTGTAGCTATAATATTTGAAAAATGACAAATATTGTATCTGTCTATATCAATATCCGCAATCATGTTCGGTACATCGCTTACTTCTACCCGTACTTACTACCATGTATCATAAAGACTTTATTATTATAAATGAAACCCTTCACTTAGATTAATGTATTTTTCAAGGCTCTCAAGTACTGGCGGTTCCGCACCTTACTCTTGCCACTATACAACCCCGCGACCAAACAAATTATGGAGGATGAAACGACACATTGTGACATATACCCTACTCCGACGAGACATGATCTTGATCAACTAACGGACGGTTTTCTCAAAATGACTGAACAGTACTTTAATAAGGTCAAAAGACCCAATAAGCAGAGGGTAAGTATGGCAGTTACAGGTTAATTTCATTTCGAAATGATCAAATTATCTCATAAATATATTAATGCAGCTCCTCCTTTTTACAATCAGTTGAATTTATTATAATCAATTTTTTTTCTGAAAATGAGCTAAATCTTTCGACTAAAATACTATCAGCTCATGACAAAATCATAACGAATGTTGATTGATGAAGAAATTGAAATCTAATCTCTGTCCTAAACTTGGCAGCAGATTTTTTCCGAAGACAAATTTTTGTTAATAGTGTATATACTAGTACTACACTACTACTACTAGTACTATATATACTATACTACTACACATTTCAGGAATTGTTTTTTCTGTACAATATGTGCCTATGTATGTACATAATTATGTCCATATAAATATTACACAATATAAATTTCCCAAGCATGTTATTTGCACAGAATGTCACTTAGTTACCTAATTTTGCACTGCATGTATTGTAGTTTAGCACCATTTCCTAAATGTCTAATGTAGAAAAGGTTAGTGAAACAACGCAAAACCGAATGTTCCAATACTGATTTTGATTTTAGTAATAATTAAGTAAATATCTTGTCGTATTAACCACTTATAGCCTTGAACCCGAAGATACGAGTGACGTATTTTTACTATCTAACCAATAGCTATATTTTAATTACCGTAATATTATTAAATGTAATAAAATTACGGGCCTTTTACTTGTTTGCCAATACATTGTGTAAAAGAATATAATTAAATAATGTCCCCGACCAATTTTCAAGACATAATATATTTTTAAACCTAATTTTTGTATAGGAAATGTGATATATTTTTCTTCTTAACTCAAATGTATCATGTGATGAACTTGTGTCTACAAATCGCGAACAATAATCCATTAGGATACGTGCGTGGTTTGAAGAATTTAAACGAATTAAAATTTATACTTCAAAATATAATACGTCGATGAAAAAGGAAAAAATTACTTTTAAACGCAAAGTGCTTAAGGGTATGCGTTATTTCACTAACACATTGTATAGCTGTGCTGGACCTGCTTGAAATAAAAAAAAATCTTACACAGTATTTAGTACTAAATGTTCGCTCAAACTTGAAATTTAAAATGTCACTGTCTAGTTTGTTAGCAAAGCGCATGATGATAGATAAAATCTCGACATTTGTGACTATTATCTATTTCAAAATGTCAAGCCTTGTCCATCTATGATCTATGTATGCATATTGTTATTATGTGGGTATGTGATCATTATGATCAATTAATTATATTTATATGATGCACACCGTGTTACTTTTTAATTTCATGTTTGAACTTGAGCGCATGATTTAACTTGTATAAATATGTTTTATTAATCTAACGAGACCGCAGACCGGGCGTATATTAGCCATGGTACTTAGTAGATGCAAAAAATAACTTATTTTAGACTTTTCATTTGCTACTTAAATTTTTAAGGGTTGAAACAATATATGACACCGATTATATAGCGCAGCTGGTACAAATTTTGCTTCAAAAATAATTGCTTATCTACACCAATGTAACATTACAACTCTGCTCTGCGGTCTTAAAAGATAAGTGTGCTAAAATCGCGTCAGCAATATGCCTCGAGATCGCGGGCTCTCAATATAGTTATTGGGGGCGTTCGGTCGGAGGGAGGCGACAATACTTCGTCGAGTGACGTCGGACGGTCACAGGGTCCACTGGGCCTGGTGTAAGGGTCTCTTGTAAGGTGTGGGTGCTGCAGATGGCGATAGCGGCGGCCGGCACCGACGCAGCGCTGACGAGGCGCCGACACTCAACCTCCATCCTCACACGAAATGCCCAGGTACCACCCCACACTACACTAAATAATAACATGTTGTTGTATGTAACAATGTACCTAGACATAACATCTGACCGTCTTCATATACACGACGATGGCAGCAATAGTCAGAAGTTTTTGACCAATTTTTTTTACTACCGACATCATTCAAAACCAATTGGAGAGTGACACTATCTTCGAAACTTGCGGGTCTATTGTTTAGCTCCAAGATATATGTGAAACAATCAATCAGCTTATTTTATTAACTGTTGGGTGCATGCCTGTCAGAATTTGCGCCTTAGCACAGTTTATGTGCTTTCTCAGTTTAAAATATATACTGACACTTATTTTCCTGACAGTGCCTAAAAGTTCGAATGATGGTTTATAACATGTACAGTCAGTGGCGAAAGTCTCATCACGTATCCTAATTTATTAGACAGGATGAGCAATTAATTTCTTCCCCTGAGGATAGGAACTATCCTTACTCACCAATTGACTACAGATTTGTTTTAGTCGGTAAGCTTTTTGTAAATCTGTAGGACTTTCGTTGCTGGTTGTGCACAACATAGGTATTAAATCAATAAAGTTAAAGTTACACTTATGATACTTTATATCTACGATGACACGATTCACACAGCGATAGTTATGTCTATGGTAGTTATTATTTAGTGTAAAGCCCTCTTTCGCCACTCCCTCCGTCTCCACGCCAGAATACTTCGACACTTTTTAGTTTGTGCCACGATCAAATGGGGCAGACCTCATTTTTTTTGTTGACATCTGTGATCGTCAAATTTAACATATCGACGGTCTGGTTGTTTGATCGATTGACTTAATTTTTTTTTGTTCGATTCGCCATCAAAATTTTATAATTTGAAAGTTATTTTCTGTGGCATATTTGCGCACTCATTTCATTGGCTACATTCAAAAATGGTTTCTAAACGATTGTTTTGAATTTAGATTAACCTTCCACTGGAGTGGCGTTTGACCTTCTAATCTTACATCTTAACCTACATAGACTAATTTTAACAACTGATTAAGAACGTACGTACTAATTTCATTAGAAAAAGTCATAATTTTATAGATATCAGTGCCGCTTTACGTTTTTCCAGGTGGATGACACTTTTATGCTACTGGCCTAAAAGTGTATGATTATTGGAAATCACCTCTGGGTTATTATCCAATAAAGTATTTCGAAGCTTAAAACGATAATATGTAAATTATTGAGACTTGAATTGTATCATTGCAGTTTCATTGTAACATTCTATAATGTCTCAAAAATTGTTTTTGTTTTGAGTTTCTTGTTTTGACAAAATGATCTTGTCTTCGCGGTGCTCTTGAATGAGACTGTTCTTCTTGTATAATGCAAACTGCGTGTATATTTGCACTGCTTATTATAAGATTATGCATAATAATGCACGGAATGCACCAATAATGACATTTTATTTGCTCGCTTTTTAGTTTATTTCTGATTATCCTTATTTGTAGTAAACGACATAACATTGAAATCAATGAATAAGATTACACCGGGTTTTGCAATTCAATTCTCTATTACTCCATTCTCTATTCTCCAACGAGATGGAAGCAATAACTGGTAAACTGCAAATATAATGTACAGTCATGTTCAAAAGTATTAGAATCCGCCAAACTGCCATTATTATGTATGTTACATATTTTTATGTTTTCATGCGAGAGAAAGAATACTGCCCCGCTAAGTCAAAGTCGAAAATTACTTTGGTAACTTTTGCTGATTTAAAAAAATCTATCCGACCCGTTCATTTATGCGCGGTGCAAAGAATTTCTACGAAGATATGAGATCAGTAGGGCTTTTTCAATAGAATAAGAGTTATAATTGACTCTAAACATTTTAAAAGTGACTTTTTTACGCTATTAATTGCTAACGATGATAAAAAATTACTATTTTTTTTGTTAAACTTTTTAAACACATTGCTAGTTTATAGCAATGTGTTAACGCCATTCAATAAAAAAAAAAACTCAATCCTATTTCCCTTCTGTACTCCATCTCTTGCAAGCACTGAAGAAAGAAGACAGAACCATTAGTCAAATTTCACAAGCAAACGTCAAGTTTGATACTAATTAGTTGCAACTCACTCTCGCGCGAATAAGACGTCTTTTTAATACCGCAACCACTATTATCGTGAAATATTAGAGAAAGTGCTATTCCCTTAAACCAAGTCAAGGTGAGACCGTACTGAGGACTGAGTGATCAGGGTGTCCTAAACATGATGTCGCGAACATACCATTGCAGTAAGAAACAAAACATGTCCACAGAAAACTAAAAAAAAAAAAAATTAAAGGAAATACAAAGGTTCGCTCGCGACAAGCTTATAAAAGCTTAATTTTAATATGATATAAAACATATTAAATTCTATAATTTAACATAATGATGGATTTGATTTAATTCAAAGCTTATCTTCTTCTTTTGAAATAAAAGCTGTTTTTTTATATTTTTTTTCTATTAATTTACTAAAGAGAGAAAATGAATGTTAATAAAAGTAATTACTTAACTGCCATACTCTAGAAACAAATTACCGGTTTTCGGGCAACTAAAATTATACTTAATTATGTATTATGATTTTTTATTCATTATGCTTTGGATATTCGATTGTACATTATAGTAATATTACACTATTTTGAATGTTGTACTACAATATAAGTGATTACTGTTGTGTTAAAGTGAGTGTTGTGTGTGGTGTATCAGGGCGGTGTATCGAACTCTCCCTTCAGGGAGCGCGTGGGCAGCACTCGTCTACCTGACCGACCGAGGCTACGGATCGAAGCCATGTCAGTACAAGACACACCTAGGTATAAAATGTTCACTGTGTATTTTTAAAGAAGATAACCATTACACTAATTTTTGGTGGATAACATTAATTTAAAAATAAACAGTGGTTTTCAATGTATTTTATACGCGTTTCGTCTTCCATCACAAATATATCTACTAATATTGACGGTGATTGTTACTTTTCATTTGTAATACTTCAGTGCTCGGATTATATTTAATTGTGGTTTCATTTTTTTAAGTTTACTTTCTCTTAAATAGCTTTATCATCCATTATCTATGTATAAATATCGTTAAATAGTGTTGAGACTTTTTTTGATATGTTTATACCTAACCCATTGTTAAAAATTATCGTAAGTGTTACAATTATGAAACGCATATGAAAATTACATTTTTTACTTCAGAATTTCTTTATTTACTTAAGCATGTGTTGTCGTTCGCATGGCGTGCTGGTGCTTTGTGCAAATACTTTATTAACATTCATTCACCCACGAACCGGCCTCATTATTTATTTTATATGTGTAATTAATTATCATCACTGGAATAAACATTTTTATTTTATTTAACCTGGATGTTACCATAACCATATGTATTTATATGCATTCAATTATATTTGTTGTAAATTTATCATCCATTTTTGACAATTTATTTTTTACAGATGTCTTATTCTCGACATGATTAATTTTCTATCACTAAACGTTCATTGAATGCTTGCTCGTTCTACTTCTCCCAGTTGCTTATTCTTTATTCTTATTGGATGTTTCATTGCAGCTACTATCACCTACTAAGTCACTAAACACTAGTCAATGCCACAAGTAAGTATACCAATTCGCTTCATCCTTTGAATCACTTAGAACTTGCAAACAATATCAGCTCTGTCACATAATAAACAACATTTTTATTTAGAACTTTTTATTTTAAAATGATTTGGTTTAATTACTATATCAGTAGTATGTTATGAAAGTGTTATAGAATATGTCGAGCCGCCCCCTGCTCCGCTTTCAAATACAGAATACAGATATACATGCTCACAAGGCACTCTTAATATACAAGGTGGCGCAAAAGTTATGAAAAAATTATATCAGAGTTGATGGACATTTGTGCTCGATTACGGCAATTTTCGAATTGTTGTTTGTAGGGAGATCACTCGAAATTGGTGTCTCAAAATCTCCATCGTTGCCAGAGAAAGCGGTTGTTCCGCCCTGTTGGAACCAATAATGCTCGAAACCCAATTGAGTAACTTGCGGAAAAATACTCATTTAACATCTGTCTGTAATGTTCATTAGTTAGATGGTTCCATCAGCGTCCTCAAAAAAATAAGGGCTTATCACTTTTTCACATTCAAACACACTTTGAGGGAATGCAACGGCTCTTTTTGTATTTCATGTGGGTTATCTGTGCCCCAGAAACGCATTTTTTTTACATACTTAACTACTTAGTTAAGTAGACATAGGCTTCGTCGCTCATTATGATTTTGGATACGAAATCATCCTCTTCTTGCACCAAATTTAACAGAGCACGCCGGCGAGGAAAATGATGACGAAGTTTACGCTGCGTTTAAACAACGACCGAAAATTGGTCAAATAAGCAGTAACAATAATACCACGTTCTTCAAGTGTGTATCGCTCAATGACATTTAACGCCATTTGCAAATATTAAGCCACATTCATTATGACATTACTTTTGCGCCACCTTGTAGAACCGCAGGGAGAGCGGGTATAGGAGGGCGACCAGCTCTCGTCCCACAGGATTGATCTGTAGATTAGTACGACTGTCATAGGTATTATACGAGTGTAGGCATAAGAAACGATTTTCTTACAATCAGCACCCCCTGTAAAATACTCATCACATTCTCATATACGAGGCATGCTTTTTAAGTTTTGTCGTTTGAGGAAAAAACACTAGAACCTTTTAGTACTTTTTATTGTTTTTCAAAGTATTCACTACGTAGTTTAATACACTTTTCCATTCGCTCTAACCAGTTATTTAAAACATTTATTCCGTGTTCAATATGGCTGACTTAAAGCGTCGACTGCTTCTTCACCGCACTGAAACCTTTGACCCCGAAGATTTTTCTTAATTTTAGGAAATGTAAAGAAATCGTTAGGGCTTAGGTCAGGACTGTGCGGAGTACTGTTTTTTTGCAATGAACGTGGCCACCATCTTCTCTGAAATGCTTCGAGTGCGAACAACTTTAGTCGGCTTTGGCTCGTCTTGGAAGACCCATATTGTAGACTGTTGCTTAGAATCAGGATCGTAGGCATAGTTCCAAGATTCGTCACCACTGATCATGTCATAGACGTGATTTGACTCTCCTCGGTTAAACCTTTAAAGACTTTTCTTACACCATCTGACGCGAACCGCCTTTTGATCGTCGGAACGCAAATGCGGTATCCAACGGCTTACAAACTTTCTTACACCAAGCGCCTCGTGCAAGATTTTATGAATGGTTGAATGGTCCCCGAGATGCCTCTGTCTCTCGAAATGTCCCATGACGATCTTCGAGAATGAATTGTCTCACAGCAATGCAGTATCTTCAGTAAAGGCAGATTTTGGACGTCCTTTACGAGATATGTCACTAAAACTGGTATGTCCTCGCTGGAATTCTAAATACCAGCATTCGACAGTAGGCAGACATGAGGTTTAATCATGGAACACAGATGTTAACTCTTCGAAACACTCAAGCCGTGTTAGGCCCCTCCGAAAGTTGTAAAAAATTATTGCACGCACATTTTCCTTAGAAAGATGCATTTTCGTACGTGACCTTACAGATTCGAAACAACGCTGTGACTAAACAAAAGCATTAATCCTAATACTTTCAATTGTTTTAAGATTCCGAATTGAAACGAATTCGAATATTGAACAGTTCCAAATTTAAAATTGGCGGTAAATATGTAAACGACAGAATTTAAAAGGCGTGCCTGGAACACAATGATTCTTAGTACCATGTAAATCATAAATCTAAAATTTACTAAGGCTTAATAGAAAGTAAAGTGAAGTATCTCTAAAGCCACATTAAACTATTTTCTGAACTTGTCTGCATGTTCTCATAAAATTATTGGTGTATTCAAAGGAGACGTTCCATTTTTGTTTGGGATACCGGCTACGTACCTATCGTGCAGTAAAAATAAATTTTCGAAACAAGTACCTACATTTTATGTACAAAATAAAAATTTAAAATGTTTGACGTTTGTTAGATTTGTGTATAATTTTTGTTATATTAAAACAAAAAAGAACTCACGTGTGTAGTTCGTGGTGCCCGATTAGTTTTGAAACTATTCAGCTTAGTTTCAACTAGTCATATCCTCACACGTAGGTAAAACCGTATATCTTTACTAAATATGAATACTATTCACGAAGTCTGTCTCATATTATTGTATTTCTTAATATCTTATCCTAGAAAGACTTTGTTAGAGTCGAAACTCTAAGTTACTTATAGGTTCTGTTATCCCTAAGGGATTGCCCATTAATCACGTGAGGCTCGAAAGAGGGGAGGGGGTTCGGAAACAATCACGTAATATCACAAGGGGGGTGTAGTGAAATATCGCGTGTATTTATCTTTCGTGATTAATGGACGACCTCTAATTACAAACAAATTCTTAGATAATTTGACAAATACCTAATATTTTTATGAAATATAAAGTACATAATTTGTCATTTTTATAAAGTTAAGGTACATTTGATAGCCTAAAATGAAACATCTCATTTATCACATAATTTTCAATATCTTCTGCTTGGCAGCTTGAGCATTTAAGTAATCTGCTGTATATATATCGCATCCTTAGATTAAAACTGTTTTAACTCCTAAATCTGAATTTTTGAAACCCTGATTCGAAAATCTACACGGAAATACAACTGAAGTAATTATGTTTTCAGCGACGTCTGGTAGATGTCGCTAGAAGCCTGTTTACGTGAATGGCCTCCCTCTTCGCGCTCCCGCCAGCACTGCTATCTTTTTAAATTCTGAAAAAAGTGCATTTTTGAGTTAAAGCAGTTCAAATCGAGGAGTGCGGGTATATCATGAATAGAATTTAATTTATACTGTACATACTTGTAACCTAATATGACATTAACTTCAGGGCCGCGGTGAAAACTGTCCTTGAGAGGACGCAATCTCAAACCGGCGGTGAATGCGACGATACATATGATGATGGGTAAGATATTATTGTGCCTGTAAAATAATTGGAAGTTTGAAAAAAAAAATTGTGATAAATGAAAAGATCGTATCTAAGTATAAAGTGTCATAGAAAATCAATTTTTAGATTTTTTTTTTTCGCTAAACTTAAAAAGTTATATCAAATTAAAAATAAATGTTTGAATTCAGTACCGAAAACACTTGGGTTATGACATTTTTTTTTTTTACATTCAGGCTGTAATTACAAGCTTTATATTCTTCACTTGTATGTTTGTAACCGACTCCTTTGGGAGCGATTTTGACCCACTTTAAACGGCCAGATTTCATTCAAATTTTGCACACGTGTCAAAGACCGATGACAATGCAATAATTCGATTAAATTTTTAATTTTTTTTAATTGAATTTTCTATAAAAGCGTGTTTTTTTTTGTTGTAACATTAAAGAGTAGGTACTTAAATTACCACAAAGAGGCCAATGTCCGATTACAAAGTATTACATTTTAATTTTAAACAAATATTGCGTTACTACAATCATTTCTATTTTAGTTTAGGTTAAAAAAATCTTTGAGTTTTTGTTTGCTTAAAACTCAATTACACTATTATATATGTAGATATTCTGTTACAGAGTTATAGAACCAAAACTGAAAGCAAACGCAACATTTGCAGAGATTATGGAACGTATGCGCAGTACCACGTTAGGAGTTGGCTACTTACAGCAAACTGTCAGCCTTCCGTCACATACCTTTGTATCCATATACGCCATACACTGGCTTCAAGCTAATATGGAAGGAGTTAGCTATGAAAAAGCTACAAGCATTATGGAGGTAATCCTACTAATATTATAAACGTGAAAGTTTGTGAGTATGGATGGATGGATGGATGGATGTTTGTTACTCTTTCACGCAAAAACTACTGAACCGATTGCGATGAAACTTTGTATGTAGATAGCTGGAGATCTGGATTAACCTATAGGCTACTTCACTATTTTTATCCCGATATTCCCACGGGGTCGGGACTTACGCGGGTAAAACCGCCGGGCGCAGCTAGTGTAATATAATAAAACTTCTATTTGCCGCCAGTTAATATTTTGAGCTATATTAACTACATTAGTTAAAAGGATTACAAAGAATACATCTAGTTAAAAGTTATTAAATACAGCAAACCCCAGGTGATGGTAAGCAGTGACCATAGCTTATAACTACTATAGTACGTAGTGAGTGAAAAATAACTTTTGCGAGCAAAGCCGCGGGCAAAAGATAGTTTATCTAAATAAATAACTGTGATATCATTATGCTGTTTGTTGGTAGGCGGGTATTCAGTTGAGAAGGGCCGGATTTTTCAAAATTTGGTTTTGACTGTTATAGTACGAACTAAGTTTTTAGACAAAGAAAATTTGGAAAGGCTTTGTAAGCTTGTTTTTTCTTCTATGAAATAAAAATGATCGAAGATCGACAGGACAACGTCTGTCGAGTCAGCTAGTAAATATTTTTGTTTTTCATTCAATATTTTATATGAATTTCTCCTACGTTCTCAAAATTTCTCTATGCAAGGACAAATAAAAGTTAATAAGTACCTAGTATTCAAAATGTTAGCATTTATTATACTTTACCAGAAACTGCTACAAGAAAGGCTGATATGTCACGCATCAGGCGACACTTCAAAGCGGTTTGTCATCGGCTACTATATGTATCATATACAGCCTCAGAAAAAAGACAAAGGTGAGTGGTTGTAGTACTTACACTTGACATAACCCTTCAATGCTCGCGACACACACTGATCCTCATTTAATAGAAACCGGTTGCGGCTTGTGGTCAGCCTGTTAATATCGTCGTATAGATGGTATAGTACTCTGGTCGTACGCATTATGTGTAGAGAGGATCACTAATAAAATTTGTTTTTATGATGCATAATAAAAAAAATTCAAAGGCTGACTGGAAGAAAATGCCTATGACATTAATGCCGCGTTCCTATAATCAGAAACGATTCGTTTTGCTTACGGACGGTAAAATTTTCGTTGAAAATTCAACGAAACTTTACCGTCCGTAAGCGAAACGAATCGTTTCTTGAATATAGGAACGCGGTATGAGTCTACCTTATGTATTTGCAGGAAGTATAAATAAATAATATGTAATTTGCTTACTTTATTTTATGACTAAATACAACCACAGGTGCTTTAAATGCCCTATTTAAATTACTAACTTAATAACATCTTTCGGTGTATGCAAAAAATCTATTACATAAATAGTATAGTCTAAGGATGTAGTTTATTTTTTACAGAAAACTTATCAGACTACGTGAAACCACTTGGTGACCTGCAAAGTTTCGAAAACGAATGGATGGAAGTTGAAGTATTAGGTCCTCGGTCACCGTTGGTACCGGCCGAGGTCATGTCGGGAGCCATCGACATATCCGGGTCGAGTCCGGTCACAGACGACACTGGGGTACCGGCTTTCCTGTGTGACAATATTGATCCTAATTATATGCAGCTGGGAAGTGATAGCGACAGTATGTAGTGTTTAGTACATTATACTGTATTTGCAGCCTAATATACCGGAAAGCGCAGCGTAGGACGTCACCAACAAGGTGGACAGATGGCCTTATAAAGATCGCGAGTCGAGGGTGGATGCAGGCCGTTTCCAACCGGTCTTCCTGGTCAATGAGGGAGGCCTATGTCCAACAGTGGACGTCCTATGGCTGAAGTTATGATGATAATGATGATGGTGATACTCGTACATACATACAGATACTGACCCTCTCCGAAGGGTTCGCAGAGGCGTATTAAAACCCAAAATTTGCCAAATAAAATTTGGTCCCACTCAATATGAGGCAGCCTATAAATATTGCTGTGAACCGTATTTTAACATTTTTTTTTACTTATCATTGTTTCAGTGCCTCTTTACAAGAACACGCATTTAGACATTGACGTGAACAATAAAAGCGATCGCATCGAATGGGGCCACGCACGCTACCAGGCCACCTTCAGGCCGGACCAGGCCTATGAAATGTGCATACAGTGGGCCGTTGCTTCAGGGAATATCGTCGCTGAATTGGTATAAACTCACATATATATATTGCACATTTTTATTTACTGTAGTTAATACGTTAACGAATAACTATCCCTTAACGTACTACAGTAATAATATCTTACACCGTGACTCGGACTGGTCTTGGTCTAATAACAAACATATCTATATTTGTTGCTAGACCAAGACACTAACTATATTATTAGTACCGAAATATATTGAGATTTAAGTAGTGATCGAAAAGGCTCGAGCCTTTTAGCCCTTTTTTAAGACTCACCGCTTTATAGCAAAGGCTAGAATTCTAAAAAGCTCTTAAGCCCTCGAGGCTAGTTCTATTTTTGGCTTTTACCTCGCGAAACTTGAAGCCTAAAAATGAATCTTTTCCAACAAGACTTATAGCTCTAAAATTAAACATTTATTATTTATGTGTTCAACACAAAAATCAGTAGAAGCAAGTGTAATTAGCATTCAATGTTCATTCAATGAAACTCTATTTTAAACCAATATTTTCTATTGTTCACAATATGCTCAAAAAGCGCAAAAAGCTCTTTTTTTTTTTTTTTTGCATGCTCAAAAAGCCTACCCTAACCTAATATATCTACTTAAAAATTTGAGACTATTTGCAGATATTCGGTTGGGCACGTAAAGCGCAAAGCTGTCGTTTACAAATGGTGCCCATACCCGCCGACCCTCTCGCTCTGCCGTTCACCTTGAAATCTGACCCTCTACGGGGGCCGATCTACGTACCTCTCAATGAAGAACCTTTACTTAGGAGTAAAAGCACTTTATTTGAAGGTTTGAAATTTACTTTGTTATAAGAAAATTATTGTTAACTACGTGAGAAAAATCAAGTTGTAATGACAAGAAATACCTGCATAAACAAAGAGGCTGGGCAGAATATTCCAATGGGTGCAGTTTGTCTTTTTAGATGAGGTAAAGTCAACTAATGCCGCGTTCCTATAATCAAGAAACGATTCGTTTTGCTTACGGACGGTAAAAATTCGTTGAATATTCAACGAAAATTTTACCGTCCGTAAGTAAAACGAATCGTTTCTTAATTATAGGAACGCGGCATGAGATATTACCTAATTCAAATAATATAAAGACTGCACTGTGATACTCAATTGTGTTCCAAATTTAAATGCAGATATTGAGTGCAGTTAGCACTGATCACAAGCTATGTTCCAAATAAAAAAATAGCCTACCTTTATTGTTATTCTTAAATATGTTCCAAATTCAAATTGACTGCTCTGCGGCGCTACAAAAGACCAGAAATGGACGAAGTAGCACTAGGCACTTAAACCGATAATAATAACTGCACTGTGATTCTCACCGAGTAATACCTCCCAGTAAGGTGTCTCTGAGCAGTTTGTCTATTTCCCTAATACTCATTCTGTCAGTCTTGCGCTAGTGTTCGATAAGGTGAAAAGTGAGTATTATTTTATTCACTACAGGTTTTTCCGAAGACACTTGGTTGGAGCGTTTGTTCCTATTTCAAGAAGCAATAGTTGGCCGATTCGGATTCATAAAGTGTACAGTTGAAAGTACCTCCCACGAGGTGGGTGTTGGCGATCACTTGTTCGTGCACGTCACAGGCAACATGTTCATTTTGATACCCACTACCGTCAAGTCCGAGCAGAAGGTTTCGAGGACAAAGTCCGCCAATAGACCGCTGAATAGCAGGTAACATACTATTATATAGCTTAATAGCACTGTTAAGATGTCATTTGTAACGCAATGTAGCAGTTACTGTATTTTTCTGGCTATTATTTATTTATTTATTATATCACTTGGTTCAAACAACTTAACTACGCCTCGTTACTTAAGACATCATTATAAAAACGGTCGAACAGGTATCTATCAAACATAGCTCAGGACTCGCTTCACCATCAATGTTAGAAACTCTATCGATATCTGTTCTCTCATTTAGAAGTTACGAAGCCATAGACAAGTAATTATTAAACTTATAGCACCTATTAACGTTAACAATAACTGTTACTGGAATACGAACTCTGCTATTCGGACATCGCCGAGAAGAATCACAATCCTTAAGTATGAGGCCAATACATCTGCCGTCTAACTAACCTTTCACTGCATTACCGTAACATATTTTCTTTTCTTAATAGCAGGTACCCTGTGCATTTAGAAGCAGCTCCCAGTCCCCACGAGGGTTACATAACAAGGCACGTCACCGGCAAAAACAAGGACGACTACGATAATACTCGAAGGGTAAGCATTAGGCATTCACACCACGATAAGTAAAAAAAATAAAAGAGAAGCCTGATCGGGTTTATGCACAACTTATTAATCAGTAGTTAAACTTATTTATTGATAGTACCTAGAATTAAACGAATATTATTGAAGTGGAAACTTTTTTAGGCACGTTAGGCACAGGGGCGTAGCTACCACCGTATCAATGGTACGGGGCCCCCGGGCTACAGGGGCCCCTAACGTGTGTAAGCAAATCTAAGTAAAATGTTATCCACAATGTCACTTAATCTCGTGCTTCCCGGGAAAAAAACATTAAAAAAACTGTCATACGTGCCATAGAGAGTTTTCACTTCAGAAATGACAAAAGTCAAAAAAAGCAATCTCTTTTTAAGGTTCCGTACCTCAAAAGGTAAAAAAGGAGCCCTTATAAGATCTTGTCCGTCTGTCCGTGTCACCACCGATTTTCTCAGGAACAGGTAAACCTAGCAAGTTGAAATTTGTACCAGATACTGAGGTCTATAGCCCCTATTAGGTGTATAAAAATCAAGGTCCTGAGTCAACACGATAAAAAAGATATGGGCAAATTTAGATTTTTGAACTAGTAGCAAGTTGAAATTTGTACCAGATACTGAGGTCTATAGCCCCTATTAGGTGTATAAAAATCAAGGCCCTGAGTCAACACGATAAAAAGATATGGGCAAATTTAGATTTTCGAACTTGTAAGTACCAAAATTTACCTTAATTTTCAACTTTTTTTATTTTTCGGAATTTTCCCTTTACTTGTGCTGTAAAACCTTGCTTTTAGCCAAAATTGACGATTCTCGGTCAACCGGAAGTACCCTATAGGTCGAAAACCAATAGGGTACTTCCCATTTACCTAGAATCATGAAATTTGGTAAGAAGCAAGGTCTGACAGCACAAGTGAAGGAAAAAATCCGAAAGTCGTTAATTTGTTGTTATATCACATAAAAGTTTTTGTGATTACAAACTTATATTTTGCGATTGGATTGTTCACTTTGTCGTACATCGCAACTGCAAAGTTAAGTCTGTGTTTCGAAAACGACGGGCAAAAGTCTTTGAGAACTGATTCTCGAGATGGACGTATACAAGTTTGTTTGCTTATGGAACCCCCGGTGTGCGAGTCAGACTCGCACTTGTCTGATTTTTTTCCTGGGTTAAGCGTGCACCCAAAAGTTGGCAACATTCTAATTCCGAGTGAACCGCTTTGGTCCATTGGAGGAATACCCTATTGGCTGAGGCTTGGTGGCATTCATAAAATTAAATGAGATCAGACTTCATGGAGTTGCCCTCCAGGGCTTCTTGGACGGCTATACTGTCTGAAAATATACGGATGTTGTACTCCTTAATACCTTATTTTTGTTATTGCATCACATTCACATTGAAATGTGTTGGGCTAACGCCAGTAGCGTAACTATACCAACTATACGTAACTGTAGGGTGCCAACACACACATCGATGATAAAATGGATCAGTTTTCGGCGATCATCAATGGATACCACATCAATCTGGGGCTCCAGATTGATGTGGGCCTGGGCCCGTGGCATTTTGCCAGCTCTGCCGCCCTATTGTTACGCCACTGGCTAACGATGATGATTTTTTTGTTTAGGATTTCCTCAGGATGATGTAAGCTTTGAGTTACACATTTTATTTATGCCAGCGTCTTACATATTGTCAAAAATAAAACGTTGAGTTCGGCATTCAGTTTTGATAGGATCGGCATCGATTTTTCTATTACGTAGGTAGGTATGTATGAAAACTACACAAAATACTAGCCTAACGTCTTTAAACAGGACGACTCAGAGCGGTCAGTTTTGACCCTAAATGATAAGAGTACCGCATAAAGTGGTACTCCTATCATTTGGGGTAGAAACCGCGACTGCGATATGTTGATAAAAAGTTACTTTCAGATAAAGCGTCGCATGGCGCATTAACTATAACTATGAATAGTATACATTAATCTTTTTAACCCGTCATTATGCTTTCGCACGCACGCAAACACTATTTAAGCGGCGGTAACATAATGACTAAAGCGTCGGACTTCTGATAGTGATTGAAACAAACATTTAAGGAAATTGGTGGGGTTAGCACGAATAACAATAATGAACGTCACAGATATATTTTAGGCCCATACAAAAATACTAACTTTTAAACTTTCGCGTTCCATGCTATAATTATGTACTTATACGGGAATGAACGCGATCACGAAAAGGTATTACATACCTCTGAATTGCCTGACGTTTCGACCAGGTTGCACTGGCCGTGGTCACAGGCTGACTGGCTCAGCGGTGCACCGTCAGCCTGTAATCACGGCCAGTGCAACCTGGTCGAAACGTCAGGCAATTCAGAGGTATGTAATACCTTTTCGTGATCGCGTTAATTCCCGTATAAGTACATAATTATATAATACAAAAATATTAGTTTTTATGTAGTGATGTAGATATATACGTGGGTCATATTCCTTACGACGCGGAATTAGGGTAGTAACACGCAATTTAGATTTTTCTATAGTTACTGAAATATCAATGTCAAAAAAAACTCTAAACATTAAAAAAAATGATTTTCTGATGTCATTGCAGCATTGCTTTGTTATAAAATGCACTAAAAATTGCAAAATTGTTTGATGAGCTACAAACTTCTTTCGTCAGACCGCCCCGACACCCCTTTTCGTAGTAATCATCTACCATAAGTGCGAACGTATTTTATGAAACGCCCCAATTTTATAGAAGAATTAACACTAGCCAGTATTAAAAATTGTCGATATTATTGTTTCATATTCAGCCGATTAATGAATATATTATATACGTCAGAATTTTCTCTTCATAATTCGTTAATGAAGTTCATCTTATACCTAGCTATTAATTTAAGTGTCTGTCGGGCTAACAATATCGGTTTGAATGTGTCTTCTTTGCATTTTTATTTTAAAGATATTTACAAAAAATAATGTTACAGATGGGATTTCTTTGGTCATGGAATCACATGATATCTAAAAAGTTGAAGTCTTCTCAAACACCTGCGACAGGAGACGAAGGCTTCCAAATGCGAATGCTCCGGGACTTTAAGCATTTCTGTGCAAATCAAGAACAAAGACTCAGCCAGTTTTGGGAACAATGTTGGGAACTCAGAGAAAAGGCCCATGGCATTCAATCGTGTTAAATGAAAGCCAAAAAGAATGTAAATAATTATGTCTGTAAGTTATTACACTGTATGTATCAAAATGTTTTTTTATTTTAAGAACGGAAATGCATTGAAGCAATATATTGTGGGAGAGCCATGCTTCGGCACGTATGGGCCGGCTCGATACCACGGCCTCACAGAAAACCGGCAGTGAAGCAATGCTTGCATTGCATTTCGCCGCGTGAGTGAGGTTAACGGAGGCCCTAACCCTTCCCTCTCCCTTATTACTGTCCTTCCCTCTTCCCACCTCCCCCTGTTCTACTCTCACCTTAAAGTGCGGCAACGCACTTGTGACTCTCGAGTTACAGGTGCCCATGGGCGGCGGTAGTCATTTACCATCAGGTGACCCGTCTGCTCGTTTGCCCCCTATAATCTATAACTTTGTAATCGTCATTATTTTGAGAAATAAGGTGATAATGAATGAAACTTTATACTGCAAGTTTAGTGATATTCATTGTAAATAAATAGGAGATAGGAATCCTATGAATTTTTAAAGTGTTTGAGGTGAATTTGTAGCTTGGCATGGGTCACCGGTGTGCATTTACGCTCTTGAAGTCAAAAGGTTACTAGCAGCACGTAGTTTGGAAACGTGATCGGTGAGGTAATAGACTCACCAATCTATTATAGTGAATAAAAAAATAGGGTTAGCCAAATGTGGGAGTTTAACACACTTCTGCTAATCCCTTTGATAATAATAAACTTTATTATCAGACCATAGTCCATACACAATACAAGCAAGGATACATACAATCGTGAAAATAATACATAAATGAAGGCGAAAAATACTATAAAAGAGCATTAAAACAACATAAAAGTTAGGAAGAAATTTATTGCTTTGTTCACTAAACATTACCTAGTAAATAAAAGCATTTATAAAAATATGAACCAGCATTTCATTACTTAAAAAATCTATGAGGTGTTTACAAAAATTTATAATTCATTGTTGTAATTGAAATGTTCAGAAAGGCACAGCTCAGTATTTAATATATATGTATATAATTTCATATCTACTATCAATGTATATGTATTACAATATAGTAATTACTCCTCACAGATTTTTTCATTTCTACTCAAGACTAATGATAAATCAGTCTGTTGCCATTATCACATGGACTCAATCTAATAAATGTAATGGAGGCTTTTTATTTATTATCTAGTGGATACAATGCAACTAGGTACTTACATAGAAAGACATTACAATAAAATATTATATTTATGACACCCAAGGTTGAATTAGGCACCTTCAAATTTTTATGGCTATATATATAAAAGCCATCACCAAAATTAAATTAAATCAAACTACAGACAGCCTTGATTGGTGTAAATTACAACCATGAAATCAATCAATCCATTTAACTATATGCACCTTGACACAAAGAACTTTGAGAAAAATTACATAAAAGTTAAGAATATAATTTTTCAAAGTCTAATATCACAAATTCATAAATAGATAAAACCAAGCATTTCAGGAAAATAATAATCTGTTTAACATAGATTCATATTATTGATATGTCATAATGTAGGTAAACTTATTAGTTGTCATATACTGCATGACTCATATCCTAATTTTAGGCATACCTGTGTATTATGAAATTTAATACAATAATATGTAAGTACATGACATGAAATGCAATTGTACATCTTATTTTAATTTGAGCAACTTTAAGATAACTTTAAAAATGCAAATACAATTGTGCGTACAAACAGGTAAACCCTGCACTATATTTCATAAAGTTAAACAAATGGGGTCAATCACACCTATGTATAATAACAATATTTGTGTTAGATATGGCAAACTTAACAAACACACTCGATTGGCATACGAAACTTTAAATGTAAAAAAGAAATGCAAAAATTAAATAATCTCCATAATGCATTTAAGCCACAAAATATATTTAACAGCCTTTGAACATTACTTTCTATAGAATTAGGAATATGTATTTCCTAAATTATTTATATTATGTACAGCATCAGATCAATTTGAGCTTTTTAAGTAGTCAAAATTATGTGAAGAACATCAATTCAATTTTATGTTCGCAGACATGGCATTCAAATTGTTGTAAGCATCCATGGTGGTCAAAATATCTTGGCTACAATTGATTGTCAATATTGTGTTAGCTGTCAGAGTGTTCATATTAATATTTTCGAATAGGCTGTTCAATGGTATCTGTGCATTCATACCCTAAAGTATGTTTTGGAGTAAAATTAATAATAGTAAATGCTTTGCTTCCCTTTTTTCCTTTAGTACCCATTCCGTTCCCTTGCATGAAGTAACTGACATGCGTTTTGTTTAGTATTCTAATGTCACATAATATATATATATATATATATATATATATATATATATATATAAAGGAGTATGGATGCAGGTACTTGAATGAGATAGAACAATTTGAATTTTCCTTGAAACCGAAACTTTTTTGAGGAAAAATGTCATAATGCTCCAAATTATATTCATGTGACGGAATGATGTGTCATCATATTCTCTCAACTGCGTAATAAATATTGCCAATTTGTTTATAATATATATATTTTTAAATAAGTATGCCTCCATATCATTTAGATCAGTAAACAAAGCAACGTATAGTAAATTTATACCGGGAAAATGTTTCCGTTACTATAGCCAATGAACTCAGCAAAGGCGTGAGTGTAGTTTTTTTTGGTAAAACATATTAGCATTCTTGTATATTTTATTGCATCCAAGTACTAATGATTTATTTTCATCTTATAAAGAAACACTGCGTCTCT
Organism: Euplagia quadripunctaria; assembly: GCA_963859945.1. Classification (NCBI taxonomy): domain Eukaryota; kingdom Metazoa; phylum Arthropoda; class Insecta; order Lepidoptera; family Erebidae; genus Euplagia; species Euplagia quadripunctaria. Next base: position 17,090,404 of record OY982564.1, on the reverse strand, counting down.
CTGGATAACTCGCTACCATGAAACAGGAAGGATTTTACGCCATGTTACAACAGGTCGTCCGAGTATTTAGGCTATAATTTTAACAAAGTCGTTTTTGTTGATGAAAAAGTGTTTTGTAATTCTACACATGGAAAATATCCTGCTCAGTAACAGAAGTGGACGCATAGCACTTTGCTTTTGGGGAATGGATGTCGTAAATTGGACCCAGTGAGTTAATTGAAGTGGGTGGACGTCTAAATGGATTGACATATAAAGATATTTTGGAAGAGGTGTTGTTACCTACTGCACAAATTTTTTACCCCTTTGAAGAGGCAATAACTTTCATACAAGATGGCAGCTCTATTCACATTCAAGAGTGGTTCAACAATATATTTCTGAAAACAGTTAAATTTAAAAACCCTGCCTCCAAAGAGCCCAGACCTAAATCTCATTCAGAATGTCTGGGGTAGAATGGTCTAAATTTGGGATCATGAACAGGTTCCCAGTACTGAAAATTTACAGATGCATGTAAATGCAATTTGGGAATCATTGAGGGGAATTTTGTTTTAATACAGGCAGGTCAATGAGACAATGCCTCCTTGACATAATCAATGCCAACGGTGGTTACACACAATTTTAATAAAAAAAATAAAAAATTTCTCTTTTACAAGCCATTGTTGTATTTATGACATTATAATTTATTTGGCTCCTATTTTTGGGTGCAGGGTCACAAGAGAACCTAAACCTAACCTACCTAGTTACTGTGTATGAGTTTATTATAGAATGCACTCACAGTAACTAGGTACCTAGTATAGGAACTTGTTACTGGATGGGAATAAGCCGTATGAATTTATTTATTTGTTTTAAGAAAACTATAGCTATTTTGTAAATCAATTTTCAAACTATTATGCTGTCAGCCTCACCTGGTTGCATTTACAATAAATTTAGGCCAATTACAGAGTTCCACTGCAAGTTGTGTTACATAATAATCATTATGTTGCATATATACCATTGAACAACCCATTCGAAAATACTAATATGAATACTCTGACAACTATCACAATATTGGCAACTGATAGCTAAGATATTTTGACTACTCTAGATGCTTACAACAATTTGAATGCCATGTCTGCGAACATAAAATTGAACCAATGTTCTTCACATAATTTTGACTACATAGAAAGCTCAAATCTATCTGATGCTGACTGTACATTAAATGAGATACTGTACTATTAAGATATAAAGGTTACTTAACATAAAAGTAACAACAGGATTGCTTTTTAAGACTAGGATTATTGTTTCTTACCAAACACAAGAAGACGAGTGAGCATACTTGTAATACAAGGGACCTGCTTCTGCTGATGCATAGGAGTTATATCAGGGGTATTTGATTCAAAGTCCAATGCTACTCTTTGACTCACAAATGTCAATAAAGTCAAGATATCTCTCTCTGTACCTGCGTAACGCAACTCATCACACAATGCTTGCATGAACCAGGAGCCACGAGTAGTGTTCCTCCAGGAGTAATATCCAGGAACAGTGGAGAATACAATCAAAAAGTCTGCATGGATAGGAATTTTATATGATGATGAAGATAACCCATCAGTTTCTGTTCTATTGAGTGTGATACCAGGATCCAATTTATCTCCTTGACAAGCTTGTATAAAGAATAACTTTGGTTTACCAGCAAGTGAGGGGCATTTATCAGCAGTGAAATGGGACCACAAGTTGTCTGGTTTATAATGAGTATCTTTCGCATATAATAAGCCCAACTCCCCGTGTGTTAACACAGCAATGAGAAGGCAATCATGGTCAGTATGATCTATTTCTGCAATCTGCTGAACACGACTATGGACTTCGCTAGAAGTGCAATCAGGCACAACCGTTACGGTAAATCCTAGGCCCTTAAGTACTTTGTAGAGATTGTTACTGTCTACGTTGGTACCAGTTCGTGGTTTTAAGCTGTGGATGTTGAAGGTCTCGTGGTTAAATATAATCGCCATGCCGCGTTTCTTATGATTCATGTTGTAATACGGATCGTTTCTTTCAACAGGCATACGTGCAAATCGAGCACCCTGTGAGGAATCGTGACTTCCCAATGCATCGCCCTCATCGCCGCCGCCACCATTTGGTCTTTGTTCTGTTTCTCCACTTCCATTGTCTAAGAGTTCTTCTTCCATTATATAAAAGTTGTGACTATGCTAATTAAGAGTTAACAGTAGCACTTTTGGAGTATAATGAAAAAATTACAATTACGTTTTAATCTACTCAAATATTATTTTGCAGTACAGCGGTCTAAAAGCCACACTCAATGCAATCAAATGCAATGACAACAAATTACAAAGACAAATGGCAAAACCAAATTGTACCAAAGAGTTTTAAGTTTATTGTGAGCTAATGACGTAATAGACCCCTGTTTTAACTCTTTTCACTCGAGTGAATTTGTAAAATTTGTACTAGAAAGAAAACTAATTTGACTCGAATCCTTTTTGTCTACCTAGGAGCATCGAGTAGATTAGATGAAATTATGAGATTCACTAAATGTGTTTTTACTAGTCTTTGTCGTGATGTTAAAAAAAAGTTTAAGCTTGCATCTTGGATGTAAATAATCCTGGGTTTGATTAATCCTTAAATGATATCAATGTTTCTTTTATGAACGATGTTCATTGTAAGTTTACTTTATTTTATTATACCGAGCGTAAGTGTTTGATTCTGTTTTAGTTTTATGTAAAAATTAATCATTACATGTAAAAAAACTAAGTCTAACTTTATTTGTAATTTAAATTGCATAAAAGGTGACAATAGATCGATAGGCATTTAATAGATATTTAAGTTTAAAGAGCTTTCTAAAACCATTAACTTCTAGGATGTAACCACCTTCGGGATCAAGTTTGATAGTTGGAGGTGTTAGCATGGATAACGAACCCTCGATGAGGTACCTACCTGGGGCTCGTACTCGACAGCTGATGGGACTTCGGGCCTTACTTCCGGAGTCGGACTCTTAAGCTTTTGCTGACCTAAGAGCAGCGGGCTCGGCAGCATAGGTAGCCCTGGAGCAGTAGCATGACGCATCCCATGCTCGCCTGTCTATGTCGCAGGGGGTACGTTAGCCTCCAGACTAGGGTAAATAACCCGTGTAAGAGGTGTAAAGATATCTTAATCTACAAAAAAGATACTACACACTTTTCGCTGGGATCAATATTTAAAGAGATATGGGGGGGGGGAGGGGGTTAATTAAAATTAATTATAGGTACACATTATAAATGGTATGACCGTCTCCATATCCAAAGTTAAATTCGGTCATGTCTCTGTCAACGGGCATCCTGGGCAACTCCAAAGTAAACTGCGATCATCAAGTCCTAGATATTGGAACCAAAACGATTCAAAGTTTCATTGGCAGCAAATTCGGTGACATGAAGCAGTCTTACGAGAATATGGTTTTGTCATTACTCAGTATGAGCAATAGCATTACAATTTTCCAAAGAACTGGCATAGCAAAAAAAGAACGAAGAAGAAAAAAGCAAAGTGGGAATTGCTAAGTTGTTCACAGCTAAACCGGACCTGACTCAAAAATCTGAAACATTTTCATTAAGCCCTCAACGTTATCTGAAGCTATTAAATAGGCCAACGAGTTGTTTCTGGCGATTTACCAAGCATCTACCCAGGAACAAAACCTCAACAAATACCGCTACTCGGCTTTTTTGGGAGCATCGATGAAGCCGTAATCAGGCCTGGCCACTTGTCTTCCTACCGGAGGAGCTTCGAAGCAGCACTCGTTCAAAGTGTACCTACAGGTAACTTTATTTACACAAAGTTGTCGATTACTGTTTTGTTTTAAATACAAATATTTATTTGATCTTATTACTTTTTGACAGATAGGTACAACAATGGCTCGGCAACGCCCTACAATCTAGGCAGGTCAGGCAAGGTTGGGCAGGAGGAGAAGATGGCACACGAAAACTGGTAACACCCAACGACCCTGTGGCACCTGACTCCATTCTCAACACCATATTTTGACAATGCACAACTGGGTGTTGGATGTGTTGCTGCTGCCGGCAAACAGCATTACCTGTTCCAGTGTCTGTGGGGATTAGTGCGTATGCGCACTAATCCCCATCGAAGACACCGTCGACGATGATGATGACGATATTTTAGATTTAGTAAATAATTAGGAATTTTAGGAAGATACATGCCATACTTAAAGAAATGTTTATTTTTCTTGTCCATTTTCCCTGCCCTCCATATTTTCTTAAGTAGATCCTAACAAAAAAGTGTAAAGGTACTATCGTTTTTGTAGAGAATTGTATGTAGGTTACTTTAATGCTTATTGTACGCAGGTTAGTTTAATTTCCCTTGCACGGGAATAACGTAAGGCGGCTGGAAGAAACTAAGAGACTGTATACTGTAAGGCTTCGCTTTAATTGCAGAGAGGATTTGTAAGGATCGGGTGTTGATATATAAGGAGAGTAATTGATATAAGAAAGGAAAACTGAAAATTAATATATTAAGAACTGAGCTAACTACTTATAAAAACATCACTTTATGGCTTCATAGATGTGGCCCAGCAACTTGACAGCCGTCCAATCTGACTGCTGGTTGCGGCGCTTCTTCCTTCTGTTCTTTTTCTAAATAATTTATACATTTCAAAAATAATATTAGAGCAGATTTAAAAATTATATTATCAGCCAATTTTGCTCTACACCCGAAAGAGGTTCGGGCGTCACAATACCAGCCTTAGTCAACAGCGGAGCTAGTGAGCCTAAAAACTTTAAGAGACGTGTTTTCTGAATTAAAGGCCTCAATTGAATTTGTCCATGATGCTGTCGAGGCTTTAACAAGCAAGATGTCGATTCTGGAACAGGACATTAAAGCTGTGAAGTAGACTAATGTTAAAAAAAAACTCTCTGTCTGTAATTTTTATAATAGTTTAAATGCGGTGTTTACCTTTAAGTAATTGTAGCATTAAGTTTTGTATTTTTGCATGCAAATTGGTATAAGTTTAAATGTTAACAACTGTTGGTAGACCTAAATAAATAAAATAAAATAAATAATGAAGAAACATTAGATTTCAAGAGAGATTATGGACTCGATAATAATGCTTTGGTTACTTTGACGACATGTCCGTAATAGTGTTTGTTTTTAATTAAAAGTTATAATAAGTATCGTTTATACTACTTTAGTAGAAATTACTCACATGTTCTTTTAATGTTCTTAATTTGATTTTAGTAATGAAATTTAACAAAATTACAACCAATTTAAACAAGTCCACCAATCAAATGCTTCATTAAAGGATATTAAAAAGAAAAAAAAAGCCGTTTAGGCTGCAAAGCGTGCCTACGAAATATATATAGGTACCTATATACATAAGTTCGAAAAACATAACCCTACTTCTGGTGCAGTCGGGTAAAAAACGGAAATATTAAACCTGAAACAACTTTACGTTACGAAAAGAAATACCATTCACACCAATTTACAGTTCCCTACGAAAAAAATGCTACACACAAGAAACAAAAACAGTGTACCAGGTGATTCTTCGTTCTTTTTACATCCGAATCATTGCTAGCAACACGAAAATCTTTAAAAATTGAAATGATCTCTTAAAATAAACTGAAAATATTTAAAGCCTTATCATTATGTCACGTACTTGATTTAAATAATATAGTATTTTAGGACAATGACCAACGATGAATTATATTTCTGAACGAGAAAAATGACGCAGAAAAATTATGAATTGAAAAGAACGAATATTCACCCACCAACTATGTATTGCCTAGGGAAAGAAAATGATATTGTTTGAGGGTATTGGTATTGCACAGCTGTTTAATACATTACCAAACATTTAAAAACATGTATAATGTATATGTTCAAAAATTAATTAAAAGAATATGTGAACGCCCCACGGCAAAAAAAATGTGTATATATTCATAAATTGTAACCTATCTTCGGATTGATCTTGACCTTATAATAAGTGAGATACACTTCGAAATACCAACACGATCTGTGTGTACTCTACAATTATTTGACTAGGCTGTTGATCTAGTGGTTAGTGACCCTGACTACTTAGCCAGAAGTCGTGGGTTCGATTCCCACCCAGGACAAATAATTGTGTGATGAGCACGATCATTTGTTCTGTGTCTGGGTGTAATTTATCTATAATGTATTTAAAAATATATAAGTATGTTTATCAGCAGTCTGGTTACCACAGTACAGGCTCTGCCTAGTTTGGGATCAGACGGCCGTATTTCTAACAAACAATGTATCGCAGAGAAACTTCCAAATCTTTTTAAGTTACTCTTTAGGGATTTTTTCAATAACTGAGTGAAGAGTTCCAAAATAAAAATAAAAACCGGACAAGTGCGAGTCTGACTCGCGCACCGAGGGTTCCGTAAGCAAACAAACTTGAATATAGACAGTACGTCCATCTCGGGAAGTAATTCTCGATGATTATTGCCCGTATTTTGAGACAATATTAACTTTGCGGTTCTAAAAATACTCTTCACTCAGTTCCTAAGTTACTCAACAGTCAGACTACAACTAAGTCAACAATCCAACCGCAAAATATAAGTTTGTAATCACAAAAACTATTTTTTTTATGTGATATACTTAACAACAAATTAACGACTTTCGGATTTTTTCCTTTACTTGTGCTGTTAGACCAAATTTCATGATTCTAGGTCAATTCCCAAGTACCCTTTAGGTTTTGATTTACCTGCGAAATGTTCAAATTTGTTAAAATCTAAGGCTTAATGACCGTATCTTTTGATTGCGTTGACTTAGAAGCTTGATTTTTTTACAGCTTCAACAAGGGACCGCTGACTTGTGTATTTGGTCAGATGGACAACAAAGTGATCCTTTTTTCTTTTTGAGGAACGGTACCCTAAAAATGAAATAATTATTTGTCCGCTCACAGGACAATTAGTTATTGGATATGCATGTAATGATTTTTCTAAGATGGATGGATAACAAATCGTTTCGTTTATATGTGAGTAGCCAGTTAAGAAAACAAGCTTCACTCAACTGTAATCTCATGAAGTAAACAACTATACTATAGTTGTTTGCATAGCCACGGTCGTAAAACTTAGCTAAATCATCGTCGTGATTATACTAATAAACAGACCAGGCCTACGTCACCACTTGACTTACGACCATGCCATGTACGTCTATTTTTAAACGCTCTTTTGTTTACGAATTTAACAGTCGCATTGCCATGACAACCGTACATACACATTAGGTTTAAGCTCTTGTTTTAGTTGAAGTTCTAAAAAGATAAAGGAAATGTCTATATTTAAAGTTAAACAATGGTGGTCTAATGATACTCTGCAAAATGTACACTCAAATGAAGGAATACAAAATGCCAATTGCCTCAAAGTGGATAAGTTTAACGCATATCCTGACACTGATTGTATTTTGGTCGGTGAAGAATCTTTGCTAAAAGTATATAAACCAAACCTAGAAGACCCATCACACGTTCTTTTGGAAACTGAGCTCAGTGATGTTGTACTGCAAATTGACACCGGAAAATTTACAGGGTAAGTTTTATGGAACTATACCTAGATCAATTGTATATAAACATGTCACATGCTTAGTCTTTTTGTTTGCCTAATTTTTTCGAGACGTGTCGTTAAAATAGTTTCCCAGAAATAAAATCATGACTGCGTAAATCGTGACAAAATAGTACTTGGGTAATGCGCGCGGATTTCCGATTCTATAAAAGTCAATATAGTTATAATAAATAATAAAAAAATATTATAAAATTGGATATGAAGATCTGTTTTATTGTTACTACATGATTTAACTGGAGACGACACCCACATACAACAATACATACTTCAGCGCCATCTAACGAAGACGAGCCGAACTACATAGTAACTACAGATCCTGTATCGCGCATTGAAAGTCTTACATCGTAGGGCTTACATCATGGGGCTGCGGAGCGTCAGGCATCGTCACCTAGTCTGGTCATCATCATTAATTCCTATACAGTAGTGTTTCTCTGAGCCGCTTAAAGTACCAAACAAGAACGCGACGGCTATGTACGCGTTTATAGCTCATAAATGCGCTGTATAGGTAAAAATTGTAGTAGGTACAGCTACAACATGTTTCGAATGGATTATGCATGACTTTACCTTTAAACTTCACTATCAATTAAATACTGAAAGGATCATAATAAATTATGGCAAAATAAAGTTGTAACTATGACCCACGTGAAAATCTATATAAACCACCACTACAAACATGTCTAACGTGTGGGGCTTGGAACTTGAAAGGGACTAGAAATAATAAATTTACATAGTGTTTTTAGGTTAATCTTTTGAAAAAATAGCTACTATTAGCTAAGTAGATAGATAAATTATATTCGTACGTTTGTTTTTGTAGGCGTGCAGATGATCGTCAGATTTTAGTACTGCATCCACAGAGTTACGAAATATTTCACTTAAGAAGAACAGTAGGCCATATGGAAGCCGGTGAGTACTAAGAAATCGTTTGACAGTTTGCATAATTAAATGACGCCATTAATGCGCCTTATGGAATTGGCTGATTAATGTTAGCATGCCACGGTGCGTGATTTTACGAAGACGGTACATCTGCAGTTCGCGTGGAATGGAATTTCAAAACTCAGGCTGGTCCAACAGGGATGTATTTTTTTCCCTCTCTTGTGTCCCCCTACCGAATGCATAATGCGGATAGTTTTGGAAAACTGGGATAGCTGGGGGTCAGTTAATATCACTCCTGAGATAAGCAAACGATACGACTCTTTTTACGACGTCATAGGCAGAAATAGAACGATTTCTGTCACTTTTGGAAACAACCAGTTCCGATTTTGGTCTCACTATAAACCGTGATAAAGCCAAAATTATAGTTTTGAATCGTAAGACTAATAATATAATTGACCCGACTTATGTGAAATAGCTAATTGCGAACTGGTCCAGAGTTATATTTACCTGGGATCGCCGCAAAACCGAAAACACCAAAGTTCGTTTTCTTCTTTTACTTGTGGGAATTGTAGTCAAGGTCATCGAATTTAATGATGCGTGGGATTTTTATTTAGTATGTAGATTACATACAGGGGAGTATAACACAACAAACAACACAAAAAAAATTGTCACCTACGGTATTTCCGGACCGGTACGACCTTCAAACCTTTAAGAAAAGAGCGTACTCCTATCTCAAAGACCACGGCCACGACCAGGTAACGCACTTGTGACTCTTGAGTTGCAGGTGTCCATAGGGCGACGGTAGTCACTTTCCACCTTATTATAATTAAAAAAAAATACATTGCTTCTGTGTACTGCATGAACTTACTACTACTTACTCATTACCGTATCGATGACTTTGCAGGCGACCAGAACATTCTTTCACCTATAATTAAACACTCATTTACGCGTAAAGCTGACAGTCTGACTTGTGGACCATTTGGGAATATCAAAACAAGAGATTTAATATGTGTACTTAGCCTCGACGGCAGTCTAAGTTTCTTTGATCAGGATGCATTTTTGTTTATGTGCGTTTTCAACGACGTTATAATTCCTTCACCCGTGTGTTACATTGCAAGTAGTGACTCTTTCGTAATTTGTAAATCAACATGGGTTTTAGAAATATACAGGTGAGTAGTCTTGAATTTAGAAGAAAAATTTTATTCCTATACTTAACAAACATTAAAGTTTAAACATAACCAACATATTGATGGTCTTTGTTTTTAAGTTACCAACAATTACGGGAGTTCAGCGAATTAAGTATAAGACAAAATAAAAAGAACGTACCTCAGTGGATTTACAATTCAGGAGAAGAAATGACAAGAGTTCAAGCAATTCAGGTATGTTAATATTACTTACTTTATTGGTAACACAAATAAACAGTGAGAATCTCGGTCACTTTTCGTTACAGGTAAATTTAATATAGTGAAACTTAATTCAACTACCAAAACTACCGATGTTCTAGAAAATAAAGAAATAGTTCATTCATCTTCCTAATTTATACATAAAGGCAACTGAAACTTTCTTTAAGTAATTATAAATAAGGTTATGAGACGAAATTGAAGCTTTCGCGAAGTGCATTTCCTTTGACGAATTAAAAAAAAAAAATTAAGTATTATGGTCAATTTAATAATACTATTATTCCAATCAGCAGTAAAGTTAAGAACTTTGGAATTTTCATTGATAACACCTTATCGTGGGAACCTCAGGTTCAAGAGGTTAGCCGTAAAGTGTATGCTGCAGCAGGATCTTTGAGAAGGCTACGAAACTTTCTTCCGAGTGCTAGTAAGATTACACTTGCGCAAACACTTCTTCTTCCGATTATCGATTATGCCGACGTCAGCTATCTTAATCTCACCTAAACTTGAGCGACTTCAAAATTTTTGCATCAGATTTACACTGTTGGGAACGACTGCATCAGTCGTAATATGATTCAACCAATTCCAGATGATATGCTTCCAATTTTATGTCATATACTAAATTATTCTATCTCTTGCGGCGTATTCCTAGTCTTGGAAAGAGGCTCAGATTATCCCTCTGCCCAAAAAAACCAATCCTAAATCCTATTCCGAGTATCGTCCCCTTTCCATATTACCCTTTTTATAGAAAGTTCTGAAACGCCTCGTACATAAGCAATTAAATACATTCCTTACCAAAAACTCCCTCCTAAATCCTCTGTAGTCAGGCTTCCGCCTAGGTCACAACGGTTATTGCCCTGATTAACGTCACTGACAACATCAAGTTGGCTATGGAGAATGAAGATCTTACAGTACTCTCCTTACTAGATTTCAGCAATGCCTTTAATACTGTAGATTTCCATATTATTATCTTGTTAGGTATCTTGCGCGCTATTAACATATCACCAACAGTGGTTGATTGGTTTCAAAGTTACTTTTTTGGTCGCCAACAGCGTGTGCGCTTTGATTGAAGAATCTTTTTCTTCCTGGTGTAATACATCTGTAGGTGTGCCGCAGGGTGGCGTTCTATTTCCTTTACTTTTCACAATTTTCATAAATTCCATCTGTAAATCATTACTTTCATCTTACCACCTTTATGCAGATGATCTTCAAGTCTATACGCAAACACCATTGCAAAATTTGTCGGAAGCTTTTACCATAATTAACACTGATTCGGCGCTGAAGTGTGCGAATGGAGCTGGCAATATGGACTAGAAGTAAATCCCTCTAAAGCACAGGTTATAGTTGTAGGAAGCCCCAGGAGGATATCTCGAATCAACTGGTCACAATCACCGAACATTGTGTTTAATGGTACTGTGTTGCCAATAAGCACTACTGTTAAGGATCTAGGCATTTTAATTGATAATACTTTATCCTGGGGTCCCCAATTGCGGGAGGTCAGCCGCAAACTATTTGCATCAGCGGGGTCTTTGCGAAGACTACGCAATTTCCTGCCACTACACTGAAACTGACAGTCACTAAAATTGCGATTGCACAATCCCTTCTTCTTCCTATATTCGACTGTGGCTACGTCAGCTATCTCGATATCACTGTGGAGCAACTTGATAAACTTGAACGCCTTCAAAATTTTTGTATTACATTTATATTTGGTTTACGCAAATATGATCACGTATCGGAATTTCGCATCTTGCTCAAGTGGCTCCCAATTCGCTTTCGACGAAATACTCATATTCCATAATGACACTCATACAAGATCCTTGAGATCGTCGGAATCACTGGAGCTGGTAGTACCTAATTTCATGACAAATCTTTTAGTGTACAGGCTGTCTGGTTATAGAATGCATTGCCTTTACCTATTAGACGTGTCCAATCACTGGCCATATTCAAGAAAATGGTCAAAGAATATTACTTGGCTTCTTAATTTCTCCTGTTTGTCATTTGCTACATTTATCGGATATAATCTTATTAATCTAGAAATATATATATGTATGTTCGCAGGTTCAAACCGATTTTGTTCCGATTGTTCTTCAATATCGTCATTATTTATTGTGTATATGTGTATGTCTATAAGTAGGTATATATGTATTTTTATTTATGTATATAAGAGTATTTGAATGTATGATAAATAGGTATAATTATTGAGTATTGTATGTATGTAATAGATAATACTTAAGCATTGACAACCTTTTAATTTAACGTCAACGATTACCACCTATTTTATAAAACAACTCTAGTCCATCCTAAGGTTGCCTGGAAGAGATTGCTTTGAGCGATAAGGCCGTCCTTTGTACACTTTTGATAAGATACATCTCCTGTTACAATATTCTTTGTAAAACCCTGGTATACAAATATAGGGTAATCTATGTATCTATGGTTATTTCATTTGTTTACAGACTAGCAACAACTTTTCTAGTATAGTGGCACTTGGCGAGAGGCATCTTTATTGTTTCCAAGATAATGGTTTGATGAAGTACATGATTAAGTTTGATTTCGTTGCGATGTGTTTCTATGCCTATCTTATTGGTTGGTACTATGGTAAGTAGTTTTTGATTTAAGTTTAATATAGGTAGTTTGACCTTTGCCTGAACTAACAGACTGAGTTCATGTACTTTCTCGTTAGGGCATGAGTTTCCGTTTGCGTTCCAAATGAACTGCGGTGCCTAAAATGGCGGCAATCAATTTTCTTCTTTTATTTCTTTTTCAGAACCTGGAGCTCGATTGCTTGTCATGGTAACATCTGATGACTCTAAATTATTCATTTACGAAAGCACCACACTGTTATGGTCTTGTTCTCTATTGACCCCCGCAATTTCTATATCACGTTGCTTCTTGAAGTCCCTACCAGGTGGACTGGTCACGCTGTCAAGTAAAGGTATTGTAAATATCGGGTACTTAGGCACTGAACCCGACTTGAATTCAAACAATCCTCCAATGATCAACGAAGTAAGTGATCCTGAACAGGTGCAGGGTGAATTAGAAGTCGTCGAGGAATCATTGCGAAAAATCTTGAACTGTGAAGGTGTGTACATACTGAGGTACATAAACGTTAAAAAGTACCATAATTACAAAATTATATGAAAAATATATTATTTTAGATGCAGTTAATCAAAGATCTGTTGTGGAACAGATAATTAAAGTAAAAGCAGATGTTGGGAAACCGATCCAAAATTTATTTCAAGAATTTACAAATGAAAAAGACGAAGCTCTTCATCTGTTGATGTGTCCAGTGGTTGTGATATTAACTTGCGAAGATGCTCAGTTTATTCAAAATGTTCAAGTAACTTATGTTTGTGCATTACCATTTGCTTGTTCAGAACCAACTATATGTTTGGACAGCATCAACGGAACCGAAATAATAGAGAACCAAGTGTTCCTAACCAGTGACGCGGATATTACAGAGACTCGAGTGAAGATATTAATCACTGTTACAGATAATACAGGCAAAGTCGTTGTATTTTCCGATAAAGTACTATTACCTCTAAGTGTTTACTGCACTCCAGTTGAAAACATTGCAGAAAGCCACTTGAAATTACGCATAGAAACAAATCAAGCGTGTCTAGATTTCTCAAAAATATTTACGGGTAGGTGCCAATGTACATTATGTTTAGTTTAGAGTGACAATATAATAGTTGTTGATTTATTTACAGATTTTTCACAAGAAGAACTAATAAAGTTTGAGAACAGTTTAACTTTCGTATACAGATCATCGAAGAAATATGTAACATTGAAGAGTGATGTTGAACAGTACTCGATAGAATCGGAAGACTTTACAGAAATAATTGCGATATTAGATAATTTTCTCATTCGGTTGCTAGATCATTATAAGAGAACTGTCGTGAAAAATTTTCGATTTAAATTAAAATACGATAAAGAATTTGTTAAGCAACTTACTCATAGATTTTTAAAATCTGTTGAAATACACGCAAAAGAACGAATAAAGTTAAAAGATTTAGAGGTAAGTTTTTAAAAATGTGAACCTTTAATGTAGAATCTTGGATACTTTTACACAATAATCTTTTTCGTCTTCAGGATGAACTAAATGTCCTTCAGAAGCAGTTTACAGTGGTACAAAAACGTCTTTTGGTCCAGTACGGTTCCTTGCCACCGGGGGATTGTGAACCTTTAGAATTTCTTATGAAAGATACTCATAATCGTCTGATCGTGGTTGTGCATGAAATTATAAAATGTAAGGAGACTGTGTGTAGGTATGTCCAATCATATTTCCAATTAAAGAAATATTAAAGTTGCACTAGCTAACATTCGGTCTGTATCAAAGAAGAGGTTGGGACCTCTTCCTCTTAAGAGTAAATCATCATCCTCCGTGCCTTTTCCCAACTAAGTTGAGGTCGGCTTTTAGTCTAACCACGATACCGCCGAACTTCGATATTTTACGTGAAACGACTGCCATCAGACCTCCACAACCCTACTAGGCGATATCGAAGTTCTGTAGTTAGATCAGGTTGTCGGACTTTTTAGGGATCTAACCACTTAAGAGTAAATACATATCTTAATATCTTTCCTATATCGATAATATCGGCAAAAACAAATTCAGATCGGACAGGCAACCGGATGGTGAGTGATAGTTTGGGGTCTATTTAGACGATATGGGGGTTTCAATGTCACTTCAAGACCTAGATTACCACTCGCCACCCGGTTGCCCCTTCGATCCGAATTTGACGTGCCATTCCTTAAACTATTAATATTACTCACGTGTAGTGGTTTCAATTGTTTTCCCTCAGTTTAACTATGATAATAAGTCATTAGTCTACTTAATAAGCCGGAAAGTCTGGAAAAATGGAATAGCAGCGATTTCAAAAATTCTGGTTTGTACTTGTACCTTCATGAAGATTTATCACCACTAACCTCTGCCTTGGTATGAAAAATAAAAAAATAGGGTAGCTTTCCCACCCCCAATAGTAAGTTATAAAAAAAAATTCAAAATTTCACCTCGGAAATCGTCTCTCGGGGGTTTTCGGGGTCGCTGCAAGTATGCATATAGCTCCCCTTTCATAAGCAAGAACTACGCTACCGACTGCAGAGGAGGGTAAACAGATGAAGAGGGAATTTTGAAACATAAATATAGATTTTTTCACGACAAGAATCCCATGCGTAAAAGTAAAATCCTACAGCTTACAAACGAAGCAGCTAGGTGTCGAAAACGTGAAAGTGAATTTTTTATAGGAATTATATCGCTCCATTGCATTAGATGTTTATATTTTTGTAATTGAACTTAAGATTCGGGATCAGCGATCCCAAAAAGAGAAAAAGAGAGATGATTTCCGAGGTGAAATTTCGATTTTTTTTACAAGTTTTTTTTCTGTTTTGTTTCACTTGTCTCGTTGTCTGTCTGTAATCAAATCTTGCAAGTTAAATTTGACACACCGGTTTCCGATTGAGCTGAAATTTTGCACGCACGATCTGATGATGTAGCTGAAAGGCCATAGGAACACTGTAATGTAACGAAGCAACCCCATCGAATTTGGACTTGTTTGATTTGTCTTTACGAGTATTTTGTCTTTAGGTGGTATCCCCCTGGATACCATCTTCTGATGATGGAGCTGGAAGGTAGCCATAGGAACTCCGTTATAAAACGACGTAACCCCATCGAGTTTGGGCTCGTATGATTCGTCTTGACGAGTACTTTGGCTCTAGATGGTATCCGGGGTCTGTTTCTGGAGCTGGACGGTGGCCATAGGAAGTCCGTAATAATACGACACAATCCCATCGAGTTTGGGCTCCTTTGATTCGACTTGACGAGTACTTTGGCTCTAGATGGTATCCGGGGTCTGTTTCTGGAGCTGGACGGTGGCCGTAGGAAGTCCGTAATAATACGACACAATCCCATCGAGTTTGGGCTCCTTTGATTCGACTTGACGAGTACTTTGGCTCTAGATGGTATCCGGGGTCTGTTTCTGGAGCTGGACGGTGGCCGTAGGAAGTCCGTAATAATACGACACAATCCCATCGAGTTGGGCTCCTTTGATTCGACTTGACGAGTACTTTGGACCTAAATGGTAACCAGGGTTTGATGATGAAGCTGGAAGGTGGCCATAGGATCTCCGTAATAAAACATTTGATTCGTCTTAATGAGTAATTTGGTCTTAGATAATATCTATATGCCATTCCCTCAGATTTGGGAAAATAAGTTCGTTTCATTTGTTATGAATGTGAATTCTATTTGATATCATAAATATAGTAAAAAGTTAAAAATTAAGAACTTTTTTTTAAACAAGCTTTCATTACTTGTTAATAAAAAGCGTGTTACATTTTGACGCCAAGAGTAGTAACGCGCTTTTATTAAAAAAAATGGGATATAATTATGTTTAACTTTTTAGTTCTTTTTGTTAACAAGTAATAAAAGTCTGTCTAAAAGAAATTCATCTTTGTCTCTTCTAGAGGTGATTTTAATGGTGGTGCAACCACCTTTACTTACTTTTTGACCTCTGATTTGTAATCGGTGACCCCGAAAACCCCTGAGAGACGATTTTCGAGGTGAAATTTTGAATTCGGTGCTGATTCACCACTTTTCCAGATTTTACAGCATCTTCCAGCATATTCACTGTATTACATAGAGAAAGAAAGATATCATGGTTTTACTCTTTACGGTTATCTTACGGGTTTTCTCTATTATTTCGGATCCGTTGGGGCCCCTCTATCAATTCAGTTTTTATTTACAACATGTGTACCTACTTAATTCTGTTTTTAGAGCAGGCAGTGCCACGACTGCAATTGGGAATCTCATTGTATTTTTATTAAAACAATGTTCGAAAGACGATTTCAAAGTAACTTTAATAGAGCAAATGATGTGTTTAAGTTCACTTTACGAGCATTATCAAGTAAGTAAAATGATTTATCATTTGTTTATGGTACTGCAGCAAGAGTTCCTGTGACACTGTTTCTGGCGGCCCCCTATTTCCTATTTATTAGGTAACAAGTCTGATGACTTCAATAATTAATTTGGTTTTGAATTAGATTAAAAATATTTCGTCGAACAATTGGCTACTACCTACGATCATTATTGTTTATTTAAATATTCAATTTTTATAGGAATGGGAGGAAGCCGTAACACAAGCGTTGACATACGTATTGAACAACGTATTTAAAAATTCAGAGAAGGATAAAGAGAAACTAGCCCCTGTGACAGAACAAGGCATATTGTCTCACATTAATCTAAAACGTTTTCTAAAACAATTAAGACTGGTTTTAGATAAAATGTTCTCTGAGATAATAGACGACGATACTGAAAAGGGTTCGGAGAAAGTGACACGAATAGAAGAATTTGTTGAAGTGTTATAATTCGAACATAACTCTAAGTACAACTTTGCTTCTTAAATAAAGTGGATTGTACAATATTAAACTCTATTTCATTATATTATTCCGACAAGTTTATAAATATACCCCTACTATAAATAATCATTGCTTATAAATGTATTAGTATGATTACCGTTGACTTTGTCACTAAGCAGGGATAAATTTTGTCCCTTTGGTAAAAAACGGTACGCATTGTACAGCAATTATTATTTGTAAGAGTTACGTAAAAAAATCTTAGTTACGCTTAAGCGACGTGTAGCAGAGAGTAAAGTACGAGGTTGAGATACAACAGATGTACCAACAGCAGGAGAACTTTGTCACGTCATTTTTTCTTAGCGTCTTTTAAACCAGCACCCGCGTTGAACTTGAAGAAGATGATGTCACCATCTTCAACGACGTAGTTACGGCCTGGGAACAATAAAACATAATTGGTATATTTATATATATACTAGCTGTGCCCGCGACTTCGTCCGCGTGGAATAGTGTATTTATATGAATCAACGGCCTATAAAATAAGTTTCAAGCTTCTAGCTCTAAATATGACGATACTTCCATACAACTTTCCTCCCCACCTTTCAACCCCTTACACCCTTTTTTCGCATTAAAAAGTAGCCTATGTCCTTTCTCAGGCTCTAGACTATCTGTGTACCAAATTTCATTTAAATCGGTTCAGTAGTTTGGCGACAGACAGACATAGTTACTTTCGCATTTATAATATTAAAAGTAAGGAAGTAAGGAAGGCTGATAAACACAGCAGTCTGGTTACCATAGTACAGGCTTTGCCTAGTTTAGGATCAGACGGCCATGTGTGAGGTGGGTGAAGTTATTATTATTATTAATGCCCTGAAACATATTTATGAATTTAATGGCTACGAGAGGCAAAATAGCTCGTTGGCATAGTCAAGAACCAGCTACCGATTACTCTGGGATCACCAAACAACGAAAAAAAAAACTCCTTCTGTTTCAACAATCACCGCAGAAAAGCACATTCCCCTGTGGATATCCTACGATTGAAAATATACATTCACTCGAAATCCTTCAAACAGACTTGACTATTTGCAGGTAAAATCTAATGTAGGTAACTAATAATATTTCTTTAACACAGGTAAAAATCGATACTTTGGACTCTTAATATTTATTAGTTAATTAAATTGAGTGGTTTTATATTCTATCCAACAAAAAAAGAATTACCAAAATCGGTTCATAAATAACGGGGAGGGCTGAACATACATAAAAAAAAGAAATATGTAGAGAGAACCTCCTTTTTTTTCGTCGGTTAAAAACGATACCTAATTTAAAAAAATGAATTATTTTAATATAAAAATAGTGCAAGAAAAGAAAAGTGTATCATAGAGGGATTTGATCTCGCACGCACCGAGTAGAAAGCGTACACTATACCAGATAAGTTAAACACTCGCTGAAAAGTTATTCAAAATAGGGATATACATTCTACTTACATTTAAATATTATTACAGCTTTCATTGATTTTCCTGTGGGAACCAAAGTTTAACCCGGGATAAAAAGTACCCTATAACCTGCTCAGGCACTCAAACTATTATCATACTAAGTTTCAAGCATATCCCTTCAGTAATTTTTGAGTTTATCGTGAACATACAAACAGACAGACAGAAAGACAGACAGACAAAAATTGTTTGAATCGCATATTCGGCATCAGTATCGATATCTTCATACCCCTCAGTCGATTTTTTTTAAATATATTCAATGTACAGAATTCATCCCGCTACAGATTTATTATAAGTATAGATATAGGTGACGAAAGATAAAAATAATACAAGTCGCTGGTTTGCAAGAAGAGCGACGGAACTAAAAAATATTGATTTTAGAGAATGGCAATGTTTTGTGATTTCCGCCAGAGTATTTTGTTATAAATATAAAATGAATCGCTTTCCAACGAACGTTAGCACGAAATCGGCGGTGCATCTCTGTACCCCATAAAATATCGAAAGATTTATGATCGTTTGGCATATTTAGTTCAATTGGACTGAATTTTGAATTACGTCGATATTCTCGCAAACCAGCGAAGTGTGTAATGTGTGTGTAAAATATTAATTATGTCAATCCCTGACAACTGAACTAACATGAATAGAAATCATTTTTCAATAGGAGAAACGTGAATTAAATATCCAAACGTGTTTTTAGCTATGTATGTTTGTCTTTTATTTAAATTTAAATTTTATTTAAAAAATTAAACCATTTGGTAAGCAAGCATACGTAACAACAGGAGCATCAGTCAGCAAAAGATACAAAATATTTACTACTTGTAACGCAGTGTATATAACAATAAATGATTAAGTACCTTGTTGCCTGTATTTGCCAGCAGCTTTGCAAGCAGCTTCAGTGCCCTCCTCTTTGAAGTCTTTGAAATGCATAACGTCGGCCATAATAAATCCCTTTTCAAAATCAGTGTGAATTCTGCCTGCAGCTTGAGGAGCCTTCGTACCTTTCTGTAAATTACATTTTTTTTTATTATAACACCAAATAAAAATATATATTTTTTTTAAATATATTATGTCTGGGCAAACGTGCAGACGGGTCGGACGGAACGGACGGACGGATTGTAAGAGAAGATATAAATCTTTCAGAAATCACACGAGCCCTTAGATATTATATAGACACTAACCAACTACTAACTATGACAACATTTGTAAAAATTACCCAGACGAGCCACTCGATCTCCAGGTCGAAAATGGGTTCACCCCCCTCCAAGCAGAAGGGGTGGTATCGGGAATAAGTCTGATGTCGGGGACACCAACATGTGTAGACATTTCGACCCCCACACAATCGCTGTGCCTTCAGTCGAGAGTTTATATAAATGTAACCATTGGTCTTATAAATAATCCTCTCAATTTAGTACTTACCTGAATAGTCCAAGCTTTAACTTCATCTGGTCCAGCTGTGAAGAAGTATTCTAACTGCAGTGCCTTGTATCCTTGGACGATAATCTTGTCCAGCGCGCTGGATGAAAAACAGAGTGGTTAAATTTCCTTAGCTTATTACTTACTAACAGCGACCCGCGGTTTCAATCGCGTAAATCCCGATCCCGTGAGAATATCGGGATAAAAAGTAGCCTATATGTTAATCCAAGTCTCCAGCTATCTACATACCAAGTTTCATCGCAATCGGTTACATTGTTTTGGCGTGAAAGAGTAACAAACATCCATCCATACATAAATACATCCATAGCCACCAGACGTCACGTATTTTCTAACGAACGAAATGTGGACGATTGAGTAGTGTTAGTATGTACTATGATCGCATGCCTACCTGCTAGCTTGGTTAGGCGGCCAATTTCCAGGTCTCAGGTAATCAAGGTACATAAAAACATTACTTACCTCACGTAAATTCTCCCAGCTGATTTTCACGTATATTTTAGACAATATCGTTAAAATAAGTCGACAATACTAATAATTTATTTGTTCTAAAAAATTAAAGCATAAGCCTATATTTATCATAGCTGCTATATTCTCAAAGGCACTAACTACGTTGTTAGGGATGTAGACTCGAATTAAACCGAAGACCTTCACCTTCTATCACAATACATGTACTTAAAAAGCAGGAAAATAATCCAAAATGTACCAAAACGTACCTAGTTAGGTTGTTTTCCTTCAAAAAGGCTTGTCGTTCAGCACTGTCCATTTCTACCAACTTAGTCTCGAATGCCCCGGAGAAAGGTATCAGAGGTGCACCGGGATCATTTTTGTCAATCCACTCCTTCAATTTTGGTAGCCTGGAAAGCACAGTACAATACTTATCAACAACACATTGACAAAATTACCAATAACTATCACTTTTCAACAAGTATCATAGAATAGATTTATTTGCGTTTCTCAATGTTTAAGCGGTTATCTTGCCAAGTGATAAGCCATCTATGTAGTAGCGGTTAAGTATCATGGGCTTAATATAATGGTGTGATTCACAGATGTTACAGTAATTCAAATAAGGCTAACCATTTGTTCTTCTTTCGTATATAGTCTTTTTCCGACAAATTGACGAGGTACAAAGCAGGTTTTGATGTCAAGAACAGATATTTATTCAAAATTTCAATCTGAAAAGATTAAAACTCGTAAGTTATAGGTATAAAGTACAAAAAAAAATGTTAAATATGTAAAATTATAAGTTAGGTAAATATTTAAAATGTACATCAGCAGTGCTCCAATCACCAAACCGAATGTGCTTTTTTTCATCTACTAAAACCGTTTTGATTTTCTGCAACGCATCCTGTAAATATAAAAATAATTAATTATTTCCGTTTTATGTTTCATTTGAAGCATCTCAAATATAAAACCGTGAGAACGAATGTTGTAAACCGATTTAAGTTCAAACAAAACAACTTACGTATTCAGGCTTCAATTTTTTATCAGTGCCACGATTAACGACTCGATCTAGCTTCTCAATGTTCTGCATTAGCTGCTCCTCATCTTTTAATCTAAGCTCTTCACCAATCGTTTCTAAATCTCTTACGGGGTTCACATCACCGTCCACATGAATTACATCCTCATCATCGAATGCACCTAAAACGTTACTAATATTATAACTTATATTTTAACATTTCCAAATTAAATATATATATCGCTAATAAAAAACTTACGACATAGGTTAAAAATAGCGTCACAGGCTTTGATATGTGACAAGAAGGCATTACCAAGACCCTGTCCTTCAGCTGCACCACGAACAAGACCAGCGATGTCTACTACATTCAAGAATGCTGGCACTTTACTAAAAAAAAATCAAGTTATTTAGTATATGCCAGTACAATATCTCCTAGGTATATACTAAGGCCTTGATTAGACGAGGCGCAGAAGATTTTTTGCTGCCACCGCACGGTGTCCACGCGGTCTCAGCAAAAAAAACTTTTTCAACGTTTCATATTATGTTAACGGCGAATTTGGATTGTTTTGTAGTAACGACATTACACGAGAGACGCGCGGCCGCCGCATGTCATGCATTGCTGTCTCTAATTTAAAGTAGTTTAAAAAAATATATAACGTATTTTGCTGTAAAAACGTGGTCTCTAGAGGCACACGCAATTGCCATACCGACGCCGCGCGTTAGCGCTCTTGTTAACGGCCGTTTTTGCCAACGGGTAAGGGGCCAACGTGAAAAGGTTACCTTTGTACACGATCCGCTAAAATTACGCGAGGTTTCCGTCATTGTCGATATCAGTTCTATACTTGAAGGGCGACGAAGTGCAGTACTTATGTCGAGTGCAAAGAAAAAGCTTATTCTAGTGTAATTTATACAAAAAACATCAGCTACAAAAAAAGGAAGAAAAAGCTATGGGTTCATCCTATTTTATTATAAAGAGAATGTTATGGAGTATTCCATACTCTCATAGAGGATTTGAAGAAAGACGAAAGAAAGATTTCCGAAATTATTAGAACTGGTACATGATAAATTAAGACATGATGATACTAATATGCGGCTATATATTATACCTGCTGAAAGATTGACTGTTACCATAAGGTATGTCTAGAAGTTTTATTTAGTTAAATATAAATGCATCGTCGTTGTCAACATACTTCTAGGAAATGACACAGTTCACTGTGCGGCGTGCGCGCATCCGTTGAGTTTTATGGCGACGGGGACAAGCCCGTCGCGTTAACAAACACCTTTCTTTTTTGCTTGTGGAAACCCCTCGGCCCGTCACCGAACCGGGGTTTTTGGTGGGGCGGTGTGTCGGAATCGAACCGACTAAAACCACACGATGTGCCGTACTGCGCCTAAAATAGGAGGGATCCGGGAACAGCTTTTATTACAAACGGCTTTTCTTTTTTTTTTTTGTACGTGTGGAAACCCCCTCGGGCCGTCACCCCACCGGGGTTTTCGGTGGGGCGGTGTGTCGGAATCAAACCGACTAAAACCACACGGTGTGCCGTACTGCGCCTAAAATAGGAGGGATCCGGGAACAGCTTTTATTACAAACGCCTACACTAACCTATAGAATACTGCGCGTCGGTCCGTCGCCCGTTATGAAAATCGGAACGTTACTCGTCGCCGTTAACAAGAGCCCTCAAGCGTGTTGGGTTGGCGCGAACAAATTCGTCTCAAATAAACACGTACTTAACGTAGAAGTTTTCTAAGCTCAAAGTAAATTAGTTCATCAAGTCAAGCTTTATAATAAAATTAAGGATTTTACAACATTAATGTGATGTGATGGCTGTTGATTTAAACATTTACAGGTCATTTTGAGGCTTAATAAAATGATACTGATTTGACTTGGTCAACTATTCCATTAAAGAGCATAAATATTAATCATTTTACCTGGCTGGTTTGTGAAATTCGCAAAGGTAGTCAAATCTTTCGTCCGGTACGGGTACCCTGCGTGCTAAAACAATTACAAATTAAACACCTGGCTAAAACCATAAAATAATTATACTGTAATAAAACAAAAAAAAACCTTTAATGGCAAACCAAATTAGGAAGTATAATAAGAGTTCTACTATCCACCTCCTGGCTCCATCATCAGACCATCGTTACTAAGCCCAATCTGTTGGACTCATCAAAAAGAATGTGAGTCCAATCTCGAGGGATTTACTAGTAGCCACTGAAGAGTTCACTATCCACCTCCTTGCTCTACCATCAGATCAGCTCTAAGTTGCCAAATTATATTTACTTCGATACGACAATTAGAAGTAGGGTAAAATTTACTTCAAAGATTTATTTACATAGTTACAAGTAAGGCGGGAGAGCGAGAGCGAGGAGCTCCCCTCACTACACAAATTCCATAGGGGATTAGTGTAGCTTTTTACATTAGGAAAACTAATTGAACTTCTGATACAAATGCCATCTGTAATTCAGTGAACCTGTTACCTCTATCAATTCAGATTTGAAAATCTACATGGCGTTGTGAAGCACTGTTGTAACTAACGAGAGTTTAAAAGCAGCCACGATTTTAGATACGAATCTAACAACGCGTTTAAAAGGGAAATACTTTTACTGCAATATATGACTACAATATTGTTAACTTACTGTAGTCTGGCCATCACAAAAACATTTAATGCAGATTATGTCTGAAAAATATATGAACACGGGCTACAAAATCAGGCAACAATGGCTGACGAAATTATCGGCGAAGAATAGAAAGAATATAGCAACAAATCGTGTCGTCTCACTTACGGTAACATTCATATCATTTAGAAAGGCCTATGCCACATAACGAAACAACAATAGATGCAATCGTCTCCTGCATCGGTCGGGTGCGAGTCGAACTCGCGCACGAAGGGTTCCATTACCATTATCTTTACAACATTAGACACTATAATATTCTGTGAATATTTCAAGCGTTTACCTGTTGCCGTTATTAATTTCGGGCAAAAAACGGCAAAAAATGACGTTTGTTGTATGGGAGCCCCACTTAAATATTTATTTTATTCTGTTTTTAGTATTTGTTGTTATAGCGGCAACAGAAATACATCATCTGTAAAAATTTCAACTGCCTAGCTATCACTGTTCATGAGATACAGCCTGGTGACAGACAAACAGACGGACAGTGGAGTCTTACTAATGGGGTCCCGTTTTTACCCTTTGGGAACGGAACCCTAAAAAATCATCGGCCATACTAAAAATGGGTTTCTACATGGCCGGGCCACACTCAAAATTGTCGTATATTAGATGTTCTGGCTGTAATTGCCACTGACATGCTTTCTGAGAAAGCTTGTTGCTCGGCCAACAGGCCTAGACAAGTGTCTCATTTTCTATCACGACAGTAAAATAAAAAAAGAAATGCATGGGATTGACATAAGCCAAAGAAATATCACGTGACTAAGCGTAAAGAACTTTGAAACGGTACAAACGCTTTCGGTACGAAGCGATCGCCACCGAGCGTACGTCAACTGTAAATGTAATACAAATTCTAGATTGTTATACCTCGTTAGATAGCTTATGAAACGTAGATATTTTGAAATACATCTACCGAACAACTGCAATAATATTTTTTTTAGATATCCCTTAGAGAAGAATAAACTTGCTAATTATTTTTTGTAATTCCTTAACTTTCACTTGTTTACTACGGCCATTTCAATTAACTTATGCACTACTTTAATGATTGACGTCCTAAAGCATCTTATTACACATGTAAAAATGCAATAATAATAATAATAAGGCACACAAAATAAACAAAATTAAATTCAGTAGCCCAAAAATCGGCAATTTTCAATAAAAAAATTAAAAGTCGAAAATCTCGAAAAGGGTTAAATTTAGGGTAGGGTGTTTCATAGAGAAATAAGTCAGAACTGATGGGTACTTCACGCCCTGAACGGATCTAGCACGACTTTTCCTGTAACCCTGAGATGTGATGACGTCATAAATGTAATGAACAACGTTGCATAATTATGTATATAGTTGATGCTCCTTAATAAATAAATAAATATCACATAAATCTTTGGTTTCATGGAGTCAAAGGGACGTTTCCAAATATCTACCTTTTTTACCTTACCTTTTCTTGAACATATTAAATTGATTTGAAACTCTTTCAAATCAATTTAATATGTTCAAGAAATCCTGAGGAGTTCAGAAGGGAGTTAAGACACCGTCAATAGATGCCATGTAAAATGCCTTGGAATTAAAAATATATATTTATTATGTTTAACAAGAAAATTAAAGTTAAAAGTTAAACAACTAAAGCTAAAACTATTTAAAGATTAAATAAGACTAGTGTTAAATAGTCTACTGCTTGAGGAAATAAATGAGGGTGTAAGGTCAATAGAAGATATTTCACCACGTTCAACAGACTCCAGATTCGAATAATTTTTCGGTGTCCCAAGATGAACTTTAGGATAAGTGGTAAAAGGATTTTCCATAGACCTCATGCGTAGTCCAAGGTCTAAAATAAGTTTGCTACGAGTATCAAAAATTTTTACAGCCCTTAAAAAATAATCCAATTTTTCCTTTGGTAAGCGAGGGTTATGTGTTTTTAGATATAGTGCTATATATATTATACCCGAAAGTTGAAAACTAAGTCCGGGATATTTGGGTCTGATTGCATTGACTGAGCAACATGCTTCTGTTAAAATATTGGCTAATGTTTGCTCTAAATACCCCAAGTCAGGTAGTTTCCTTAGAGATAGTCGTGGAAACCAACTGGATCCTTTAAAAACTGTAATATCTGAAAAAAAGTGGGGCTTATCTAAAAACTTGCGCAGACATGATTCACTACAAAACATATACGTTTTAGATTTGTAAGTTGCGGCAAATTTATTGGTTCCCCTTTCAAGTATTTGGCGTGGTAAATTTTCAGCATACGTAACCATGCAGACTCCATTTTCATACACAGTATCAATATTAATTATTTTGACAACTGCAGGAATTTCGGGAATATTAAATTCTTTTGATAGATAATAATCTGGATACATCAATACCCATTTCAAGTGATCAGCACAAATCCAGTATAATTTGTGTTTATACTGCACTACTCCCGTTTTATCACCAAAATAGCTACTATGTCTGAAAACATTTTTTGCAAGACACGCCGGACACATGTTTCTGAAGGAGGATTGTTTTTGTTCAAATATTTCATTAGATATTGCCATAGCATGTGCGGGCACAATGTTCTTTTCAACATTAGCTAAATAATAATGTATTTTAGGAATTAACTCTTTAATATTATTTTTAGCATTTTGTAAACATTGCCACTTAGACTCATTGCCATTAAGAAGGCACATGTTTTGATAATCACTATTAATCCAGTTTTTAATTTTGTAGCACTGTTCGTTCCATTTCGTTAATCTATGTCCTATAAATGAAATTGAATACGGCGGCTTATATTTTAAAATGTCCTTATAAACTTCGGTTTGGGAACTTTCTAAAATAACTGGTTTATCAGAAGATATATCAAATATGATGTTTGGATAAAGACCGTCCTTGGCTAAAGCCATGCCTTCGTAAGATGAACTAGGAAAGCCATCAAGCACAAATCCGTAAGTTACTGTACGATGATCAATTGCCACAGTTTGGATAGCACTCATTACCAAATCATTGTCAACAGTTTCGCCATCGTGTAATTGTTTAAAAATTTTAGAGGCTAGTTCAGTCCAATGCATCTTATTCAATACTTGACGTAAAGCCATTCCTCTTGATATACATAGTAAATTATTTTGTCTAGCTAGTTTCGCTGCTAACGAACTTTTGCCTGATTTGGGTGTCCCAATAATACCAATTCTAAGAGGGTATGGATAATAAGTTAGTATGCTTTCACTAGTAATAAACTTCAAAGGATTCTTTCTAAATTTATCCACATAATCTTCACTACTGATAAAATAAATATACGCTCGATGTATAACTGGAAAAAGTTTACCTTTGCGTTTACTTATTTTGTAACTATTAAAGATGGTCTGTCGGTTCTCAAATATGTAAACTGGACACAAACGGCCAAATTTGCTCAAAAAATAATATCCTTGTGACAGAAATATTTCAGCAATATCGTTACTGATTATGTAAGTTTGTTCCAGAAACGACATCGACCTTTGTCTTAAATTTGATAGTTTAGATAGAACTTTTCTACAGACCTTATAAAAAGGCTTCGTGCTGTCGACTGAAAATATTTTTATGTTATTTTCATCTGCAAGATCTTTCAATGATTCTATATTTTCTGACTCAGTTTCATATATAGCTTCAAGTCTAGAATCTATTCTTTCACGTTCATCTGCGGGTCTCTCCCATTCACGTACATCGACTGGCTCTGGGTGCTCTTCTATTGCCTTATTGTAAGCATTGAACAATTTGGGATCTACATTTGCTGATCCTGTTGGATGAGCATCAATTATAGCGCTTGCAACAGAAAGACTCTCATGTATAGGTTCAGGCAGTTCTTCTGGTATGCCTTCAAAAATTTCATCTATAATAACTCCCACAACCACAAGTTTCGTTATAAAACGCATCCATTCATTCTTTTCATATTCTATCTTTATTTGATGAGCTTGTTTCGCATCTTGTAATTGTGATTTCCATCGTTTGAGCATTAAGGGACCAACCCTCTCAATAGTATTTTCTGCACTACAATTTAAATCTATCACTAAATCTGGAATGCAACTACATTGTACCATGTCTTCAATATCTTGGGATAATCGTGGATAGCCATCAAGAACTAAACCTATGTTATTGTAAGGATAATTGTGCCATATTCTCTTAATTATTTCCTGTATATATGCGGATATCAATGGCTGCCCGCGTTCGAAGTAATTAAACAACATTCGTCTCAATTCCACTTCATTTGATAAAATGTCTGCAAATAAATTTTGGTTCTCTTCATCTAGTTGGAACTCGAATACTCCTTCCTCTTCTAGAGGTGTATCCGTAAAAGGATTTTCATACGCACGTCCAACTTTCTTGTAATGTCTAGGGATGTAAAAGTCATTAATGGCTGTTTGAAAATCAACGTGCAGTAATCCGAGCTCTGTAGCCATTCGCTTTGACAATGTCGTTTTGCCACTACCTGTGCAACCGGTAACACATATTTTTAACGCCGGTAACTTCTTGAAAGGATTGCTATACGCTTGATATTTTGTTATATCTTTTTGAAACAATTCTATGTATTCTTCTTTAGCAAAGTAATGAACTCTATTGTTGTAGTTCAAAGAAAATTCTCGTTTACCCTCCCAAAATACTTGATAGTTATAATATGTGTAAGGACAATAAATATTAGTTTCACATAAGTTTTGGGGATTATTATAAGTAAGGAGATTTTTCGAAGTATTATCCTCTTCGTCTATTTCAGCTTCTTCACCTTCATTCAACTCGCCTTTTAAAAAATAGCCTTGTCGTAGTTTTAAAAGCACTTCTTCAAGTACTTCGACGTCTGTTTTACTTTCTAGTTCTATTTCGATGTAGCATTTGGATATATCTTCTAATTTTATTTTAACACTATCCCAGTCCTCCCGAAATTTTTCAATAGACTGAGTAAATGATGCTATCAGCTCAGGGCTAGGATCAATGTTTTCTGGAGTAATATTAGGGTCAACCAAAGAGCTATAACTGCTTTGCACTAAATCCCGTACAATTACTTCGACATTTCTCTTCATGATTTGTTTATCAGGCAGTTGTTTCGTTTGCAGTTTACATAGAATAAGAGGGTCTTTAATAACTGCTAATATTTGATGATAGTTTTTAACACTTTTTTCTATATTCATATAATGCAATAATAATTCCGGTTCAATTTCTCTATTTTCCATTATACCGATAGTGTAATCGGGAAGCAAATTAGTGTTAGTTAGAAACTCCCAATATTCAGGTTCTGATGGGAACCCATCTATTATATATTTTTCATAGGATTCATTTATGTACGAGTCACTTCGAGACTTTGTGTTTATAATAGACATTAAATTCATAATTTGAGTCATTATCTCTTCAGTAGAAGGTTCTATTTCCTTTTGTAAGTCGTTTAGTGCGATATACTCAGTAATGGCTTTTGTAACATCGTCGTCGCCTAAAATGGGTAGATTTGGTCCCATTATTTTTGTTGTCAATTCAAGGGGAGCATATTGTAACATAGTAAACTGATCGAGTACGAAATTTGATAGTATAGTTTCGCATTCATCTACGCTGTACAATGAAACAGGTAGAAAAGAGAGCCGATTTCTAAGTAAGTCTAATTTGCTTAAAAAAGCAGGCTTTGCTGCCGGTTTTTTTTTTGGTGGACTTTGTTTCTTGCTTGTGTCTTGTTCTTCGGATTTTTTTTTTGGTGGACTTTTTTTACCCTTTGTTTTAGCTTCAGTTTTATTTCCGGAGTTTGAAATGCCTCCTATATCTTCTTCTTCTTGTTTGACCATCTTCATATATTCTAAGTTTTTTATTAGCAAAGGAAGGTATTCTTTTAATGCTACCAAAACTGAATTACACCATTCGTTTAGACCAGCTACTCTATTTTGTTCTTTTTTTTGCCATTCCGTGTATCTGGCATCTTCTATCCTAGCACTTATTTCGGAGAAAATAGTTTTAGCATACATTTCATACTTTTCTTGTTTCATTTTTTCTAAGAGTGTTTTATAGTTGGTTACAGGCGTATCAAATATCCATGAGAGACACTCAGCTACCATAGTTTTTCCAGAAGATCTTGTACCTGTTACAATAATTCTACAAGTAGGTTCTAAATATTTTAATTTTAAATACGGCCGAGGATTCCTACAAAATGAGACAAAATTATCCAGCGAATGCATAAGATATACGTGTTTGAAGAGCTTTACAGCAAATTTTGGTTTTCCCAAAACTGACTGCCTTTTTTTAAGTTCAACAGGGCATCTGTTGTACCAAGGAGAAGCATAGCATTTAAATTTTAAAACACCGCTGTGTATTACACGTAGTTCTCCAACCATTTGCCAAAACTCGTCGTAATCCTCAGGGGGCTCTTCTACATACAATGGTTCTGGTATTATAACAGGATTTATGTCCATTAATAACAACCTTTCCGTTAACTGATGCATCATTTGGTGAGTCGAAGACCTGCCATCAAGTTTGATCACTTGCTTTGGATCAAAATCCATAAGTTTTTTTTCGATGTATGGAAAAATATAATCTCTGTAATTACATACTTGATCCACAGCTTTTTTATTAAAATTTATAGGTGGTCTGCAATTATACTTAGGGTTAAATACATGAATATTATGGGGGTTTTCATAATCACTTAAAGTGTATCGAGTAGGCCATCTTATATTAGTTGTAACTTTATCAAGAAATGGTTCTACAGTATTTTGACCATTTTTATAATTCGTATATTTGTGGTGTTTTATAGTTAAGACATCACTATCTGGGCAAGTGATATATATAACAACATCTGCTTTTAAACGTAAATTGAATATATCGTTAAGTTGATGTAAGAGTAAGGCTTGTTGCGTCTCTAAGCGAACTTTTCCTCGTTTTCGAAAGACATTGACACATTTATTTAAAATAAATTTCGGCAATTCTGCGATAACTTCTTCCTCTTCAACTTCTTCTTCTGGCACTTCCTCTTCTTTTTCTTCTTCGTCTACTTCCTCTCCCTCAAAATTAGCTGAAGATCGTGTGGATTCTGTCCCTGATGATTTTGCATTTCTTTTCGGTTTTTTTCTTTTTAAGTTATATATGACATCAAATAAAATTTCATCTACACATAATAAAGCTTCTTCCGTGTGTTTTGTTTTGATTAAGGTGTTTGGGGTTTTGTAAGATGTTACTAAAGGAAAACCTGATATCACATATCCTCTGTGTTTAACTGCTGGAGATTTCACTTTTTGCATTAACAATTTTAAAATAGTGTGAGGTGAGCATATAATGTTATGTTTCATATTAAAATCCAAACATTTCCCTGTAGCACTGCCTTGTAATATTTCATCGGTTATAATATTTCTAGGACACAAATGAACGCAGTTATACTTTTTAGAAAGTGCTTCACCAAGACTAAAAGCACCAAGGCTGGGTTTACCAAGGATCAAATAACAAGTTGGCTTTGCTCTCAAATATATTTCTTGTGCATCAGTATCCGTCCACATTGTTTCAAGTTTAGATGTGCTTTTAGTAGGAGACAATGTATTATTCAAACCAAGCACTGCGGCTGCCAAAAACGGAGATACGTGTTCACATTTAGAGTCCCCACCCTTAAGAATTTTCTTATTTCCAGAAAATATCACGCCATGGTGCTCCCACACGTCTTTCATGTGATACTTGTCAAGTAGATCGAAATTATCTTTACTATAATGAGACATAATAATATTTTTGTAAAACTACTTTTACTATAAAATTAGGGTCTCTTGTGACAAAGCAATGTCAGAGATGACATTTAAGTTTCATCATCATATTTCAAATTATTGAATTTTTGTTTATTGTGGCCATGAGGCTCATAAGATGGTACAACCTTTTATAATGTTACCTCTATGAGTACAACTGTAACTCGTAAAAATGGTTATATTCAATGGTATCACATCACAGAAATATTTAAAAATAGGCAGTACTATGTCATCTTTGTCGATAAATGTTAAAACATAGAGAATAGGGTGCCGCGATGCAACATTACCGAGCGCTTGCGATCACACGAATTTCCTGAATTAGGAAGATGTCTATGTGGCGAGTGTTCGCCACATCGCACAAAATTTTCGTTTTAAATTATCGCTTGGGAGAAATCTCTCTATGAGCGACCCTTTTTTTGGTACAGTAGATATTTGTTTGATTTGGAGCTGTCCAATTGGTCTAGTACCTTCACCAAAAGGAGACCAATCCTAACCACTACAGGAGTAGTACTGTTTTTGTCTGCTGGTAAGTCGGGTCTTCAGAACACAATGCAAGGGACACTCACTAAGCACTGATAATTGTTTAAAATTGTAGATAATCTGGGGGAACGGCAGTGCCCCCGTCAAGTAGAGCAAAAAAGCGGCACGGCCGTACCATCCTTTTCTCGAAGCAGTTCAAGCCATTTTCGTCCCCCTATAACTTCGTTGTGGATAAAACTAGAAGCCTGAATTTTCAGTAACCATTTATTATAAATGAAAAAAAAAACGCGGAGCACAAAAACTACTGTACCTACAACTGATAACAGACGCATAGTTTTATGAAAATTTATTGACAAAAGTGCAAATGTGCACGTCGGATGATGCTAAAGCTCTTACAACACTATTACAGATGACAGATTTGTGGAACGTTGTACCTCGATTTTATCGACCGTGTCCTATGATGTTTTTAACAAACTTTTTAAAAAACTTCTAGAGTAATTGGAGTAAA
This sequence comes from Euplagia quadripunctaria, assembly GCA_963859945.1. NCBI lineage: Eukaryota > Metazoa > Arthropoda > Insecta > Lepidoptera > Erebidae > Euplagia > Euplagia quadripunctaria. Next base: position 17,057,523 of record OY982564.1, on the reverse strand, counting down.
ATAGTACTAGTACTACTTTTTTTAATTCATGTAAAAATAAGCGCAATCACTTGTACTAAGATGTTTACGTCTAAGTTTAAAATTAGAAAAAATACGGTCTTTCATTTACAGTTTTTCGTTAATAACTTTTTTATTTGTTCAATTAAAAGATCAAATTTTTGAGGTATCAAAGATATTGTTATTCCCCATCGATTCCAAAAACTCAGATATCAATACCATGCCCGTGACACATTTTATGCACAAAGGAAATTTTAAATTAACAATTTTACAATAGGCTGCCATTTTGAAATTTCGCGATCTGACTTGGCGTACAATGGAAAATATACTAATTTCTGTAACATTTTCGATTTTCATTCAATTTTGAATATTGGAACGTGCATTTTCACTAATTTTTTTTTGCGTTTTTCATCTTTCTCGCTTATTTAAACGATGGAAAAGGTTTTGTAATTTTTTTTAACGCCTAATCCTTATGTAAAATCGTCGGATGAACAGCTTTTTACGTCGGATGACACTTTAGGATGTTATTCTACGTATTTTTCAAATTTTAAATCATGTACCGTATTGTTATAAAAGACCACCACTTTGCGCGTTATTTTTGGCTTTGGCGCCCGGATTATACGTATAATATAATGGAATAATAGGTGTAGATAGGTACCTAGGTATAATTATGTTCAAAGGTAACTTGTAAAATGGTCAACGGAATGATAAAGCAAGAATGGGACATGTCTTATGAAGTTGTACCAACATACAAAAAACAAAAAATAACAAAAAAAATGGAAGAGAACATAATTATAAAAATAGGAGCTAAAGTCGTGTTAAGGCGAAATATTGACTTGAGCCTTGGTTTAGTTAATAGTTCTATCGGTATAGTGCAAAAAGTAAAGGTTGAACCCGAAAATACAAAAAAAATAATTTAGAAAATATACATTACATATAATAAAGAACATGTTACGAGCTTGGTCCGGTCAAAACTAAATTTGAAATTATTAATAGACCTTATGTTCATTGCGAACATTTTCCCATATGTATAGCCTATGCTATAACTATACACAAAAAGTCAGGGCTTAAGTCTAAATAATGTGCTGATGGATATTGGTTCTGCAGTATTCTGAGAAAAACCAATAGAGACAGGGAGTGGGCTTTGAGAAAAACTGTAGCTGAAGCTCAAGAAGTAGTACCGGTAAAGAAAAAGAGGAAGACTACCTACAAAAAGAAATGAGATGCCATCAAAAACAAAACTTGTAAAAACACCAAATCTCGCAGCTCAGGTCTTCCACCATAAAAAGTTGTGAGATCCATGTAATACCAAGTGGGTTAATTTATTCAGTCCCTACTTAAGGGACCTTTTGTCTTAAGTTATTATTATATATTACATCTTATAGTGACCATATCAATATTAAAAATCTTTTATGTTTTAAATAAAATAGATTGACTTGGCAATCGCACTAAACAATCTTATTTAATATAATATGTATTACTTGTGAGATACATTGTGTTTTCATGCCTCAAATTTCAGGTCTCCCAGTGCCTATCAGTATTGCGCTCATCAATACCAGGTTGGTGCTAGTAATCGGCCTGCCAGTAAGAGCATATCATCGAGTCATTATTCATCTTTTGGTTTTACGCACATGGCATTGCAACCTATGTGGGTCTGCAGTAGTGTATTTGCAACATTCAAGGTCAGTCACGGGGACCATTCCAAGTAATCATTTATTTAGTAATGATTTACAAGTATCTATGTACTCGAACCAATGGTATAGCCATACTTAGTTTTGGTTTAGTGTAAATTGTCAAAGTACATTGTTATTATTTGTCAAAGTACATTCTTAAAAAACAATTAAATTTTTTCCATCTTGATCATATTTTTAAGCTCTAAAATGAGATAGAAAAAAGGATAACTTCCTAATACAAATAATAGTTTTTAAAAATGAAAACAACTTCCAGCATTGATTCTGAGATCTGCTTTTTTTAGGTGCACTTATGATAGCAAATCAGGGCTAGTGTATACTTCTAGTGATCGCTAGTAATAGCTTACAACATGCTATTCAGTGTTCAAAATAATAACAAACAATTAATAAAATAACTGTATAGTAAAAAAATACTTATTTTCATTAGGGTCAATGGTGCAGAATGGAAAGTTTTCAGCTGCAGCTTGACTCTTTGTCAAGACGTTGAAGAATGTTGACTTTCCAACATTGGGAACACCAACAATGCCAACTTTCAAGTTGGTACCTACTCGTCCGATAAGAGGCTTTTTTTCAGGCTCTTCTACTTTTTTTGGAGGCATTCTGAAAAGATATACATGTAATAAGTTTGCATTGTTGATACAAAAGTGTATATGTATATAGTTTCAAGATATTGTGCAATGAGTTTGTTTTACTTATTAAGATGCAAATCAGAATTTACTATCACTATCTCCCATCAGGATCCGACCCAAAATGCAGAGCAGTAGCATAAACGGTAACTAATCTGGAACCATTGTCAAGTAATTAATACTTTAATCATTTTACGGCTTTTAACAGGCCTGCTTCGCCTTTATTAGTGGCATATTAGCAATGACAGGTGTTCAAATAAATATGAATATAACTTAATAATTATTTAATATCATTATTATTTTTAGTCTTAGCTTATATAAAAGCTATAATATACTTCTCCTATCACTTACAGTGTTATTTTTAACTTATAATGGTAACCTGTCGTTTAAATGAAAAGTTTACCTGAAATAGTTGTCGGCTCAGGTAATAGCCGGCACAGTTTGCTTTGAAGAAATAAATGAAGGCTTAGTTCAAATTAGTTAATCTATCTAAGTCTTAGTATACTATTTATTTCAATGAGAAAACTAGCTACTGGTAACGTGCACGAAAATTCCCATCCGGCAATTTTACCACAGATTACAAACTTGGAAAGGACGTCATGCATGACATGCTGTCAAAGCATGACATAGGTACCTGTAAGGGTACCTACTTAACCAAGTGACAGAAAGTATAACGTTTGTAAACGTTACTCCTTACTCCAATGAAATGAATAAAATTAGGGATTCCTTCTTTTCCTAAAATGTATTATTCCTAATATTGGTATAATAATACTTTTGCCATAATTGTTTTTGGCATACAGTTTATGTTGAAATAATCATCTTTTAGGCTAATTTGTTTTGGCATAATTTTAATTCGCATAATGTTACTAGTGTAATGTAGTGTATCAATAGGTTAAGGTGGGGTGGTGGTGGCCCTTGGGCCATACCTAAACCGCCAATATGTTTTACATACATAGGTATACTTATCGTAACAAATTTACTTAACTTAATTACTTTTTCTCTCAGGAGTTAATTATTATGCGTATTTGTTACATATATTCCTATAAAATTATGTTCTAATATCATTTTTTAATGCTTTAGAATGTTATGCTTAAAAAAATATTATGCGTAAGCTGTTTTGCGTAAATATAATTAGGATAAACAAAAGTATACCTATAGTTATCCAATCATATTGTTGATTTATCTGCTGCATGTCAATTTAAGGTTACATAGTGACGTTCATTATAATTTATTTGTATTTGACTTTTTATCTCTTAGTGTCGCATAGTTGACATTTATATTAAACTAACAACCCGTCCCGGCTTCACACGGGTAGCAGAGACATCTTCAACAATCATTATCATATTTCAACCAATTTACACAAAACCTTAACAAATTTTAAACCTAAACCTTCCTCATGAATCGGTCTATCTATTGGTGAAAACCGCATGAAAATCCGTTCAGCAGTTTTTGAGTTTATCGCGAACACACAGACAGATGCGGCGGAGGACTTTGTTTTATAATACGTAGTACTTGACATGGTTATTATTTTGAATTTGATATGACATTTTATTTGCTTACATTTTTTTCTATATTTTGTAATTATTAATAATGCTAAAAATATAATTAATATAAATTATGTAATTATTTTGCACACCGGCAACGATTGAATATGGTATTGCGCTTTTACTATTTTGACTCTACCATCTGTATTTGTACATTCAGATTCTGCAAAAAAATATATTTCTTTCATTTCATTTCGTTATATTATGTATTAAAATTTTATGCAAATGGATAGAGAACAATACACATCTTAGCTAGAAAAAAATATTTTCTATTGGTTTATATTTAGTAAAGATACGCAATCTTTTATAAATCCCTTACATGTGCCTACTTAGACTGGTTTTATTCTAAACTAATTCATAACGGGTATAAGTTTTCTCAGGAACCGAATAATCGCTGGTGACCGAAAATGAATTGGATTGGAAGTTTTAAGGGCTACAAGGAAAATAACCTCTAAAACAGCTAAAAACTACCTAGATGTTCTTGGTGTTGGCGGAAAATCGAGTTCGTCACCCAACTAATGGATCAGAAAGGGCAGAGGAAAAGAGACCAGAAAAAGAATATAATGGAATTATGATGTCAAGTAACATTTAATGAGTATTTTTTATTACGGCACGTGAGTTCATAAACTAAAATATATTTGCGTGAGTTTGCACGTCCAATGGATAAAGAAAATCCATAGACAGCTAAGAATTTGTCGTATTACTGCAGTAAAAAGGTAAGGTCAAAGAGTATACAAACACTCCGTTAGGGGTAAGGTCCTTTTTTCTATATATTTTTTTCCCAGTGTCGAAACCTCTAGAAACTACCTAGCGAAGGATACGCCATACTATGCCACAGCATTGGACCTCCTTCAGTTCTGCACTGAAGGAGGTCCTGCTCGGTAGCACAAAGTTCAAATAATGTCGATTCTATGATTTTATTTTGTATAGATTTCAATTAGGACAGAAGACTCGCCGCAGCCAGCAGTCAAGCGGCTTTACTTCGATGAAGCGAATATAAAGTGAATGTATTTATGTAATGGTGAATTGATCAGTTGTCAATATATTTAACTAGCAATCCGCCCCGGCTTTGCACGGGTACAAATTATACACCCAAACCTTCCTCATGAATCAGTCTGTCTATTACTGAAAACCGCATGAAAATCCGTTCAGTAGTTTTTCAGTTTATCGCGAACAGACAGACAGACACGGCGGGGGACTGTGTTTTATAATATGTAGTGATGTAGTTATATGTAGTGGAGATTTTTATTATATGATTTTTTTTCATCATTAGCTCAGCTACATGATATGATGATGATTCTAAACGCAAAAACCTCATAAAGTAATGAAAAGTAAACAGAAACACTATTCGTTCCTACAATTTTCGAGGGTTTCTCTCAATTTTATCAGGATCCCATCATCAGATCCTGAGTTCCTTGACATGGGACCACCCTTGAGGTACCCTATCTAACAAAAAATAATAATCAAAATCGGCCCGGCCCGACAGCCGCTCTGCCCCGGTTTTTAAATCTCTGATATCTTCTAAGATATTCATTTTAATGATGTGCTGTAAAGAGCAATTTTGATCTACATAAAATGCACAACGTATCTAATGTATTTAATTGGATATTTTAAATAACCCATATTTTTTTTGTAAAATGTAAAAGATAAAAACGGTTATTGTGGGTTATCCCTAGGAGATAAACATTTACCATGGCGGACTTTTTTATTGATCTTTTTAAGATATACAATTCCGTAGTACATTAATTTGATATATCTCGTAAGGTTTAGCCAGAGTTTGCAATGTAAGCGCACAAAAATATGTTTGTTACGACATGACACTACAAATCTTTGAATTTCTCGACTTTTCTCTACAATAATATGCATGTATACCACATATAAACCTTCCTCTTGAATCACTCTGTCCATTGGTGCAAACCGCATGAAAATCCGTTCAGTAGTTTTTCCGTTTATCGCGAACATACAGACAGACAGACGCGGCGGGGGAGTTTGTTTTATAATAATGTAGTGATATTACTTCGTAGCAGTGGCCCAGCGTGCTTTGGAGGGGTCCTGTATCAAAATTACTTGGGGGGCCCAAATGAAGGGTAAAGATTTCTCACAAAAGAAACAAAAATGCTTTAAACGGGGGAATCCCGCAATAACCGATGTAGGATGTTGCCAACTTTTGGGCGCACGCTTAATCTGGGAATAAAAGAGATTGTTTTTTTTTTACTTTTGTCATTTCTGAAGTGAAAACTATAGGCACGTATGACAGTTTTTTATGTGTTTTTTCCCGGGAAGCACGAGATTAAGTGACATTGTGGATAACATTTTACTAATTTTGCTTACACACGTTGATACGGGGCCCCTGTAGCCCCGTATCATTGATACGGCTGATACGGCGGTAGCTACGCCCCTGCTTCGTAGCCTTTTCAATGAGGATCATTCACATAACAAAATATTAGATTTCTAAATATAAGAGCGTATGCGCTATAATATTCTGATCATTTCATTTTTTAAATGATTCAAATCCAACAAGAAATTACAAAGTTATTAAAGTTTTCTGTTCGGCTATTTCAAAACGCTTGCTCGGAGCTGCGCTTGGTATGATGACGTCACACGTCGCGAATCGCGCCCTCCACTCGTGCAAAATGGCTAGTTTGTTCAGTTTGGTTCAGATTATTCACCATTTCGCTTTTGGTATCGTGGTATGTTAATTATTTGGTTTTTATTATAATTTGATGTTATATTATTAGTATAACAGTATTTATATTGTTATTGAGTTTAGTATTGATTTCTAAATAGATACGAGTAGGGAGCTACCTATTATGGAGGTCGGTTTTGTAGGGACAAAATGAAAAGGTAAGTAAGTCTATACCTACCTACTCCTACTAAGTACCTAAAATAGGTATCTATTAACTACCTACTTACCCACTTTAACTGCGTGTTCTGAGGATAAGATTTTTCTGGATTATTTAAACCATTCAAATATTATCTCTAACAAGTGCAAAGCACAAACCGAACAGCATGTTTATCGCAGGAAAAAGAAAATGCTTGTTTTGCGTAGCGAGCCCTCAGTTTGAACAAGATAAATCTTTAGCCATACATGAAGTTGACTATGACGGAAACTATTGTTTGACCATTGCATCCGAATGGGAGAGGATACAAATAAAACAATACTCAACAGTCAGTAACGGGCGTCGGGCGGCAGGCGGGCTTTCACACATAATCACAGATCGCGTTTATCACATGACAAAATCACCGCCCGCTCAGGGCATTTTTTTTTATGGTATAGGGGGCAAACGAGCAGACGGGTCACCTAATGGTAAATGACTACCGCCGCCCATGGGCACCTGTAACTCAAGAGTCATAAGTGCGTTGCCGCCCTTTAAGGTGGGAGTAGGGGGAGAGGAGGGACGAGTGGGAAGAGTGGAAGGACGGGAATAGGGAAGAGGGAAGGGTTAGGGCCTCCGGTAACCTCACTCACGCGGCAAAAAGTAATGCTGCCGGTTTTCTGTGAGGCCGTGGTATCACTCTGGTCGAGCCGGCCCATACGTGCCGAAGCATGGCTCTCCCACGAACAAATCTCTCTCGTAAAATCCTCTCTGTGACATCGCGGTGGTGGTCTGAGTACAGCCCTGGGCTCGAATATCCTTGTGTTCGATTGTTTATTTGAGTAGGTAGGCATTAGGCATGAATGAACGAACATCAAAGCTATCCGCGGAAATTCAAATGTTAAAGAAATGATGGAAACGATGCACAATAGTCAATACGTAGGTATATTATACTCTATACGGTCAGTGGATCTATTCGTGAATTTTAGCTGTTTGACATGCGCAGTGCAGCTTTTTCATACTAAATTGTCTACTGCGCATCGAAACTGCTAACTTTACGAATGGTTAGCACTTGACCCGTTGACCATATTGTAAATACTGATATTAGGTAGATACTCTAGCTAGGATACTGTTGGTACGTACTTACGTCAAAATAATCTTCGCAACAGTACATAAAAACCACTTCGGCATGACAGAGGAGTTTTGTCATCTCTCCGCGTTGCTTTACACCATTTTTTTTATTATTTGTGCATCTTTCGGCACAGTCAAAAAAAGCTTATTAGGTGCATTAACACTTGCATTTTTGCATTTTGGGACAATGCAATACTTATTTGACGGCATTATCACTTTAAAAATAATCTGAAAAATCAGCAATCGTCAGGTCGTTGCAATAACTGCGCTAGACTAAAAGCTTACCAAGCTGGCGACGCGAAGGCGACCGCCACTTTTGCCGATACGCGATTAATGACGTCACAGCGTTCAAGGCCTTAGCAAGCGTTTTTTAAGTTGGTGCACTAAAATCTCTGTATCTTGGTCATTTTTGATCCGATTAAAAAATTTTAAACACAGTATTTATTGCTTTTTTATAGCTATAAATCTGCATACTTAACAAAAAACCTGACTGATCCTCAATGCGACATCCCATCTCATAACCTCTCGCGCCAGGCGAAGGCACTATTATGCCGAAGATGAACTAAAACCACATAGTATTTCCGATATCCTGGTAAATTTACCGTTAGTATCGCCTTAGGGCCACGTAAAAACTCCACCTTATTACCTTAATCTATACTAATATTATAAAGCTGAAGAGTTTATTTCTTTGTAAGGTTGAAAGTAATCTCAGAAACTACTGGTTCGAATTGAAAAATTCTTTGTGTTGGATAGTCCATTTATCGAGAAAGGCTATAGGCTATATAACATCACGCTACGACAAATAGGACCGGAGAAGGGAAATACGGATTCATTTTTATATACCTAATATAGATTGATGGAGAAAGGCATTAATTTTTCGATAGGTCTAGTTGCGCTGTAAATCGTGAAAAAAGTGAAATAAAAAATTTTGAAAAAACCCGACGGTTCAAAAAAGGATAAAACAATTTAAAAACCCCCGACTTAACCAGATTATGTAACGGAAGATAATAAACAAACATTTTTTTTTATATTTCTTCTATATAGATATCATATCTATATAGTTTATTTCATAGTGATAATATATTATGTATACATATTTACAACTATACTTTGCCCGGTACTTTGTTGTTATCATTAAGTAGAATGAAAAAGATAAGTTAATAGATAAATGGCAACATTGGTTTGCACAAACGAACAAATAAACATCTCTCACCCTAAACACATATACCTTCTCCGTGCCGTCGTGGGTACAAACCAATTTGGACGCTTAAAGTTCATTCCATTTTACCCACGTAACTCGGATCGACTTTACTTTTACCGTAACTAGTGTCATATTTTCTTCCCTTTCCAACAGTTTTCATGATTCATTTTTATGACTTTTTCCTTTTGCAAGTTAATAGCACTGGCCTATTAGTGACCCATCGAAATTAACACAGTTAATGAAGCGGAAGAGAAATGATAAGAGTGTTGATATCTGCAATAAAAGTAGTTTTAAAAACAGTACAGTTGCGCCCCGCGTAACCCACGTAAGTACCGATCGCATGGGAATATCAGGATAAAAAGTAGCCTATGTGTTAATCCAGGTCTTCAGCTATCTACATACAAAGTTTCATCGCAATCGGTTCAGTAGCTTTTGCGTGCGATACATCCTCACAAACTTTCACATGAAGAGAAAAAAACCGGTGCTGGAACACAATCTCGCTCTACCTTAATCAAGAGCATTGGCCGGCGCTGGCAACGCCACATAGGTAGTTCAATTTGATGGAGACACCATGCGACCTTAACGGTCGAGACTACTAACATAACATTCTCTTTTAGGAGAAGAAATCAGTACCTAGAGATCACCCTTTAGGTTCTCACCCACATGGAAAGAAATTATATTGTTACAACAATTTTGCTAATTATGTTAAACTTTATTAATAAGTCTTTACAATTTGAGGTAATATTATATTTGTTCATGTTGTGAGAGCAGCCCAGGGCGGCGACATTGGAGCAGGATTTTGTAAATATGACATAACCACAGCAGATATTGACAGCATGAACGAGCTCACAATCTGAAAAAAAAACCTTTATTTTTAACAGGATGCAATGTTTTAAAGTTAAAGCTATGATATAATTATGTTTTGATATATGACTTGAGTCATTCACAATAATGTGAATCTAAATTGTTTATATAAGTACAATTGTTGTTATAGATATGTGTTTGTTTCAGTAGATGGCTTTGAATATAACAATAATAGCATATTTATTCTATAAATCAAAGGGGTCTTGTTCTTCCGAACAGCACAATAATAGTCCCAGAGCTGGTGAACAATTTAGGGTAGGTTCTTGAGGCACTATGAAAACTTTTGTGATGGTCCTCGAAAGTCCTTTAAATAATAATGTCGAGGTCTGGCTAATAGGTAGCGGCCTTCTACCAAGCCTTGAATTTTATTAAAGGGCATTTTTTGAGGCATTTTGAAAATTATACATTTATAAGTAAATATATATATATATATATATTTATATTTAAGGATCTGAAAAATAAAATAGCCAGATCATTTAGTCAGGTTTAAATGTTAATCAGACTTTTGATGCAAATGGTTTTAAAAACAAATCCAAAAAAGAAGCACTGATATTTTGGGAGAGTAATATAAGTACTTAAAAACAAATAATCCCAAAAAGCCATGTCAAATTGGTGGAATTTTTCACCTGCCAGAAGACCGAGAATACAGGGTTTCCCAGAAGTCGATGTCAAGCCTAGGGATCAAGTACAGTTTTAACTATAAAAATTATCCACTAAATATTTACCAAATCTAGTCTTCCAGACTGGCTTCTTACTTTAATTCCTAATGTTTAAGTTAACAACTTATCCCTATATTTTGTAAAAATTAAGAAAAATTGCAATTTTTGCAAATTGTGGGAAATTAACCTAAGTTAATGTCATCAATTAAATGGTAAAAATGAACATTTTTTAAATTTTATTGTAAAGATAAAAAAAATAATAATCTGTGTTTCCACCATTGACACGAATCACACAATCACAGCGATTTGGCACGCTTAAAATCACTTCATCAAAATTTCTCTGAGGAATGGTCGCCCACGTTCTTTCTAACAAGTCAAAAAGTTGTGCGGTATGCACGGCATCCATACTCGGCAGTGCTCTTCTTTGGATCATATCCCATCCGTGCTCAATTGGGTTGAGGTCTGGGAGCAGGCCACGGCAAAACGTTGATGCGAGCATCGGCAAGAGTGCCAGTTACGACTCTAGCCTTGTGTGGACGTGTATTAGTCGAAACGAATCACCCAACCGGCTTCACCAAGGGATGATCACGTTTGAAATAAGCCTCTCTGCATAAATCTGAGCACTGAGGTAGCCAAATGAGATCGGTTCTTCCACTGAACCAAAAAACCAGCCCATACCATTATTGTTCCCTCTCCATATTAATGAGCTTCTTGACAAAATTTCAAATATTATTGACGTCCAGAGATCCTCCAAACTCGAGTACGTCTTGTATCCGGCCTCATACCGAAACGAGATTCATCGGAAAAGCAAACACAACTCCAGTTTTCTTCCTCCCAATTTCTGTGTTCACGAGCCCATTGTAAACGGGCCCTACGATTGCGGGGTGCTATAGATGGAACTCTCAACGGCCTTCGAGAACGTTGACACACTTCACGTAAACGATTTCGGATGGTTTGGTTGCTTAACAGCAAGCCTGAAGAGCTGTGGGGCCTCGTAACCAACATCATGGCGGTCATGGTACGATTCCGTCGAGCAGTATTTTGGAGGTACCGCTCCTGGATCCGAGTGGTGATGAGAGATCGTTCTCCATGTCGCTCGGCCACGCTGCCCGTGATACGATAGCGTGTCCAGAGGCGGCTTATGACGTTCTGTGTTTTACCAAGAGCGACACCCACAGTACTTTGCCTGGAACCAGCTTGCAACATTCCCACGGCCCTCATCATCTCTTCTCGTGTCAAATGATGTCGTCGCTCCATATCGATGCAATTTTTTTCAGTTCTGATGCAGAAATTGTAATTGTTTTCTAAAAACGCTATTACACACTACGATAGGAATCCTGATTGACAGTTGATTTATTATTTTTAATCAAAATTAAAAGAAAATTCTTTATTCAAATAGTGAAATTCACAAAAAAAAAAAACAATAATAATCCAAAAAAGTTAATCCTCAATTGCGGCGATACTCTAAAACGTACTTGATCCCTAGACACCTTTGATGTCAGTTATCAGAAAAATATAAAAAAAAAATTAAGTTACGTATTTTAAAAATTATAGAAATTAAAAAATAAAAAAAAACATTTTTTTGTTATGTAATCCCGAGTCTAAGCCTAAACTAAAGTCTAAACTCTACTAACTAGTCTAAACTCTGGCCTAAAATAAAGTCAACTGCGTAAATGTCACTTTTTGCCCAACCAAAGATTCAAAATGAATACTTAGCCCAGCCCCCTGTTACCCGTGGTCCCACCTGTACGACCCACTAGTGGGACCACGGGGAATATTTTTTCCCCGTAGTCCAACCGCACTGAAGAAAATTTGAATTTATTCTACCTGTGAGTTCCAATGGGACCACGGGTAATCCAATTCGGTAGACCCACTGGACTAGAGATGTGCCTAAAAGTGAAGGAGTAGGTATTTATAAAATAACACTAAATAATTGTAAGCTCATAAATATATCTATCATTATTTATTTACTAACACAAATTGAGTCTCATGTTAACTTAAAAAATTAAACGGAATTATGTCATACATAAAAACCTAAATTCTTTTAACTTCAATGAAACTTCTAATCCTGTTAATTTTGTGATGAGATCATCTTAACTTTTCTAATACTAAGCCAACCGTAGCACCACCCGCTACTAACTCCATCTGTATTTGTCTTATCCAATCGTCATTTTCTATTGGAACTCTTGACCTTGTTTTGATTCGTGTATTATTTTTTAAATTTGTTAATATTTTTATTTCATTTAATAATCGTAGTATGTTAGTATTTTTTTTATTTAATTTCTTATTTATTTTGCTGTGCCAAGATTCACATACATTATTTGTACGATGTCTTTTTCCAAAAACACTAAGAAATTTACATACACCCCTTGACAGCCATTGTTTTTTAACATAATGTAAAAATTTATTAATTTTATCACCATTTGTGCTACTATATTCTTGCTGTATATATTCCCAGCCATTTAAAAGATATTCATGGGGTAGCAGAGGTAATGCCGAACGCAATCCAATCAATCTGTTTTCAGATTTTGTTTTTCTGACCCCAAATATACTTTTGCCATTTCTCCACATTGCGCGGGACCAGTGGTAATAACAACCAATGACATCTATATCAGCAAACACATCCAGAATGGCATTCAACGCAGCAAGCTGATAATCACAATGGTAAATTTGAGGTTTCCAATCCGGAAATTGACTTTTTATTAACCTAAACAGTATAATATACGTTTCATTGGTTTTATTACTGAGTAAAGCATATAGTATCGACTTTACATGTGTGGTAGTATTTGTACTACCAAAATCACCATGCATGATAAACACCTGAGCCAAGGGATATGGAGTGCATTTAAAAGTCGAGTCACCAAAAACTTCCTTAACATCATTAATGAAGGTTCTGTCTTCTTCCATACAAAAAACTAGAATTTTGGTGTGCCCATCATAGTAATCTGCTACTACATATTGACATGGCATTGGTACCTGAACTTCGTCGAAATTTTTAAAGTTAAGTTTAGTTACTCCTACAGCTTTGTTGCGTGAGTTGTATAAACTATGTTTTGCACCTTCAAATTTTGGGAAAGGCGTAACTAAGTTGTATCTTTTCTGTTGCCAGTTACTTAAAGCTTCGTCGTATATTTGCGGTATTGGAATGTCCGTTCTTTGTGCATCATTTCTCAGTTCATTCATAACAATACTCATTTCATTCTGAAGCAATTTTGGAACACACGTGTGTGTACGTTGTGTTACAATCTGCATTTTCTGTAAAAAAAAGTATTTAAAGTGTGATCAATGAGTGTCGATGGGAGAAATATTGATTGCAAAAATGGTAGAAATATCAATTGGCCAAACTAGCCACATGAAAAGCGAAAAAGCGACCCCCAGAAGTGAGAACTTTAGAATTATAATAGGAATCAATTTATGTCATAAATAGATAACTTACGTCATTTAAAGTAACAGAACCGCTACATTTCTCACTGCGTTTTTTACTACATGTCCAATGCGTGCAAAGTGCATGTTGGTGTTTTTTTATATTGTTTGCGTTTATAGTATTGATTACCATTAAATAACATTACATTACCATTTTTTCTCTTGATAATATTAATTTCGTCACCCATATTTAAGGAAATATTAACTATTATTTATTTTAAAATACACCTAACTAAATGCCCATCTAAATGCTGAAAACAATATTAGAAAATATTGACACAGAAATAATAACAGGAAAATGCAAAGAGATTTAAGAATGTTGATAATAAACTCTTTGCGGCACATCTCTAATGCAGTGGGACTACGGGTAATTTTTTTCCCCATAGTACCACCACAAGACAGTGGGACTACGGGGAAAAGAATATCCCCGTGGTCCCACTAGTGGGTCGTACTGGTGGCACCACGGGTAACACCAGAGCCCAGCTGTAACTGAGCCCCCCTTGGGTCATCACCTCACCAGGAGGCAATTCATTTTCTTTTTTAAATTAAAAAAAATATTCAATTTTGTTTCATTTTTTTTTATTTAAACTAGGCGTAATGGGCAGTAGAAAAGTAGAATGAATGAGTAATTCCAAATTTTAGACAACAGGGTGCTGTATTCATTAATGAAGGATAATGAAGGTGTTGGGTTGGTAGCATGCAAAAATATCTTGATGTTTTTGGAATTTTTGTCCTCTCTGATATTGAGTTTTTTATAATACTAAAGGAAAATAAATATTTTCTAAGGGGCCACTAGTTATATCAAAATCTAATTATATGGTTAAATACATTTTATATTAATTTGAAGCATATAAGATGAATATGTTTAAAAGTACATTAATACCATATAAATGGTATCTATAGCATAACAATACTATCTTATACTAATAAATATAACATAGATCATACCCCTTGTCTTTTCATAGATAATTAAAAAAAAAGTTGTTTGTAACATTGACGAGATTGGCAAGAATAATAATGGTGTATTTTACCTGTTTGGTATCATCAGAAACTCTTGAGTTAGCAAAACTAATACTGGAACAGAAGACAGCCGTCCAAGCACACCATTTCAAGCGCATCATAAGACCACACATAGAGAACACCATCCCTACAAAATAAGGATCAGTCAAATAAGACAAATTCTTTTCTCTATTGTTAAATCTTGGTCAAGGTTGATCCACTTTGAACAAACAAGATAAAAATATTGTACCAAGGATATTCATATAGTCTGTTGTAAGGTCTTCTGCTGGTGCTGAAGTTGGTGGTGGAGGCTTAAACCGACGTTCTCTGTCAGCGCGGCGTGGGTCGGAGTTTAGTTGCATCTGAAAATAGTGTTTATTTATTAGCAATTCGCAACGTCATCTATAGGACCTATTTTTGAGGACAATATAACAAATTAGACACTATATAAAGTTTCACATTGATATTTATCTTCAACAAGAAGGTTTCTTAGGTTAAAGATTAACATGCAATATATCTACTTAAAAATAAAGATACCTATACAGCAAAATTTTGCCTCGTAAGGTATCACTAACCTTTTGAGGTTTTAATATAGGCCCACAAATAATTGAAACTTTATATTTATTATTTACATAAAAAAGTTCTTTCACAGAATCCTGTGAGAGGCGAGGTATAGAGACAACTTTAACAACACTAAAATCGTATTTTTTATGATATTACAGACTGTAATTACAGTAATAATTTAGTTTTGTCATTTGTCATATTTTGACATTTCACTTTTAGGATTAACCAGTGTTCAGTGCTGCCAGACGTAATCTGAAATCTGAATGAAGCAGTCGAAAATTTTGTAATTGTGTATATCGTATATTATAATTTGGGATAAACATCAGTAATTTCGAAAATGTTATATGTAATATGTATAATACTAAATGCCATGAAACATGCTTTCCTGTTAGTAGTTTCATGCAATAAATGTCAGACTACATGCCATTAATAATTTTTATATGCACCATTATCGGCTGTCTTAATTTGACGGATAGAACTAATTTTTTTATATTTTTTTTTTGCTATTCCAACTGTTCGTTAATAGTTCGATCAACATTTTTTTTGTTCAATCTTAGTTTTTTTCAATAAAATAAAAAAAATACCCTCACGTTGGCGGGTGGAAGTCGTTCTTTTACATTTTTTTTGCCATTTCTATAGTTTGTTAACTGTTCTTCATTGTTCGATCAAAATGTTGTTTTGTTCGTTCTTAGTTTTAAAAAAAATACCCTCAAGTTGGCGGTTTGACCAAGTACTTCATTTATCATAGAATTTGGTTGGAACAATGAAGAACCGATTTAAAATCAGTAGGCTAGGTAAATTTAACAGAAATGGCTAGGTTTAGTTTAGGTTAAAACTGTGACCATTTTGAGTTGAGGGTAATTTTTTATTTCATACAAAAAAAAGACACAATGAAGAACAGTTAACGAACAGTTGAAATAGCAAAAAAAAAAAACGTAAAAAACGACTTCTCCCCGCCAACTTAAGACAGCCCTCGCGTTCGGCATCACTCACTCGAAGTAAAAATAATTTTGTTTGATATGTTGCCAGTATTACTCACTCACTGACAACAGATGGAAAAGGGCAATAATTGAGGTGATTGGTATCAAAATTGGTCAAATCCAAAATTTATCATTTTTAATCTATGAATGGCAGTATATTCTCTGTAGTGTAAACTTTAAGTTGTCATCTTTCAAATGACGCCAAATCCCTGATATTTATATAGAAAACCGGTTTGAAAAACGACTTTGGTATCAAAATTAGTTAAATCCAACGCTGTTAACATTCAAATTTGGTCAAATCCCGTTCGGCCAATCAGCGATGAGTATTGTATAAGGCGCGTCAGCCATGATGTTTTTTTGTATCAGTCTGTTGTAGACGTCGAGCACGTGCACTCTGTGTTTATTGTGTGAAATTTAATGTAAACAATGGAACAAAATGATAACAAAATTGTCGAAACGCCTCCCAATTTATCAAGGAAGCCTCTACAACAAAAAAATACATGGGAATGCAACAGAACTAAGAAATCTAGGTAAGTAAACATTCACTCGTTGGAATATCACTTTCGTAGTATCAGATGTTCTCAACTTTTGTATCCATGATATTTTACTTTTAACTATCTGGTATTAATTACAAATAAGTATTACATAACATAAAGCCCAAGATACATTAACTGGTTTCTTGAAAAATATTTTACAAGTACTAGCCGGACGCGACAAGTTGAGACTTGCGCTCGATACCCGCTCCATAGCCCGCCAACAGTGCTCAAGTCTTAACTTGTGGCGTTCGAATTAGCTTTTTTTAACTATCATAGTTCCAATTAGGCTATCTTTCCTTTGCTAGCAGTATCTAGTTTTATTTTGCAATAGTGGTTTCCTATTACATACACTTTAAAGAAAGGAGGTAGTTGCCTATGGTCATGGACATAAGGCGATCGAGCTGGGACATACTAGTAGCTGAATCTTTATACCTGACCTAGGAATACTGACTTGCACATCACTTTATTATAGAAAATCTATGTTTGTTATTTTTGTTCTATCTATTTAGGTTATTTTGGTTTGTATTTCAACAAGTAATTGCAGTCCCTTAGCGATAGCTAATAGCCATTTATATCTGTTACAGGTATTCATCTAAAGCGCCGCCAGATATCAGAATTCCTTGTCAACATTTTTCAAAAGCCTACAGATGCACTTCATTAGCAAAAAACGACATTATTAAATTTCACAATGCTTTTTACAAATCAACTAAAAAGATTGATCAGGATAATTTTATTCTTCAACACATTAAAACATCTTCAATACAACGCCGTCGACCTATAACCGGCACAGGCAATAAGAAAAATTACAATATTACTTATTACGGACGACGCAGAAACTGCTTGGTACCAATATGCAGAAAAACATTTCTAGCTATTTTAGGGCTCAAAAAAGGAAGAGTAAATGGAGTAATCACGCGTAATGTCAAGAATAATGGAGCATCAGCGAGTGAAAATAGAGGAGGGGACCGGAAAGCGAGGAAGTACGAAAATATAAGAATATCAATAAAAAACTTCATAAAAAAGTTAGTTCCACTTGAAATTCATTATTGTCGCAGTAAAATAAAAAGCCGGCAATATCTTGCTTCAAATTTAAATATAAATAAATTATATAAAATGTACATCGAACAAGCTGAACAACAATTCAAAAGTGTTAAATCATCTTATTTTCGGCGTATTTTTAATATCTCATTTAATATCGGTTTTGGCACTCCAGCAACAGACGTGTGCTCAACCTGCTTAACACTGAAGGAACAAATTAAACATGAAACGGACATTAGCAAGAAGAAAGACCTAATGATTTCTAAAACAGTTCATACTTTAAGAGCAAAGGCATTTTATAATTTACTGAAAGAAGAAAAAGAAGAGTTACTTATCTTAAGTTTTGACTGTCAAAAAAATCAGCCGATGCCGAAAGTCCCCGACCAGAGTGCTTATTATTCACGCCAATTATATGTTTATAATTTCACGATTGTCATAGGCAGTTCCAAAAGCAAATTGACCCGTGATAATGTTTTCATTTACACATGGACCGAAGATATATTACCAAAAGCTTCAAATGAAATCGCCAGTGCTGTTTTTCACTGCCTATGCTCCAATATTGACAAATACGACAAAGTAACAACCATTCGCCTAGTGGCTGACGGGTGCAGTGGCCAAAACAAAAATACGTCAGTGTTGGGAATGCTATCTAAATATCTTCTGGATTATGCTCCAGAACGGATAAAAACGCTAGAGTTATTATTTCCGGTAGTAGGACATTCATTCCTGCCTCCAGATCGCGTATTTGCTCAAATTGAAAGAAAGATAAAAAAGAACGAAGTTATACCTAACCCGCAATCTTACTATAATATTTTTGAAGAACACGGGACCGTTTTGAAATTAGGGTCAGAAGTTATAGTTCAGAACTGGAAAGAGGCAAGCGCTGAAGTATTAAAAGGAACGAATACAATGCATTTTTCAATTAAAAAATGTAAACGGTTTTTTATCAGAAGGAATAAACAAAAGTTAAATGTATTAGTACGGGGAGAAGAGTCGTATAAAAATGCATTGAGTTCATATAAGAATATTTGCAAGAAGAACAAAACTGCAAGTCTCATTAATCCAAACAACTTACAAACTAATGTGGCGGTTAAAAAGGAAAAGCTAGATGATGTCCGAAAGCTGTTAACAGCTCATTACGGCGAGCAATGGGAGCTTTTACCGGATCTAGAGTACTTTCAAAATGTAATGCAAAGGTCAAGTGACACGATAATTTCTTATCCAAATGAAAGATGCGAAATGGAGGAAGAATTGCCCAATTTGATAGTTTAATACCTTACCAAAAATGTATTAATTATTTCTTTTTATTTAATTTCGGGTAAAATATGTGAAAAAGTGTAATTACCTAATTAATCTTAATAAATATTTGATATGTATATGGTTCTTTTTATTTACTTACTAAATTTCTTTCAAAAAGTTGCGAACCACTGACAATTACCAATGCCACCTTCTAAGTAAGCTAAATCCAGACAGTTAACATTCATAGATAGTCAAATCCATAGATGTTATAATCAAACTAGGTCAAATCCACACATTATTATCAAAATAAGTCATATCCAATCTTTAAATCAAGATTCTGTATTTTTTTTGTATGAGACTTAACTTTGTTATTATTTTAATATATTTAATATCCTCGTATAATTAAGTCTGTAAAATCTTAATACTCTTCGTTAATGCCATATAATATAATCTAAAATTTGAGGATATCTCTAATTTGTCTTAAATGGACTTGACCAATTTTGATACTAATCGCTTCAATTGATGAATGAGAAACATGAGAATGGAACTAGTATTCCTTAATTAGTAATCTATGAAAGCAACGAAACGACCTGTATCTATGTGGTTATAGGCGATGTATACATAATATTATTAATTGCACTAACGATTAACTTTGGAAACTTATTAAAATTACTTTACAAACGTTTAGAAACAAATCAGTAGATTACCCGAAAATCAGGTAGATCTACTGCTAAATCAGTAAATCTGGTATCACTGGTATTTCAAAGATGGTGACAATTGCAAGATAGTAAAAAACAATGTTTACTTAAAAAAAATGTTTTGTAGGTAAATATTATTTCTTTAGTAACAATTAAGTATGAGTAAATAACGCGGTGTAAGAAAAAAAGTATGGTGCTCAGAAGGATACAAAAAATCCCATATGATTTCAACTTAGTTCGCTAACAACCACAGAATGCTAACAACCACATTCTTGACGGTAAGCTGCACTTAACAACAGATTAAAACTTCAGTGGTATCACTTGGTGATACCACTGAATGTTTCAGTGGTATCACTTGGTGATACCACTGAATGTTTTAATCCGTTGTTAAGTGGCTTGCCCATAATACACCACCGTTTTGTCCCATATTTGGTTTGATAGTCTATAAGAATCTCATGGCAAATAAAAGAAATGCGTAGTGTTTGTACACTACGGATTTCTGGGAAATTGGATTGAAAGCGTATTTATTAATAAGTAGGTAGTGTAATATAATTGGTTAATATTAAAGCATATAGGTACATTATACGCTTTAATATTATTTACTAGCTGTGTCCGCGGTTCCACACGCGTTTTAATTACCTGTAGGTAGGTAAGTATATACCTATAGGTAATCGCTTTTAATAGTTTCATTATTGTTGGAATTTATTTTCGTTACACTATAGGATTTTATATTTTATTCCTGATCGACTCTACATCAAAACTGTCCAAAGTGTCCAATTTTCTTCTTTTCTTTCCTTTTCCTTTTTTTACCAAGCGTAGAAAATACACCACATTTCGCTGTGTCTTCACCTATGATTTGCCGCACAGTGGTAGGTACTGTAGGAATACCTGTAAAGTAGTGGAACCATATAACAATTAACAATAAAAAATCTTGTAGACCTATCACATCACGAGGTCTTGATACATTATGAAACACTTTATTTTAAAAATCATACTTTGTTAAAAATTCCCATAGGGCAATATAAATACCTGTAGTCTTATGCATCCGCCAGAAATCAATGGCGCTCAGTCTGTAATATTTCCGAATCACTATCACTACATAGTATAAAACAAAGTCGCTTCCTGCTGTCCGTCTGTCCCTATGTATGCTTAGATTTTTAAAACTACGCAACGGAATTTGATGCATAATATAGTAGAGAAACACCTGATAACTTTAGAGGTTTCTAATGTGATGTCGTAAATAAACACATTTTTTTTTGCGTTTACATTGCAAACGCTGGCTGAACTCTATGAGATAGCTCAAAATAATGTACCACATTATTGTACACTTTAAAAAGGTCTACAAAAAAGTCCGTGATGGTATATGTCTATCTCTTAGGGATAACCCACAATAACCATTTTTTATCATTTACTTTTTACGAGAAATAATGGCTTATTTACGAAGCGATTTTAAGCAATACAGCATTAATCCTTATCCAATTAAGTAAATAAATACATTGTGCATTTAATATAGATCAAAATGGCTTTTTACAGCATGTAATTTCAGTGAATATTTTCGAAGATAGGTATTACAGATTTAAAATGCAGGGGCATTATTAAGACGCAGGGTCAAACTTTCAATGTTGCAGGCTTAGATTTGAGCGTTGAGTGTTTTTCACGTGGCCAATTATATGTCGCTCTTTCAAGAGTAACCTCTGAAGAAAACATGTTTGTATTGTCTAATGACAAAAAAGCTGTGAACGTTGTATATAAAGACATTTTGTAGTAGGTATGTTTATTATCATCATTGCACCCGTGCGAAGTCGGGGCGGGTCGCTAGTTATATATATTTTAACGCCGCGCCCCGCCGTATCCAACTATCAGAAGCGACGAAGTTGGTAGACTATATATAAACATTTTATTAAAAGTCCTGAGAGTGCTACCGACCTAGAATTAGCACCACCTTTTTTTAAATCGTAGATTCTAAAAGGCGACTAAGGGGTAACATACCAGACTACGTGCACAACGTACCTAATCTCTATATTTTAAGTTAAGTTATAATTATATTCGAGAAAGAAATACCTAGATACTTCATAGGTTGAAGACTGTTGATGGCGCCTTGTGAGAGGTGCGCGCGCTTGGCATTTAATTAGTTATTACAATATGTATTTAGGTAGGTACATATTGTTTTATTGCAAACATCAACACCAAAACCCAAATTTAATTATAGAGTAGTTCGTTGGAGCTACTTAATTTAATTTAATTTAATAAGTGTTGATGTTTGCAATAATATTAGTTTTTTGATAATTTGGTTATTATTAAACCGATTTTCAATATACCTACGTGTAGTGAAAGCGTCGACCGAAAGGCGCTGAAAGATAATTTCGCTCTACTCAGATTAAGGCCTAAGGCAGTAAGGCCGGTGCCGATAATAGGTATACCTACCTAAGTTGTACGCAAGAAACACTTATGGTGTTACTTACTTTCAATTTCATGAGGAACTAATTATCTACTTTACCTATAGCTAGCGATAAAAAATAAAGATAATCTATTTCATAATAATTAAAGATTAAGTACTTCGAGTAGGATAGCTTAGTAGTTCACCCAATAGAGGTAACGTAAACTTGTTTATCTCATGTATTTTCCAAGTAATGGTCAAAATATGCAAATGAGCTCAATTATTGTAACTGCTTGTTGAAAAAAAAAGAAAATATTCGGTATGTTTCATGGTCCTTAAACGCTATTGGTCAAGCGAGCGGCGCACGCCCACCGCCCGCGGCACGCATGCCAAACGCCTCACCCAGCTATTTACATGTGAAATCTAAAATAATATGCCAAATCACGTAATATTAAATAGCTGTCCTTTTCAATTTACTATATGCGGGTCACATGTTAAACGACTAATGAATGTTTCAGTCGAGACATTTTAGCTACTTGGTCAAATATTTTATTAAAAGTAGGCATGGGCGCCGGCAGAATTATTTTCAGGGAGGTGCATAGCTGTGCTTCTACACATTACGGTTCATAAACAGGAACATCTTTTAATTTATTCAGCACTTAGTATTTAATGTCAAATTCAAATCACTCGAGAAAAATCTTAAAAAGTTTTTTGTGTATTTCCTCTCTTGCACGCACTCCTGGCGTCCATGTAAGTAGGTAGGTAAGTATTAACCAGATACGACCAACATGGCTCCTTCTGACTATAGTAAGTTGTGAGGACCTAACGCTGGAAATACTAGCCACAGGGGTGGCTAATGGCTGATGTAGATGATAGGGATCATTTCTTGCGTATTTGACACTGCAAGAAAATTCTATTAATCATCTACATATGATTTTTCAAGAACTACTAACTATTATTCGTAGTCTTCACAACGCGCCGTGGGGGACGTGTGGAGGCTCGTTCGGGTCGATGGCGGCGTCTTCCGTCACCCCTAAATATTGGTTATTTAAGAATAACCTGCCTATAAGTGTTGGTCTTATCTTGTGAAATATGAGGTACGCCGAGGCAGTTCGCCCGAGCCAGCTGAGACCACAAGCGAAACATGGGGAGGTCCACCTCCGGGCGACCAGCCACACACAGACGGCGACTTACGTGCGGCTCTTTTGGCGTCATGTCTCCACAGTGCTACATCGGTCTATGGAGCTTTTTGTTAGTGTTGCGGCGGTCACCTGCAGCCACCGTACACCTATTTCGGGATAAACGCCTAGTACGTACCCGGGGGACCGCATTTATTCCTGTCTGATGTCCGGGAGACGGGCGTGCCATGGCGTCTAGGACCAGATATGTCCCCAGGTCAAGGCGACGGTACGCTCGAACTGGGCTGTGGCGAGGCAGCATTTGTGGTCGTCTAGGGTCTTGATCTTAAGGTTTGTTTTGAATACTTCGTTCCTCACATGGCAACGAGCCTGCACGACGTCGCACAGCGCAGTCGTCGTGACTTCGTCGCGCTAGTGAGGGCGAACTAAGAGTGCACTGTCAAGGTGAGGTGGGTGCGCGTATAAAATTTGTACACATCTATCTTGGCTCGTAGCGGTAGGAAGGAAGGAAAACACTGGACGCAACAGAGCCCGTGTTGCCCTGTCCTGTCCGTGGAGTTGAGGTTGCGGTGGTGATGCGACAACCAACAAGGCAGGAGGTCTGGGAGCACTGCGTCTCCAACGCGGCTTGTTGGAGGCTAATGCTCGTGAGTGACACATTTAACTATTATACTGAACTTTTTGAACTTTTACGATCACTTTGTTGTCCATCTGTCTGTCTGTCTGTCAAGACCTTTTTTCTTAGGCACGTCCACGGGGTCGCATCAAGTTCAAATTAATAAGAAATAATTATGTCTGTGGTCCCTTAAAGCTGTAAAAAATCAAGCTCCTAAGTCAACGCAATCAAAAGATACGGCCATTACGGCCATTATGCCCTAGATTTTAATAAATTTGAACATTCCGAAGGTAAAAAATCCGAGAGTCGTCAATTTGTTGTTAAATCACATAAAAAATAGTTTTTGTGATTACAAACTTATATTTTGCGGTTAGAAAGTTGACTTTGTCATAAATCGATGTACCAATAGGAGAGTATCAGGTATTTAGAACTGGAAAGTTCAGTTTGTCTTTTGGAAGAGACGGGCAAGAATCTTAAGAATTGATTCCCGAGATCCATCTAGGGAATCAATTCAAGAAATTCCTTATTTAGTACCTACGTTACAGTACGTCCACGTACTATAACGTACTAAATAAGGAATTTCTCATAGCGTTCGTTGTGGCCAATGTAGTTATTCACAAATGATACTCAAGGTACCCTTTGCTAAGCGAACGCACTGCTACGAATCTGTGATTGGTCCATTTCCGTTGCTAATGTCGTCGATACATGGTCGCCGCGACGCCCGTATTGCGCCGCAGCGGAGACCGGACGCCGCTTGATCAGCCTGATCAAGCCAAGCTATTTAGCTTAAAAATGCTTATGCTTAGACTTCAAACAAGTCGTCTTATAAGACGACTTATATTTATATTTTTTGGTCTTATATATATGAGACCAAAAAAATGTGAAATCGCAAAGACAAGGTGAAGGCTTCTTAAGATTGTGTGCAGCATAAAAGTGTAAATATATATTGTTAACAAAGTTATTGATTGCTATTATTTCACACCAATTAGGCGTTGCCGAACGTGGCGGACTGATGCAAGCAGGATGGTGAGCATTTTTTAATGTGGATGAGCAGAACAACTGCTATGTAAACCGCGAAAGACTGCTTGCCCTGCATGTACACCTTAAATATTTATTTGTAAGGTATAATCTAATACTATTTATAATCACTGTTGCATAGGAACATTAAGGTTTTGAATTTATAGGGGCGAGACTTTGAGGTCTCGCACCACGTAAAAATGCAGCTAGGGCCACCACTGGGCCTATATCTTACAAAAACAACATATCCATCTATAAATTTATCCCTACATGCACTTTGGGTCTAGATAGCACTTTGTAATATAGAATCCTGAATATAGAACGTAAAATTATTCATTAATATTCATGAACCGTTCTATCTGATTGTATTGAACTATTCACACATACCTTCACATATGTTGCATACCAGGCATACCTCTTAAAATCTGTCGTTTACATATTTACCGCCAATTTTGAATTTGGAACTGTTCAATATTCGAATTTGTTTCAATTCGGAATCTTAAAACAATTGAAAGTATTAGGATTAATGCTTTTGTTTAGTCACAGCGTTGTTTCGAATATGTAAGGTCCCGTACGAAAATGCATCTTTCTAAGGAAAATGTGCGTGCAATAATTTTTTACAACTTTCGGAGAGGCCTAACATGGCTTCTAACATCTGTGTTCTATGATGAAATCCTATGTCTGCGGACTGTCAAATGCTGGTATTCAGTCCGGTGAAGAAGCAGTCTACGCATTCAAGTCAGCCATATTAAACACGCTTACTTTGGGATGGAATAAATGTTTTATTATCTGGTTCGAGCGAATGGAAAAGTGTATTAAACTACGTGGTGAATACTTTGAAAAACCATAAAAAGTATTCTATGGTTCTAGTTGTGTTTTTTTCCTTAAACGGCAAAACTTAAAAGGCATTCTTCGTAACCTGGGTCGAAACATAGACATACGGGAACCATGATGTATGCAAGTGGAGCCACGGCCTCACGACAGCTTGTTAAAGGTAAAAATATATATTAATTATATTTATAAATATATATTAGTGTTATTTATTTAATTTATACATCTAACAATATATTCTCTTTCTATGACATAATTACCTATAATTTAATTACTTCTTACTTTTATATTCAGTTTCACATTATTTGTTTATTTGACATTTCAATTTTAATAATAAACCGAGATCTTGGCTCTAATTTTGTACTAGAATAGATAAATTTATGTATTTACACACCATTGTAATGGTAGAATGTGAGAGGAATAAAGATATAACTACATTCTAGTGAATAAATGATTTATTATTATTATTATATAAGTAGATATAGAGCTCCGATCTTACTTTAGGAATACTAGGATTCATTTTTTGTGAATTAATTGTACAACTAATGCCATCTAGCGCCAAATAGCAGTACTAATAAGTTAAAAAATCTACTCATGATTTTTACCTAAATTTATACTTCTTTAAAACAAATCGTTAGAATTTAGCCTAGTAAATTTTAGCCCATTTAGTTAGCTTAAGGAGTCAATGTCAAATAATATGTTTTTGAAGTGGGAATGGAAGCTAAAGTATTATAACTTTAAATGGCCGGCCTCTTTCAAAATGCTGTTTACAGCAACAGCATTTTGCATGTATGAATGGATGTTTATTCAAACAAAATTTAAGGATAAAAACTAACTTATTTAAACAACGGATAGACAAAAATTACTCAATGCAAATTTGTCAAAGTATGGTAAAAAACTTAGACCGCACCGCGGAAATCTCTTGTCGCGGCCATCCGTTTATAACCTGTCCATTAGATGTTATTTTTAGGACATCTATTATTACATAGTCATGTTATTAGGTGTCCACTTTTTTCGTTACCCTACCTTCGACTTTGGTAATTTATGCTATACATTTTCATTGGATCCTCACAAATCCTAACTAATATTATTGAGAGGAATGTAAGTTTGTTTGTTAAGCTTTCACGCGTTAACTACTTTACTGATCATTATGAAATTTTGCACAGGTACACATTGTTAGCTGTACCGTATTGACCATTAGAGCACACGGGACCCGTGTCCAGGGTATCCTTCCCGTATCCCGTATCCTTACGGGGGGCCCCTAAGGGTCCCATTTAAGGCAGCATTTAAAGAACATAGCAAAGGAATTATCGGATTCCATTGCTATGTACATAGATATGCTACATACCTATATAATATGAGTGTTTGTATCTTAAACTATGATAAATTTTAGAAAAATGTTTTCCTAATGTCGAAATTGCTATAGGAGGGAGGAACCTACTCCAGGCGAGTTTAACACGCACTTGACCGGTTTTTTTACTTTCCAACAGGGCCCTAATTTGTTGGGTGTCCAGGGGCCCAGCATGGCCTAAGACGCCCTTGATTGTTAGGGGTTGAGAAAGGGATATAGGGTAGCTTTTATCCAGATAATAAAGTAGCCACTGTCCCCGAAGGATACTTGAATTGATACATATAATCTATAAATTGAGCAAAACGAAATGTAGGTACAGGTGAGATCAACTAAGCACTATCTTTTAGTTGTTAGTTAATATCGACGTTGAGTTTAATTTAATTAATTTTCCTTGTGTTATATGAGAATTTTGTGGATCCTCGTTTTATCGGGCGTGTTTCCCTAGCTAGGACCTGTGAATCACTCCCCTTCTTCTTTCGATATATTTTAGGAATTATCGCGGGAACATACGACTCGGTCTCGTAACTTCGATTTGCTTGCGCCTCTGATTATTTGCCACCAATAAAATGTTCACCCGACACGCGACCTATATAAATACAATAATTAATATCATATTCATTGCTGAAAAGTATAGAATTTAAACAGATTTTGTGCCGTTAGTGTTGCAGTTCACAACACGACAATTAGGTATGACCCATTTCAAAATACAAAGAAATTGTAGGAAATCTCAAAGTAATTTTGTTCGATATGCTATGAGATCGCTTAACTATCGATCGCTTGTGACTGGCCTGTTGGCCTAGTGGTTAGTGACCCTGACTGCTGTGCCATAGGTCGTGGGTTCGATTCCCACCAGAGTCTGGGTGTTCTTTGTGTACGTTGTTTGTATGTCTATAAAGTCCCCCGCGACACAGGAGTAATTCCTAATGCGGGAGTAGCCTTTTAAAAAAAAAAAACTATACCGCTACCATGCATGTAGATGTAGTAGGTATATCACTTAAATATAGTGTTCTGATGTTGATCATATATATACAAGTGACATTTGGTAAAAATTAGCATGGCTGTAAAAACAACATAATAAGGATTCTGACATTAAGTACTTCGTTTATTTGAGCAATTATAGAAATTATAGAAAGCAATAGGTATAGAAAAATGACTAATGAAACCGACATAGGTATTTTGATGAGAGGAGATAAAGAAAGTTCTTTTTATGTGTATGGTACGCGATATCTTAGAAAGTATCGATTGATTTTAATATATTTTTTAAATTATGATACATAGGTATACATAAACATACAATATTATTTACCAAGTTAATATTATTTCACCAACTTTCACAATGTATGATGAGCCCTCTCATACTAAGGGCTGTTGATTTAATTGCCCACAGGGTCATTGTACTCATTATAATTATGTATATTTTACTGGAAAAGCCCGAACTATCGTAAATCGTAAGATGAGCGAGTACGCGTACATACGAGAGCGATGAGTTATCATATCTATCTATTTTTCAACATTTACCCTGTTTCTGTGGTAAAACTTAAGATTTACCGAGTGGATGGTAGTAAAAATTGGAAATGAACGATGATCACTGACCATTGTGGACTTTTATCATTAAGAGTTCCTAAATCTTAGGTTTTACTGGCTCTTAAGATATACCGTAGTTCAGGGTTTTAAAGTAACATATATATATTATGTCGTAGACCAATCGTTGAACTGGGCCCATCCCGATCTGCCGGGGCACGTTACGATACGCCGGTATTTTTTGATTTACCTGTTTAGTATCGTTCAAAGCTTAATGTTTGATGCTTTGCCTGGTTATACTTGGGCAATTGATTTTGTAGGATCACCCAAGTACTAGCAAATAAAATGAAGTTTAGATGATAATTATTTATACGGTGACGTGTTGTGTCTTACCTTCGCTTTTAATTTTTTTTAATTATTTGCGTGATCTCATTGGACCCGTGACTTAAGGTTTGTTAATGTTTATGTCTGATCGTCAGATCCGGGATTCGATTTCCGATCCAGGAAATTTATTTTAGGATTTTTTAAATCTTTATTTTCATAGTTTTCTGTATTTAGATTTATTGTCTACTACCTGTTTCTTGTAAATGTAGATTTTATCAATAAATTTAATTGTTCTTCGAAAGGTACCCTACCTGCGTACCCTACCCATCCTACCTACTCTACTTACCCTACCTAACCTACCCTATGTCCTTTTCTGTTCCCTGACAATGTGTATGCAATATTTCATAATGATTGGTTGAGTAGTTAAAGCGTGCAAGTGTTACAAACAAACTCACACTAGTACCTATTTATAATATTAGTTAGGATATCTGTATACTAAGAACATATAAATATACCTAGGTTTTAATTGTGATTCTATGAGTTGTTCTATAAAAAGATCAATGCGCAAACGGAAGAGCGAGTGTTTCAATAACAATTATGTTTATATGAGGCATTGATTTATCGAAATTGAAAGTTGGCGGTTTATGATCAGCTGTTTACTTTCTGCGTCTGGTAGGAGAATGAATTTTATTCTGCACACTGTCGTGTTCAATTTTTTTTTTACCTACCTTACCGTTTGCCGAAAGATGTTGTAACATTCATACTTTATCAGTTCATCACACTCTATCAACATATCACATACAAAACTAATAATTGCAAAAAAAGTGTGGTAACGGAAGGTGCAATTACTGGAGCACGTAGCGTGGCGAGTGGAGGCACGGAGGCGGGGACAATTAACTAATATGGCGGGCTAATTAATAGTCTCACTGTGAATGCCGCTCCTACTGAATGCAGTACCGATGTATGGAGAATTGTTGGTGTGACCATAAATCGTGGTTTAAAAGGTATTGCTAATTGTGGAAGAGATAGATGCGGAGCGTCTTTTCCTGTTATTATTTATTTTACTTCCTGCATTTTACATTGCACGGGGCGGACTTAATGCCGCATGGTATTATCTACCAATCAACCTTTGAAAGATTCATTGAGGAACATAGCAGGTACATAGGAAAACAAATCATGGCAATAAGCTGACTGTCTGTTACACACACACACAAGTCGATTCTGTCACGAGACGATTTACAACAATACATATCTAATAATAGATAGCCGAATACAAAAATATACACATACATCCTTGCACATAAATGTACCTATATATATAAGTACAAAACATATACACCTATGGTTATGAGGATATTAATTCTGCCAACTGTTTTCTGTAAAATTCCCGGACGGAAAAAAAAAAAAAAAAAAAATGTGTCAGGGTTTGTGAACATACTAATTTCAGGTGGAAGCGCGTCCCACAGTAAAATAGTCTGGACAGCAAAGGAAGAATGAACTAGAGAAGAAGTGTGATTAGGGCATAGAAGTAAAAGATTATTGGTGGCGCGAAGATGTCTGTCATGGTTGGAACATAGCAATTTAAGTTGTGAAGAAAGGTAAGTGGGAGTAGTAGGAAGTATTAGAGTATCGACATAATGCAACAGGAGAGTCTGCTCCAGTTATCTAGCGCCCATTATTCGCGTTCGAAACAACGCGATCAGTTCCTAAGTACTTACATATCCATGTAGATTTAGGCACTGGGTGCTTTTACTAGGTACCTATAATTTTTACTTTGAGTGCTTTTACCTTGCAGTCTACAGTGTGGTTCGTTTCTTTAGCAGTCACGAACAATCTTTAGATTTCTAAACAATATCGTTATTAAGTACCTATAGGTATAATAATAATTGTTTATTTCAGACTGAGTCCATAAAGTTTGTTAGTAACAATGTTCTTAGCCTAGTACTAGTAACATCAGTCAGGCGCTTGGCCTCACGTGCCGGCCAATTCAGTGCGCTATCAAACAGCATATGTAGAAACTTTGGCCCTAAATAGTGTCACCTTCACTTTTTCAGTGCAGCGTGCAAATCTGCGAGCCAACATATTACAGCGAAAAGACAACGCCCTACGTTCCCTTTCCACATCCTATCTCTCCATCTTAATGAAGATCTTATTTCAAAATCTAACCTTACCTTTGTTATAGGCCTTTGTTTTACATGTATCTTTCACAGGCTTTCTAAATGTGTCTCTCTATCGGAATTGTTCTGCGTTCGGAATCAGAATGTATCGTTTGTAACGGATATGACTGTAGTAATATTGTTAGGTATATCTGTGTATATTTGGTGTCTTACTACTATAAAAGTTAGTAAAGTAAAACTTACTAGGTACTATCATCATCATCATCATCATCATCATTCGCCTTTCATTATCCACTGCTGGACATTGATAGGCCTCTCATAATGTACGCCACTGAGCTCGATCGTTAGCTCTCCTCATCCAGTTTTTCCCTGTTTTGCGGAAATCGTCACTCCACCTAACCGCAGGGTGTCCTTTACTACGTTTCTCTTGACTATACTACATAAGCAATATATCACTTCTATTAAAAGTGTAAAACCCTAGAAAGTCTGACGAATGTTCTTGATGGTACCTGTAATCCAAATAAGGACTTAATGTTATTGTAATGACGTTTAGTCAGAATCACCGTTCCAATTAGGTCGTCATTCTGGAAATACAATTTGTATTAATAATATCTGTCTGATTCAGACATGATTCTTGCAAAATTAAGTCAAATTACGTGGCGAACTTAATTTTATTAGTGATTTGAGTTAATGTACGTCATTACGTCTTGATCGTTGGGGCAAAACAATGTTTGGGTGTTATTTAGATAAGATATTTATTATTTAAATCGGTGAGGTAAATATAGGCAAGGGGTCTGGTAATTCGGTAATCAGTGGGTGCAAGTTCATGACTGGACAAGGTCGCAGACGGGCCCAACGAGATAATTTTAGACTACAGCATTGATAGCCGATGTGTTGAAATCTACCGGTGCCATAAACTATGTCGGCGAGCTTTATGTTGTTCCATAATTGTTTCGTTTATCGTTTAAAGACAACCTCGTACCGTATGCCTACTACGAGTTCCTAAACAGCGCAACCGACATTCCAGTATAGTTCAACAAACATGGGCGACGTGACGGGCAGATCAGTTGGTATTCATGGAGGTCGTTCTGCACTTTGACATCGTTTCGTCGCAAAACGCGGAATCGTACACACCCTGTTTTTAAATAACTATAGTATTGTGGCTCTTTCATTATAAATATACCACCCAGGCCTACCAGAGAGCAATATGATTATTTGTTTTGAGGAGAAGGGCTTATATTGGTCTCCGGGTTTTGTTAGTGAACAAATAAACAAACTATGTGTTTTTTAAATTTAAATTTAAATTGGTCACATCGATATCATCGACATCGTTAGGCCAAGTTTTAACATCCATTAGGTACTGTTACACTGTAAGCATGTAAACAATACACGACGCGTTTGATTAACATACGGGTATAAATACGTACGTATTGGCAATAATAGCAGATTACTTGCGTTGCCAATCCTATCCCACTTTCCAAAGAGGTCTGGCAACCCTCCTTATCGACAGACCGATAATAGTCTATTCCAAAACATGTCAGAACATATTCCTAGGATACTTTAGAAATGATATTGAAGAGAAGTACTCTCTGTAGTGTGACTTTTGTGTTTTTGTTAGGTTATTCACGATGTCTATGGATATTTTTGCTCATTATCTTATGCGTTTTCAAGTACCACGCATAACACCAGAAGAATAAGATTAGACCACTTAACAAAAGCGGTGAACCGTTTGTTACCGCTTCAGAATTTCAAGTAATTTGACCAGAATGCAACGTAGCATGCAAAATTTGTACCTTCATAATATATTATAACTACGTCAAGCTAAATGAAAATCATTAAAATACGTTGAAAACCTACTAACGAACACTTAGCTCGAAAATATACAGTATTTACCTAAATTTTGACATGCATATTAATTTAAGAGGGCTCCATATGATGAATCGATGAATAAAAATTTAAGCTTTCACAGATGGAAACATATTTATTCAGGATTTCAGGAATGATTACGAGATTAGTTAGTTGCTATGGAAGAATACGTTCTTAATTTTACGAATTTAAATTGAAGTATTCGGACATTGAAGGCTTTTTTGTACACGCAAGACTTATTATATATTTGTTTTTTTTCACCGCTAAGATAGCAAACAGAGTGGATAAAATGGCAAACGGTACATAGCAAAGAATTTGACGGTTTTTTAGTCATACTGTACCCAGTATGACTAAAATACCGGACTAACAATAATATTAGGTACTTACTACCGTAAGTACCTAATATTATACTTAAGTAACAGCGTTAGATCCATCTGAAGATAATATATGGTTGGCATACCTAGTCAAGATAGAGGAAGACCTTAAAGGTTTAATTTTTTTAACAAAAATTTTACCGGTGGAAGAAAGGAACTAAAAAGCGAAAAGTAATATTGAAAAATAAACTTGTTGAAATTCAGTAGGTGAACAGTGATTCATTCCCTATTTTTCTACTCTTTGGGTTGATTTTTTTCAAATTTAAACGTGAGCTACTTCAAAGTGTACCTACCCTATCGAATAAAAAATTACCAAAATAGGACTACTCTATACTTGAGAACCTTCTCCGTGTTTACGTCGGTTAAAAAGAGGTTGCTGGGACAAAGGTAATTGAAAACCTATTGGATAGCATTCTTCAGGGAGCTCTACGGTTCTTACGGGCTTTTGCAATGTGACACCACTTTTGTAAGTGTTTATACTTAAGGCTGCTGCCTGCCAGCCCGCGAACTTGTGCCAACTTGGTTGTATAATAAAAAAAATAGTTAAAAAACTAAAACCCGACTACGGATAAAAATGCACTCTAAAACGTACGAATTGTTGACTGAAATTCTTATCTACCGATTTCTTATTCGATTTTATATTATGTAACAAGTAAATAACTTATGTATTTCAATTTAACGTATAGATATAGTCATATTAAGGGGATAGCCGTGGTCGCATGCCACATTATCCTTTCAAGTAAGTAACCCAAGGTGGCATGCGCCTATTTTGGGGTTTTATTTTTGTGATAGGTGAAATAAATTTAAAAAAAAAATGTAAAAGAAACCGATTATAGGTCACGTTTATAGCCTTACCGAACAACTGACAC
Organism: Euplagia quadripunctaria; assembly: GCA_963859945.1. Taxonomy (NCBI): domain Eukaryota; kingdom Metazoa; phylum Arthropoda; class Insecta; order Lepidoptera; family Erebidae; genus Euplagia; species Euplagia quadripunctaria. The sequence goes on along the minus strand of OY982564.1, from coordinate 17,023,115 downwards.
GTGACTTTACAATGCATTTATCGAAATAGGTAATGCAAAACAATGTAGCAAGAAATTAATTAATAATATTATAAAGATGAAGAGTTTGTTTGTTTGGTTGAACGCGCTAATCTCAGGAACTACTAGTTCGAATTGAAAAATTCTTCTAGTGATAGATAGCCCATTTATCGAGGAAGGCTATAGGCTATATAACATCTCGATTGCTACGAAAATGCTGCTAAAACGGGAAAAATTTACAAACGCAGAGGAAGTTGCGCGGGTTAGCTAGTAAAAATATATTTGTAAAATATGCTGATTAAACATCTATCATTCACTTTTCTTCCATTCACTCACTCACTGTCATTTGATACCCAACACGGTACATTTAATTGTTGTTTTAATACTGAACTTTATGCCCTCTAGAAGGTTTATTACCCGTGGTCTACTTACGTGGTTCATCTAGGTGTTCCACGGTTAACATTTTGTACCCGTGGTCCACTCACATATTTAATTCACTGTGACGTCACATAGCGTGTAACTAGCGGTCAAACAAAACGCTTCTGACAATACCTCATTTGTTAAATTATGACAGGTAATTCAGAAATATGAAGGAACTGATGAAAATGCATACATTCATTGCATGGTAAAATCCTAACCCTCCGTAGTCGGCTAAAGACCCGTTTGACCTATGTGTATGGTGAGAGAGGTCCAGATATAGATAGTCCTATGTCCAGAAGTGGACTGAGATAGACTGATCGATTGTGACCCTACGTGAAAATAAGAATAATGCAAGCCCAATATATAATAACTTGAAACAACATCTCACACATGGCCGTCTGATCCCAAAACAGCCTGTACTATGGTAACCAGACTGCTGATAAACATACTTAGATATTTCTAAATACATACATATTATAGATAAATTACACCCAGACACAGAACAAATAATTGTTCTAATCACACAAATATTTGTCCTGAGTGGGAATCGAACCCACGACCTCTGGCTCAGCAGTCATGATCACTAACCACTAGACCAACACTCCAATCATTCAAATTCAACGTTCATGCTTATGCATTTCACAACAGTTGTAATAAAATCTTTTAATAACCTTTGTATAAGTATCCATTGCAATTTTTATATATTGTAATTGATACTTAGACTCTAAATTATGATAGGTTATTTCAAAGGATATAGTTTTTATTATACATCCTACGTATAGTTTGTTGAGCATAATTATTGCTGATTGTGCACATAGGTTTTGTGGGCTAGTTCGATTTATCGATATTACGAAATAATTAAAATGTTATTGATTGCTATAAATAAGTAATTAAACTTGAAAAAGCCTACCGACCGGTACATTAAAAAACTAAATTTTTAATGTACTGGTCGGTAATAAATAGGTCAAACAAAAACGAGAGAACGGAATCAATTTTTGTAGTGGATAGAATACGGTATTATTATTACTAGAGATCGCGTGGTGGTCGAATTTCGACCATGGTTTATTTCATTGGCCAATATTACTTGACCTGTCATTGTATAGACTTTTGTACCATAATAGGTCAAAATATATACTGGACACTCATAGCTGTATGTACCCGTTTTTGCATTTTTTTTAACTTTGTAGCAAATATTGTTCAAAAATGTTAGCATTCGTCACTTCTTCTCTGTATAAACTATAAGTGTGCGAAATTTCATACTCCTCCGTCCGCCCAATTTTCGTAAGAAGGGATCCAAAGTTTTCGCTTCACCTATTAATATATAGATTAATTTTCACTTGTGGGTTGAAAATGTGGATAAAATACGGAAAAATCCAATTTATGCCTATCAATCTGATATTTGCTTAAACTAGCGGTAATTGGTGTACTTACGTTACTACTATTTTTTTTCTTACACTATACCTATGTAAATACTTCAATTGTAACGGTCGAAGTACATTCCTTGGTCTCCCTTTTATTTCTTTACTATTGAACAAAAATATGTCACGTGCTAACGTGTCACGACAAAATTCTTGGAGGGCGGAGTTCTTACTCCAACAATGCTAGTCCTGGAGAGCCTAAGGATCGCTAATTCCAGGGTGAGGGCCTGACTTCCGCTGACTGCTGCGCGGCAAATTGCTGAAGAAAGGGTACCGCGGCGCGCCATTGTCAACCGATTCCAACGAATAAAACATTGTTAAAAACGTAGCCGATCGGCTCTTTGTCCCATCGCGGACTCTTTAATTATGTGGAACAGTGAAAGGGTCATATTTTCTATTAAATTTACACAATCGTAAATACATCATGTTTGTATTTTGGTGGGTTATAAAATTTGAGTTTATTCAAGACGAGTTAACTCTTGTACTTTGGATATTAACTAGAGATTGCCCGGAGGTCGAATTTTCTCCAAAATATATTAAATGTTTTGTTTTATGCCGTTGACCAGTATAACTTCAACTGTCATTGTAGGTATAGACTTTCCGTAGGTACCATTTCTGGACCACCATAGTTTTTTGTAGCCGTTTTCACATAATTTTTAAATAATACATAATGATTAAAAATACTCTAAGTATTCCAAATTTCATATTTCTCTTTTTGAATTTTGCTTAAAAGGGGGTACAAAGAATTCTCTTAAGTATTAATATATTGATATGTATTTTTGTACACGTTTGTTTCTTAGGTATCGGACGTCCTATCTTCTTTGGTCATGCTAAAATACCTTTCATCAAAGACAAGTGCAGGTACCTAATTGTTTTAGCAATTTTTTTATTTTCTAAATCTACTGGCATTTTTATAGAAACGCCAGTAGATTCACAGAGAAAATTATAAAGGCATTGGCGTTTATAATTTTTGTCAGGCAGAGTGACAATAATCACGACTACTAATACGAGTCTACAAGCACCGATTTCCTCTATTTTTTTGGTTAAAATGTAAAATGTGGTACTACAATGACAACAGAATAGGCACTCATTTTATATTTGTATGAACACACTTTTTATAGATTATTAAGATTTGATCACCCAGTCCGCAAAATTTTTAATAGCCTGTAGGAAATTTTACAAAACCGGAGATATATTTTTTATAAATATCTACGAATACCACTCACGAAAGTTTTAATTCTAATTTCAAATAAACCCAAAGATAAAAAATATATTTTGTGACGATTTAAATATGGAATCATCCTGTTTGCGCACGTATCGCATGTGGTGGCATGGTGAGTACAGCGCTATTGTGCCGTCATGAGCAGATTACTATAATCATTGCGCACGTAATGTGGTAAATGATAAGGTGTGCTCTAGGGCTCAAAACATATGCTTTTGTAACTCATTCGTTCTGGTAGAGTACACTCGCAGCGGTAATGCTGGCCTGTTTTGTTTAAACAACCCTTAAATTGAGGTTTGTGTGTGGTAGTATATGTTATCTACTGGTTGGTTTTTGTCTGTATGTAGGTATTTGTCAACTTTTCAGCTATATTTTTTTTTAAAAGATATTAGGTAGGGTTATACAAATTTTTGAAAACATTGCATAAAAAGTATTCATAGACGAAGTCTACTCAAAAGTCACTAAAAGCATCTATAATTATATGTATTTTCCTTTGGTCAGAACTTAATGGTAGATGGCCATAAAGTTGATTCTTATTCCTTTTACCTCTGATTTGTACCTGCCTTTTTCTGTTCACTGTTTAATGGACATTCGATTCAATGGAGTGAGTATTTAAGTACCAAGCGATTGCTTTGAAATATTTTGTCCTTAACATAAAATATGATGGCAGATAAAGTACGTAAATTAACTGTTGGATCAGGATTTTCTGAAAGGGTCTGAAAATGTTTTAACAGGATTCAAATTAGGATTCGAAAACCGCTTAAAGATATCTAAAAAGATAGAAGGAAGTTGTTAAAACTGCGTGTCCTATAAGAAGAAGGCTTGTACTCTTTAGGAACACAATTAAGAGGTACATATTACGTCTGATAATGAGCGCTTTGTTGGCAAAGTTCGGTTTGCCTATCAGAATTCGTTGATGTAGCCTTTGCTGTTACCATCGTAGGGTAAAAAACACGAGGACAAATTTTAGGTTGCTTTCTTCGAATACTATCCTGTTGGAAAGTATCGAGAAAGATCACTTCTTCGAAACTTATGCTTATACTAGCTGACCAGACAAACGTTCTTGTCTTAACTATGAATATTGAATTCGAATTAGTATAATTCATAAAAAAAAATATTCCTGAAACAGTTCCGACCGATGCATCTGTTTTAAACGATATTTGCAGCGCGCATTCTGTCAATCGCGCCAACTGTCAAACGACTGATAGTTATGTATGTCAAAAGCGCTATGGTAAACGTTGTCCTGCTGGAACGTAAAAAATATTTTTCTTCTTTTTTATTTTTTGGGTCTAATTGTAAATCTAAACCATTCTCGAATCCACCTGAAGACACACAAAAAATTTCATTAACATCTTTCCATCCGTTTAGGAGGAGTTCACATACACACGCACTGAAGAAATGTATAGGCACATAAAGATATCAGAAATCTCTGTATAGGGGTACATAGGTATATGAAGATTTACTTAACGTGATTACGGACTGCCAGTAGACCATTACTTTAACATAATCGAAGTTCGTGTCTTGTCCAACAGCGGATTTTAATACAAACCTACAATTACATCTTATAACTCAAATTAAACACGACCATTGAAGCTTGCACAATATCTACATCAAAAGCTACCGGATAATAATAACGTTTTATGCACGACTCACGTACGTATTTATACCTTCCGCCATGTGGAGCCAGCATCCTGGGCAAATCGCTCCAATCTCTTCTAATTACCACACAGTAATGGTAGAGCATTCGGCTTAGACTACCACTACTTGTGTCTAGTTAGGTACAGCTGCATAGTACAGATCAATCGACGGGATCGGCTCATTATGCAGCATCCATGAGCAGAATCGCGGTCTGTCATTACGGCAAATGGAGGTAAATTGCGCACATCTAACGCACTGCCGCCGCTGAACCTCGTCGATAATGCCGACTGCCGGTAAAAGCGTGAACTCGAATCAGTTCGGTATTAACCTGTATGGTAATAAGGATTCTGGCCTATAAGGTATATGCACAAAAGGATTATTGTTTTTGGTTTAGGAGTTTACCTATTACCTAAGAGTAAACGAAATATTTAATTTGAACGAAGTATCCGCTTTTACGCAGTCGACGCGCGTGATGTCAATTTTGCTGCGTTACAACAGAAAACCAGATTTAGAAAAAAACGAAATGAAAAGAAGACAATACGTACAGGTAAAAGGTTAATTTAAGTACTTAATCTGCCATCATGTTTTAAGTTAAGGACAAAATATCTCAAAGTAATCGCTGGGTACCTAAAAACACTCCATGGAATGGAGTGTCTAATAAACAGTGAACGACAATTTGTTGTAACCAACAAACTTTGTTTCTGTATTTCGTAGACGGTGTTTTGTTTTGTGAACGGTATATATAATATAGTCTAAAAAAATAACATTTCTGTATTATCTAAAAAAAGTATTTAATGCATATTATCTTATAAGCCATCTTCTAAGCTTCCAAAATACTGAAAATTTGGTTATTACAGCTAAAACTAGGTTTGATGGTTAGGAAATCGAATTCAGGACTGCTGCCACACAGTCTTTATAATTAAGGCAAATTACCTTGTCACATGATCACTCGAATGTAGGCTGGGGAAGACAACCCACCAATTGGTATTCAGACAAGAAAACCATCTAATTGTCGCCGGCCTATTATTTATAGTAATTTGCGTAATAACCATTGCCCTTGTGTTGGTTAAGTACCACTTCTGTATGAATATGTACCTACCTATAGTAGAATTATATATTTAGCTACAACGGATTTAACAGCTTATATACAGCTATAGGTATATAGGATATATGGGCAACAGGTTAGATACTATTATCTAGTGGGAGAGTCATGCTTCGGCACGTATGGGTCAGCTCGACCGGACTGATACCACGGTCTCACAGAAAACCGATAGTAAAGCAATGCTTGTGTTGTGTTTTGCCGAGTGAGTGCGGTTACCGGAGGCCCTAACCCTTCCCTCCTGCCCCTCCCCTCTTCCCCTCTTCCCTCCCTTCCCCTACTCCCACCTTAAAGGCCGGCAACGCACTTGTAACTCTCGAGTTGCACTTACCATCACGTGACCCGTCTGCTCGTTTGCCCCCTATACCTTAAAAAAGAGATACCTATTAAATAATTTAGGTAGTAAAATTAGAAAGATAATAATGCCTATTCTATAATCTAAACTATCTTTAAAATCATTTGAGTTCACTTAAGAGATTTTAAACTGCTACTCTTTTGCGCATTGCATTGTATGTAATTAAATGTATTCTTCACAAAGAACGAAATTTGAGACTGAGTCGGCAGTGTTGTTACGACATGAAAATTGTTGTACGAACTTTGAGAATGTTGCAATGTATCTCTACTAATTCGTAATAGGTACTTACCTAACAATTTTATTTACACCGAATTCTATTGTAAAGTCACAAATATTTGTAACAAACATTCGATATTTTGAACACTGGATGTATTGAGTGTACAATATATTGAATGTTCGATTTATTAACCATTCGATATTTAGAACGTTCGAGTATTAAGACGTTTTGTAGTGGTCGATCAATTGATATTCGATTTTTTAACATTCAATTTGGCATTATACACCCAACTTATTTACCTTTACTTAGATACTTTTAAAATTTTGTATTACTTTCATCCGCACGGACGAACTTACTGTTTTATTTTTCTCTTTATTTAAGGAGTTTTAGTCCTTGCGGACTACGTCACTCCATACGACCAACAAATAGTATATAGTACATTAAATATTAACAATTATTATAACAGTAACATATACACATAAGGTACGTCGCCTCATACCGACATCAACAATTTTGTAAATTGCTTTTGCTGCCTCTGAAAGGGGAAAAGCTAATATTTGATTACGGATTCCAAGTTCTTTCAAATTCTCTGTTATAAACAACATATCATTTCTAATATCTTCGTTCCGAACGCATTCCACCATAATATGTAACGCATCTTCTAATATCCCACACTCAGAACAAAGGGGAGATGGAACTTTTTTCATCATGTGCGGAATTTATTAAGTGGAATGTGCCGGGAACGCAATCTAAAGGCTATAGTTAATACCTACCTCCTCAATGTACACTCGTCAAACCATGGAGTCTTCCAAGGCTCATTTTGCAATGACGAACTTACTTTGATGTAGTACAATTGTTGCTCAATTTTCAAAAGACTGAGACAACATAAAGAACATGACAAGACCTGATAAAAGTGGTTGAATATTTTTTTAATTGCTTGTAACTCCGATTTTAGAAAAAAGAAGACTGCCTCGTGCTTCACAGAGACAACCAATAATGAATAATTATATTTTTTACGTCGTACGTACATAAAAAACGATGCGATTTGTCTTGTGTAGGTACCGGTTCAAGCAAAATGTTTATAATAATTAAACACGTACGAATAAATACATGTGTATAGGTATATATAAAAGGTCAGCTCTGCCGCTCTGCAATTGATTTATTCTGTCCGTCTACTAAGAGCTTGGAACTAGACAGTTGTTAGATATATTTTAGTAGCTCTTAGGTACTCAAGGGAAAACAACAACAACAATTATGTTTGACGCTAAAAACGTAAAATTAACTTGCACATAGGTACACAATACCGCGAGTATAAATGTTATATGTTGGTCCTCATAAAGAGGAATTATTCGCATCACGGATCGCAATAATGGGCGAAATGACATCAAAAATGAAAATTATTTTTAATCGCATCCAATTGGCGTGCGGCGTGACGACGTCTAACCATAGATAAGTACTGGTCGGCAATAAGCCAAGCGTGACCTTAATTAAATGGTGACTCTGATAACTATGCTATGATGGTATGTGGATATTCATATTCAAAAGTACTTCATATAGTGTACACATTTATACATTAGCTGCGTTCCGAAAGGAGTAAATAACTCTACCCTACAGAAAACTGCTGGTTAGGTATTAAAACTGCGTGTGGAGTATACGTTAACCTAAACCTCAACCCTTCACACGGCAATGAGAAACGCTGTTTTTTTTATTCCTTGGATGAAGTTGCTAGCCAACTAGGGTACAAGCATGGGTGGCACAATGGTTACAGTGGTCGCTTCACCACTACGCCGCTCCGAGTGTTGTAGGTTTGATTCCCACACGGGACAACAAGTCCCGAGTCTGGGTGTTCTTTTGTTTCAATGTTTGTAAAGTCTTCCGCGATACAGGATTCATTCCTAATGGGAGAGTTGTCTTTAAAACAAAAAAAAACTATTAGCAGAAATATATGAACGAACTATGACTGTTGTGATTTTATAGTGCATCCTCGAAAGGGTCCATCCACTCTTTACGGGTACGTTGACAGGCTTCGGACCGAGTAGACATCTGTTGTTCCCTAGCTATTACTTTTCAGTCAGTCGTAGGATGGGTGACCATTCTTAACATATTGAGACCCCTCCGTGCCTAGGAGAGCATGTTAAGCCGTCGGTCTCAGATGCCATACGATCATCTGTGGCATTCGTTACGGGTAGTTGGAGCCCTAAAGAGTCCGACCACCTGATCTAACTACAGAACTTCGATATCGCCTAGTACTTGGATTGTGGAGGTTTGATGGCAGACGCTTCACGTAAAATATCAAAGTTCGGCCGTGTCGTGGTTAGACTAAAAGCCGACCCCAACTTAGTTGGTAAAAAGGCGCGAAGGATCATGATAACTTATTGATTTTGCAATTAAATCATCGTCTCTGAAAAGATGGGATATTGGGGTTTATAGCATTTGATGAAACATTCGCCAAAACAAATTATGTATCTATGTATGTAATTGTAGACGGAATAACTTAATATTCTCTATTTGTGTATCTTGAACATAGGTATGTATGTAGGTCTATTATATCAATGAGGATTTTAAATGTTGTACAATCTTCTCTTTTTGGAATTCTTTAGGAGAGATTATATAGGTACATCAGTGGATGTCCTTTGGCTAAAATGATGATACTGATTAGGTACCTACATGCGTGCATTGATTCAATTAATAATACGTTTTATTAAGTCTTGAGGTTTAAGATCATATTTGCAAAAATACCGCTGTTGGAGAATTTATATTTATGTCATCATTCTGTCAATCGCCACAAAAATATTTATCTAACGAAAGTATTCTAAATAATTTATATATTTTTTTTATGGTATAGGGGGCAAACAAGCAACCGGGTCACCTGATGGTAAATGACTACCGCCGCCCATGGGCACCTGTAACTCAAGAGTCACAAGTGCGTTGCCGCCCTTTAAGGTGGGAATAGGGGGAGAGGGGGGAAGAGCGGGAAGACGGGAGAGGGGTATTAGAGGGTAGGAGAGGCGAGAGAGGGGAAGAACGGGAATAGGGGAAAGGGAAGGGTTAAGGTCTTCGGTAACCTCACTAACACGTAAAAATTCAAATTTCACTGGTTTATTTTATACTTTAATCACTGTGCACCGAATTTGGAAACTAATTATCACGTAATAATCTGAAAAGTTTTTGAAAATGATATTGTAGTTTCATTTGACCTGTTTACTTGTATTTTCTAATAAAACCCCTTTTGTATGTGTGAGTTAGTATACATACTTTACGTATTGATTTTAAATTATATAGAAACCTGTAGGTCAATAAGGCTGTAATTGCGATAACCTTTATCTAACAGTTATTTGTTACAGAGCTTGCGGCAATACCTATTTAAAAGATAGAGGCTAATTTGTTCCCGAGTCTACCTAACTTATTATCACATTAGAATCGTGAGCGATATATATAAGTACATACCAACCTGTCTAGACAACTAGCAGGTACTTTAAACCACAGGGATGCACCTTTTGTCTGTAAAGATTTACGTATACTTTTCAAATGTTGGGAACCTGAGGTCTCGAATAAGCATTAAAATTAGGTAAAGAGTATGACATAAAGAAAGAAAGGTACCTAGGTAGTATGTATCAAAATTATGTTTGTGTATAGGTAAGTATACTACAGGTCGCCAGGAGGTAAAAATACGACGGTAATTCATAATATTATACAGTGAAAAGCCGCCGAAGGTAGGGAAAAAACTGTTTTCAAAATGTTGTTATTGAAGTTATACTTCTTTTGGCGCGTTATGGAAAAATGATGAGAGTAAATTTTTACCATGCGCGCGCACACCGTCACGAAAAACCGGCACCCTGAAGTTAGCTAGTCAACATATTAGTTTTTCAAAAAAAGGTTACCAACTTCACGATGGTGATAAAAGTGGTTTTTACATATTACTTTGAGTACTTTTGTAGAATTTGAGGTTAGTTCACGGTATGTATTGTTTATTATGATATTTAAATAAACTTTATTTAACTAGATAAAAGTATAACTTCTTACGTGCCACTTTTTTGATAACACTAAAGCTCATCAAAATCTACTAGGTAAACATAAACCAGAGATGTCACGTCTAAATAGATGAACGCTCTTACTACCTACTACTTTGTGAAAATTCTTAAGTGATGACACTTAGAAATTTCCATGTAGTTTAAATATAACTGACTTAAAAACCACTACCTGTCAAAATTATTACACATTGTTAGATATATAGCGTACGGCGTTGCTGATTAAGAATTACTAACAGTCCACAGATCAGCTTGCTAACTGCATAGTAATCTTGAGGTATATGGCTACGTGAGAGGCACCCTGGGCCTTGAGGAGCTCTAACACAAGTAGCAACTGAAGGTAGCACCCCTAATTAAAGATAGCAAAACTGGTCACTACGCCGTAAGTATGTCAATATACCTACAGGTAAGTACCTATGTCTATAAATTGTTTACATTTTTTATGCAGTTGTCGATACAGTAATTCCTTTAATATTTTAGGCTTTCATATTGTTGGGTATAGTATCGCCGGATCTCCTGCTATTGGTAGGACATCTCGTTATTTAAATCTTTTAGAACTGGTTCCAATATAAGCGGTGTGGCCCAAATCTGATTTTTTTTCTAGGTAACTAAATACTCACTGTACAGGCTAAAAAAGTTGTACTATATATTGTGGCATTGGACCTCCTTCAGTGCAGAGCGGTCCTGCCTGGTAGCACAAAGTTTAAATAATATCGATTCTATGATTTGATTTTGTATAGATTTGAATTAGGACAGAAGACTCTACTTCGATGAAGTTAACATAAAGTTTATGTATTTATTGTAGAGCCTTCTACTTTAAAAATAAAAAGTAATATTTTGGTAATCGTCTCTTTAGTCATCTTCCCTACACCTTGACACCACGAGCCCATTTTCCTCTCGAGCCAAGCGAGAACTTTACAATATATACCACAATATATATTAACAATATGGTCTAAGATCCGGCTGCATAATTAGTGCGCTCATCGAGTATTTGCTAAAAACCAAATGTTTACGCAAATTTATGATTAGGAGAATATATATCTACTAGGCTGCCTATCAAAATATGGCCGCTAGTATTTTTAATTAAATTTTTGTTAATTGATTTTTGGGAAAAAATTTCATTCACTTGTTTTTTAAATAAAATATCGTCCACTTCACGGCAATATGTATAAAGACCCTGAAAAATCATAAGTGCCGTCGCGCACTTGGCCGCACCTCTTCGCAGCCAGGTGTAAACAGGTATGATTTTGATACGTTTATACGTTAATAACGTACAATTATTATTTATATATCAAATTAAAGCTAATTTTATTCTGTTTATTATGATATACGGCTGCTTAATTAAATTTGGCCGCAGATAAGGGTTGCGGGCTATTAAAGATGGTAAATATTTAAGGTAGAGTGAAAGAGAGTTAGCGCATAACATCACTCGTCAGACGAGGATTGCGATTGCTAGCTGTTTGACACTTCATAGCCATTGCGCATGCGTCGAATGTAACTGAACAGCTGCGACATTTTTATTCCAACATAAAAACCGCGCTGTATTAGAGTTCGTAATACACTACGTTATTTGTGCATCTAAAATTTATCAAATTAATTAGCTTAAAGTAAAATTGATAAAGATGAAGGCTTGTTTTCTGTGTGACAAAAAATGCAATGCACGTGACTTTGATAATGCATCATTCAAAAAGTGTTCGCTAATGTTATTATTTCGCCGGAAAAAAAATATAAATATCATGACACTTTATAGCCATTGCGCAAGCGTCGAATGCTAGTGTTCTCAACCACCGGTGCAAACATTAGTAGGGATGACTTACTAAATACTCCAAAAGAAATGTCTTACACTTAACATTAGCGAACACTTTTTGAATGATGCATTATCAAAGTCACGCGCATTGCATTTTTTGTCACACAGAAAACAAGCCTTCATCTTTATCAATTTTACTTTAAGCTAATTAATTTGATAAATTTTAGATGCACAAATAACGTAGTGTATTACGAACTCTAATACAGCGCGGTTTTTATGTTAGAATAAAAATGTCGCAGCTGTTCAGTTGCATTCGACGCATGCGCAATGGCTATAAAGTGTCAAACAGCTAGCAATCGCTATCCTCGTCTGACGAGTGATGTTACGCGCTTACTCTCTTTCACTCTACCTTAAATATTTACCATCTTTAATAGCCCGCAACCCTTATTTGCAGCCAAATTTAATTAAGCAGCCGTATATCATAATAAACAGAAAAAAATTAGCTTTAATTTGATATATAAATAATAATTGTACGTTATGAACGTATAAACGTATCAAAATCATACCTGTTTACACCTGGCTGCGAAGAGGTGCGGCCAAGTGCGCAACGGCACTTATGATTTTTCAGGGTCGTTATACATATTGCCGTGAAGTGGACGATATTTTATTTAAAAAACAATTGAATGAATTTTTTTCCCAAAAATCAATTAACAAAAATTTAATTAAAAATACTAGCGGCCATATTTTGATAGGCAGCCTAGTAGATATATATTCTCCTAATCATAAATATGGGTAAACATTTGGATTTTAGCAAATACTCGATGAGCGCACTAATTCTGCAGCCGGATCTCGTACTAATACGATCAAACCTCTAAAAGTATTCTATTTCTCGTCAAGGCATCGTCTCTGCCCATCGAGTAGGTCGTTATAAGACCATTTGTTCACTATCATTGTTGAGCATATTTTTATATAGGTACCTACATGGTTGTTGTATCGTCACAATTGCCCGATGCTCATAAAGAAGGCTACTAGTTACTAAAACGATATGAATACAAAAAATGTATTCCTGTCGTTGGAAGTTGCTAAGGGTTTTTTTTCATCAATGTTGAAGTGGTGTTTTAATCCATTAGTAAAGTATGTTATTACATTTATATTGACATCGTTAAAACAATTCATAATTGCTTTCGAGTGTATAATTCTTACAGTTAGTGTTATTGCGACTAGAAAGCATTATTAAAGTAATAACTTACATAGTTTAAATATCGGACTTCATCACGTTTTGACTGCCTAACTTAACCATATAATCACTACTGAAATATTTCACTCCACTTACAGTAATATCGCGCATTAAGCCGCTATCGCGTGTGTAATTACCTTAGTCGAAACAATACAAAATAATAAAAGCGAATCGGGCGCACGCTATTTGCATTTCCGATGGACGGCGAAGCAGGTGTTTTTCCTTTCTCACAGCTCGCCGCAACCCAAGCTAGAGCGAGAGCTTCACTCACTCCTCTCCACTCCATTCGTACCGCTCACCGTGCCTCCTTGCCTCATACGAAATTATTATTTTGATTACGTTTAATTTGCATACGGCCTGCGGAGTGTTTGCCCCGGGGCCAGCGCGCCGCCCGTCGTTACAACCCCTGTACTTTTCTGTAATGTTTTCGCCATTTTCAACAAAATTCCTCACAAATCATATAATTTCAGGTATCATCATGGTTATTACGAGAAACGCCCGTGGTCCTCGTACCTTTGTAATAGGTCGATCGATGCTCAAATTCCTGATAACTACGAGTAATCGACATAGAAACAGCCCCGGCAGGCTTAATGATGCGATGTCTTCAATTATTGGTAATATCAGACTTTTAAACGTTCTTAGGAAGCTGACTGGCAGGTTTGGTACGATGGGATAACTGCTTATTTACTGCTAAGGTCACATTCTTTAAACGATTGCCGTCACGGATATGTCATATTGATGATTTTTTTACTCTAACCTATTACTGACGGTATCATGTATTATCGAAGTGCATCGTAATTTTATTGCCCAACTTTCCTGGAACAAAACTGAGGTACTTTCGAATTGCTAACCTTGGCTAGTAGTGCGCATAGCGCAATGTAATACAAAAACATTGAAAGCAACTTGGATAGAACATATCATTTTGTACAGTATATTATGTTATATTTAGCGGAGCACATATAATGGGAATATGTCGGAGTGAGCTACCGTGCGGCGCACACGCATTGGCGTCGGGCGGTCCAATCGGCGGCGAAGCCACGCCCACGCCTCACAATCTACTTCAATATCGCTGTATTACTGAGATACGTGAAGTTGCTAAGAGCCTCTGTATTACCTAGTTAAAAAGTTTGGGTAATAGTTACGAAGTAGGTAGGTGCAACTTACGATACGTTTGTGAACTTGCGAAGTCAAGTCAGATTGTTTTCCTTAAACGTCAAAACAGCTAGGTAGGTTTACGCTAACGCTTGACACCATACAGCATACAGATATGCTGTATGGTGTCAAGCGTTACCGTGAACCATACCGTAGTATAGGAAATAATAAAAAACGTGGAAATAATACTAGACTTTATTAGCGACTGTCTTTTAAAACAAATTATACTATTTTGATATGCTTTTTATTTAGGAAAATGCCTCTAACTTTGCCTTAACTGTTTTTTTTATATTTTACTTACCCATCTGTATAAAACTAGGTAGGTACCTAAGCCTTTTTTGTTTCGTGAGCAGATAATAATGGTTAAAATTGGTGTAAAGGCAAGGATATGCCGCATATTTTGATATAACTCTGATCTCTGTAGCACCTATAGTCTCGGTGCGGCAAGCTCTCAAAGTGACTAACTCGTTTTTTGGCTCTCCTGTACAATTTGCCTCGTGTCCCTTACTTGGTTTTGAAATTGGACAGCCGAGTTGTCGTTGAATTATATTAATTTTCAGTCAAAAATATTTACATAAAATTTTTTGAAAGTAAGTACGTTATTCAAGTTTTGTACTAGGTACCTTTACGGTATGAAAATGAATGATCTTTAATACTGTTCCTATCTATATTTTACGTGAGGCTTTACCGATTGTAAGTTATACCGACTGAGGCAAAGATTAGGCATGTAACCTACCTATTTATGAGTAATCCTAGTTACCTATTATGGTAAGTGGATACGTTCAAAACTATTTTGCATATAACTAACTTGTCGGTTCTGCTCAACACTTCTTGTAACTAGGTTTTTCCAATGAATCACAAATAAATTACATAAATCTATTAAGTTCGATAGAAATAGAAACGAATAAATGGATAGGCACTTTATCATTATTTCGAATGGCCTACAAATTGGCTGTGAACGCTACAGCAATGTAAAACCATAGGCAATTTCCTTTCTTAAGAACATCAAAGTAATAAAAGGAGCTTCAAAAATGCATAACGTATCATTCGAGACAATTGATCGATAGCTGTCGGCTATTCATATCGGGCTTTTCATCGGCTTTGATATCCGGGACATTCAGAGCTGCATCTAATGACATAATCAGTCCCCGAGGCTAGGTGGTGTCGCGATCACTGTGATTACGAGAGGCAGAACCAAGCGTAGCGGACAGCGGGTCACAAGAATACTGTTGCAAATTGATTCGATGCTACGGGCACTGTGACTGTAACACCTGACTGACCACTTTCCAAGTCAATTTTCTTTAGTATTTTTTAGTATACAGTACAACCATCTACGAATCTATATTTTTTTAATTTTCAGGCATACATGTGATAGTGATGTTACTTGTAGAGCATGGTTACCTAGCCAGTTGTACAACGAAAACGCAAGGTAGGTTTTAACAAAGCTGTGTTAAAAATAATTGAAAGATTTGAAAAGTAACAGGGTTTAGCGGAACTACCAACTAGCCAACTAAGCGGGCAAACAAGTACACAGCAAATGATAACCGATGCATATAAATACGAGTATTTCTACTAACAATAGTGTGACTCGTGCGTTGCCGACCTATGCCCCTACCTAGCTCTCGGAACCACTCTCTCTACTCATCAGTAGTGACGATAATTTTAAAATAGTTGTGAACATGAATCTATTATCTTCAACTATCACATTCTTTCACACTAGTTATGTAACTATTTATCACTACATATTATAAAACAAAGTTCCCCGCCGCGTCTGTTTGTCTGTTCGGGATAAACTGAAAAACTACTGAACGGATTTTCATGCGGTTTTCTCTAATAGACAGAGTGATTCATGAGGAATGTTTAGGTGTATAATTTGTTAAGATTTTGTGTAAATTGATTGAAATATGCTGATGATTGTTGAAGACGTCTCTGCTACCCGTGCGAAACCGGGGCGGGTTGCTGGTATTTAATATATTTATGATTATGTTAAAGGGAATTAACGCAATCACGTATTAAGTCAGCCTGTGACCACGGCCAGCGCAACCTGGTCGAAACGTCAGGCAAATCAAAGGTATGTAATACCTTTTAAATACGTGATTGCGTTAATTTCCGTTAACATAATTATAGATATTATCATGAAAGTCGAAATGTTTAAAAGTTACAATTTATATTTAACTTATTACTTCGCTCATTGCAAGATTCATACTGTAGGTACCTGTACATATCTAATAGTAAATTTATTATCGTTTCATGGGTACATTGTTAAATAAATACGCGAAGAGAATTCTTTGTTCGCATTTTTTTAACGTATGAAATGTGAACTTTGGTTTAGGTACCTAAACTAAAATTTTTAAGCAAAATGTGCCATAAAGTAAAAAAATATGTAAAACGGCTATAGGGGTCCAGTATACTTGTCCTGTCATGGTACAATAGTCTATAGAATGACAGTTCAAGTTATATTAGTCAATGAAATGAAATAAGACATTAAAATCAGTTGAAATTCGACCGCTATAGGTGTTCTCTAGTACCTACATATAAACTGCATAACTTTTTTTTAAATTTTGTAGGTCTAGGGGAGGGCAAGTAAAAAAATTAACTCTTAATACGTATTATAAACGCAGATGTGAATGTGTTTGTAACGGTTTTACGCCCTTACTACTGTCTGTATAGGTACAGAAAAGGATATAGAGTATTTTTCATCCAGAAAAAAGTATTATTCCCGAGGGATGCATGAATTTATTGCAAAATCTACAAAAACGCGAGCGAAATCGCTGGCTAAAGCTAGTAATGGAATAGGTACATTTAATAATAATAATAATAATAATTAAAATAAGCTTTCAGTTAAATCAAATCCACCGTTTTGTTACATTAGGTAAACAATTTTATATGATATGAAAGCTTGTTGTGAGATTTTCCAGCCTAACTTAAATTTGGACGATTAACATAATTCAAATTCAAATTCAAAATCATTTATTCAATTAAGACACTAAGTGACATTTATGAACGTTAAATTGAAGCTACAGTTAAAAATCATAGATCGACGCAAACAGACGCCACAGCATGTACTGGATTGTCGAGGTAAATTAGGTGAAAATACCAAAATCTACTGCCTGCTTGTGTCGATCTATAACTCCAGTTTCCAAAATGCGTAGAGCCTTATCAGAAGAATACTGGCAAAGAAACTCATGGCCACTCATGGCTCGTAGGTGGGTATCTACTTAGAATTACTTGGATCACGATTTCAGTTGGAACTTCCTTGGAACTCTAGGTACTGGGAAACAAGGACCTGCTAATCTGCAGTAGTTAGTTGGTTTGGATGATATAAATCGGCATTTCTCCACATCTGCTTATGTGGGTCTCCAAACCAAATATATAAACCCAATACCCAATAATACATATAAACCCCTTACCACTTTTCTCCAGTTGCGGAGGGTTAGATAAAAAAGTATACTTTCCATTAAATCTAACGCCGCTCTGTAGGGTACGATCAAATCAGCAGACGTATCTATCCTTGATCAACTTTTATGTATAATAGAAAAATCTTTATTTTATACCAACGACACAATCAACGGCGGCCTTATCGCTAAGAGCGATCTCTTACAGGCAACCTTTGAATGGACAAAATCGATGGATAAAAGAATAACGTGTAGTTTTGGTGTAAAATAGAAGTAAAGAAAAATAAGGCATTTAGTTGAGAGGAATTATAACGTCATGTTATAAGACTAGGTACTTTATACATATGAACATTTTCAGTAAGAAAAGTCAACTTTTGATATATACTAACATACTGAATAAATAAACATATCTACATATTACCGTAATTCAGATGGTAGGCAGTATCAGGCAAGATGGATCTAATTTCTAGGGAGAGAGAATAGAAGATTACGCGGATGAAACTTAGGTTTTACTGAAACCTTTAAAGTATTACATTCACATTGACAATATAAATTATATTAGCACAAATCAAACAATATATCTTGCGGTTCCGTGCATCAACACGTGATTCCAAGGCTGCACAGACGAGAATATATTTTAGTTTATGCAGACGAGAGCATAAACTAAAATATATTATACTGAAAACGAGAGTCATCTTTTTCATGGTTCCATTCTCTGAACTATTTCAAATACGAATTATTTCGAATCTGAGAACGGTGTCGCCAGTAAGACTTCACGCGCCAAAGAGGTTGATCATCAGTTCACAGAGGTTGCAAGTCGGCGCGTGCAGTCCGGCATAACAGTATATATCAATCAAATCAAATCAACAATATACTTACTAAGATACTGAATAAATAAACATACCTACATATATAAATATCATAATTATACATACCTACATAAACAAATACATATACATTTAAAGAAAACATTTTACTTTCGCCACACTAATAACTTGCACGACGTTATTAAGGACGAATTCAAAACAATAATGCGGGAAAAAAGCAAAAAGCATTCATTAGCATATGCATTTCAAAAAGAGTTTTCCACGACAAGTTGCCACCATCACTTAGAGAATGCAAAATGAATAAACCATCACCTTGGTCTGTCATTATTGTTTTAAAATTTCAAGTGCTGTCACAACAGTACATCGCTGACAATATTGTCTTTGAATAAAAAAGCATTTTTATTCTGTACATATAGGGTGACATTAAATTCCTGTAATTATTTTAAACTGTGTGATCTGTTGGGAACTGTTAGAAAAAGGTCCTGAGTGATGATTTGTCAGATCGGTTTCACCGGCCACGGGAACCGTCGTCTGTACCTATGTATATTTCGTTCAATTTATTTATATTGTATTGGATGCTACTATTATTATTCTTGGAATCTGACTAGTGATGGATGTAACACATGAACACGCAAAATCTCGTTGCTTAATAACAGAAAAACTGTGTATTTTGGCTTGCGTTCAAAGGATTTGTTGCTGCAGCTAATTACGAGCAGTACTCATTAATTTCATTCGACTCGGCGTTCAAATTCGGTAACTATACCCAACCATTGCTTAAATAAAGAAATTGGTTATCTTTAAAAGGCAAAAAGGTTTTCACTGTATCGTAAGCGCATCAGTATATCATACCTCTGATGTTAAAAAAAGTAACAATAGGCTTTGGTGATCGTTGACATGCTAGTGAACATCAGCCATCATAGGTACGCTTGTTTAAAAAAAACTGTCAATGTTTCTGTAAGAGTTTTGTCTTAAGTATAATCCAATCTATCTACGGATCCAAAATGTTAATTTCCAGACAATTGAAGGCAGGAAAAAAAAATATTCTAAGGAAGATAGCGTATTTTTTTCCGGAATTTTAATGGCGAACCTAACCTAAAAAATTCACATACCTAAAAAAAAAACGGTTTTTCGCTAATAAAACAAAAAGTTGATTTTCGAAATTTCGAATTTAATTCTAAAAAGTTAAATTAAAAAGTTGTAGGTATTAAAATTATCTTTCGATTGATATGTTATAAAATATTGATTAGTAGCTTATACATGGAGAAAAATGCTAAATTTTTTTGTTTATTTTTAACTTTTCATTAAAGCAACCTATAAAATTATCACTTAGTGAAAATATTGCGTTTGGCTATCTGAAAATCTATATTCTTTTTTGGCGCAAAATTTTTAAATGTAATAAAATGTGAAATTTAGATTTTTTATAAAAAAAAGCGTTTTCGTAAAATCGTTAATGTACAGCTCCCCGACATCGTAGAGCATGTTTTCGAAGCTCCTTTCTAATTCAACTTTTTCGGATTTGAGCTCAACTTTTTGTTTTATAAGCGAAAAACCGTTTTATTGGCTTTCTCGATTTTTTTAGATTAGGTTCGCCATTAAAATTCCGTATAAAACCGCTATCTTCCTTAGAATAAATTGTTCTACACGCTCATATTGCTTTTTTCCTGCCGTCACTTGTCTGAATCATTTCCGTAGATTGATTGGACTAGTATTAGTAGTACATGACGTGGTCTAAAGGAATGTCACAAAATAAACGTCAACCTGTATTTACATACTGTATGTATCTATGCATATACGTAGCTTGTAATGAGTTCTAATGGCATTATATTTTCCATGTAGCAATGGTTTTTTTTTATTGTCCTACGTACTAGTGTTTTCTATGCATAATAGAGGGCTTCGCTTAGATTACAGTGTCGGTGTTTGCAATGATACCTGTATTTCCGTGGGACTATAACGGGAACGAATTAACAAAAGACTTGGTACGATTGAGGCCATGTCGTAGCCTACCATTTTCTTAAAGGAAAATTACAAAGAAACAAACGACTATTTTTATAACGATCCTTTGCAAATACGAGTGCCTGCACTTTCTTATTGACGTTTTGTGTGTAAACTATGTAAGCATCAAACTTAGTTGTACTAATAAAAGTCGCATACATCCTACTTATCTTACTTACTAATACTATAAACGTGAAAGTTTGTGAGGATGTATGGATGTATGTATGTATGGATGTTTGTTACTCTTTCACGCCAAAACTACTTAACCGATTGCGATGAAACTTGGTATATAGACAGCTGGAGACCTGGATTAACATATAGGCTACTTTTTATCCCGATATTCCAACGGGATCGGGACTGACGCGGGTGAAACCGCGGGGCGCTGCTACTGCCAAATAAATTTAACTTATACATTTCTACTAAGTTTGGAATAGAAATAATCACTTTTACAAAATTATATTACCATCCTCATCATCGTCATCATTCCATTTTTATGGCATAGGCTTTTGAATAGTTTAAACATACTACGTATAGGTACATAGGTACTACGTCTGTGAGTTAATCATCTATTTCTATATATAGAAAAAAGAATCCCTATTTCCCTTGGTCACGGCATCACGCGTGAACGGCTGGACCGATTTCGCTCATTCTTTTTTTTTTGTGTTTGTTATTGTCAGGAGAAGGTTCTTATGAAAGAAAAAAATAAGAAAGTTGCGCGGAAAATTAGAAAATTTAAGAAAACTTAACGACCATATTAACTTTTCTAATGTAACTTTAGCGCTTTTGGCATAACTGTCAGTCATTTGACAGTTGGCGGACACCTGGATTACCACATAGGCTACTTTTTATCCCGATATTCTCCGGAATCGGGACTTGCGCGGGTGAAATTGCGGGGCGCAACCAGTATATATATTTATAAGAATCCCTTTTTCCCTTGGTCACGCCATAACTTAAAAACGACTTAACCGATATCGTTCACCTTTTTTTTAATGTTTTTTATCTAAAACTTTTTAGAAGGTTCTTACGGAACGGTTTGGAGTTTCTTGCCTGTTCTTCTCCACAGGATCTACGTTTTGGAACAGGCAACTAGCTTCACGACCTACTTATACTGACTGACTCCTCCTGACAATTCCAAAATACCTACTATGGTTTACTTGAAATAAATAATTTTGATTTTGAACAAAAACTTAATTAGTTTGAATAGATTTCACCAAAATTTCCAGGCGAACGAAGTTGCGGGCAACAGCTAGCATGATATAAATATGTTCTTGAATAATCACAAATAAGTTGTTAAGCAAATATTTAAATGTAATAAATAATATTTAGTTTTAAAAGTCATATTAAAATACAAATTATACGAGCTACCCGGCCAGTCGCTGCTGAGTCTAGAGAATAAGCAATAAAAAAATAAAAAGACTTTCCTATCTCTCAAGTTGCACCAAACTGCGCACATTGTGCAAAATTTCATTAAAATCGGCTCATTAGTTTAGGAGGTCATCGCGAACAACCAAACGTGACATGAATTTTTTTTATATATATATATAGATAATATTTTGTTAAAATTTGTGTATCTTAGTAGGTTTTTTTATCTTAATTTAATTTTCCCTTTCTATAAAATACACTATAAATATTTATCGAAATAAATTCAGATAATCTTCCTTCTCCATATTTGACGTAAGCAGATGTTAAAAGTATCTATTTGATTACTCTGCAAATCAGCAGTCGTCCGATATTATTTAATTAGGTATATTTCGTTTTTAAGTCTGTTTAAAATAAGTTAATGGATTTATTTCTTATTTTCTTTCATTTTATTCGTGAAATCATTACTCATATTAAACTAAATTTAATATAGGTACGAGAAAGACACTGTCACATTAATCACAGACGGCTGCTTGCTTGTATCAAATAAAATGTGTTTTGTGATAAAACTAATACTACCTGGCCTTCATCTATAATATATCCTTCTTTTTGTCAAATTATCGTAATTTAAAAAGTCATTAATGAAGGAAAATGCGTTTTAGTAGGCGGTAGGTCCGCCCTGATCGTTCTGGAGAGTCCCATTAGGTTGATAATTATATGATACAAGAGACCGCATCAAAGTAAATGCGACATAAAAATGTATTTTATTACTCCAAATTGTCTCAAATTTGACAAAGATTGTATCTTAATTAACATATTTGGAGAAATGAAATGATCATTCATGCTCAGGTGGGGACTGGTGTATCCCACTTATTGGAATATCATTAAATATTTTTTTATATTATAGGGGGCAAACCAGCAGACGGGTCACCTGGTAAGTGACTACCGTCGCCCATGGACACCTGCAACTCAAGAGTCACAAGTGCATTGCCGGCCTTTGAGATGGATGAAGGTTTGAAGGTCGTATCGGTCCGGAAATACCGCAGGCGACATTTTGTTCCAGAGATTGGTTGTGCGAGGCAAAAAAGTTCTAGAGAACCGCACAGTGGTGGATTGCCAATTATTCAGGTAATGGGGATGAAAGTTTTGTTGTTGAACCATGGCGAAATGCTAAAGTATGGCGACTTCGTAATGGTGTATTTAATTTTAGATAAAATATCTGTATGTAGTAGTTAGGTACCTATGTATGAGCTATATCCTATTATACAGCAGTCACAAGTCATAAGACACGATTATTTTATTGGTTTTGTGTTCTTATTACTTAGGTACTGGCTGTGCCCCGCGCGGCGTCACTCTCGTGTACATACATATTTTATACTTTTTTCGCGGCACCCTAATTCTTTTTTGATATATTAGTAGCCTAAGTTACTCCTTATAACAGGAGCTATCTGCCAGTGAAAGTCCCGTGGAAATCAGTCCACTTATGCCGGACATTAGCCGGAATAAACAAACAGACAGAACAATACTAATTCAGTTTAAAAATATACGAGTATTAGAGCTAATAAACAATACTAGAGATCGCGTGGTGGTCGAATTTCGACCATGGTTTATTTCATTGGCCAATATTACTTGACTTGTCATTGTATAGACTTTTGTACCGTGACAGGTCAAACTATATACTGGAGACTTATAGCTGTATGTACCCGTTTTTGCATTTTTTTTAACTTTGTAGCAAATATTGTTCAAAAATTTTAGCATTCGTCACTTCTTCTCTGTATAAACTATAAGTGTGCGAAATTTCATACTCCTCCGTCCGCCCAATTTTCGTAAAAAGGGATCCAAAGTTTTCGCTTCACGTATTAATATATAGATTTGTAACATACATGAATGTTTGAAACTTAAGCACCCACGTTTGGCTTGGAATGCTTAGGTAGTAAACTAAACATTATAACCTTAATGATGCGATGTAACTATCAAAATAATTGTCCAATTCAATTGTTATTTCTTATCGATACTACCAATCGATCCACCTCGACCTCTACCAATCGATTCGGTGTTCATATGTAGATATATGTACATAGATATAGTAGATTTGAATTGAAAGATCATTATTAAACACTTAAACAAATCTTCATAATGCATAAGGTAAATAGTACCTGGGAGACCTTCGCTCGATAGCTTTTTGTATAATTGACATTTTTTTTTAATTTTTTTTTTGTAAAGTTGCGTGTTTACATGCATACAAGAATTGCTCATTTAAAGTAATGAGATATATAAAGTAAATATATATATAAATCAATGTATGTTAGTTTGTTCCCTATGCGTTTCGAAACCATTGATCAGATTGTGATGAAACTTTGGCAGGGTGTTCTGGGGACGCCCGCGAGGGCTCCTGGCCTAAAAGATCTATTTTTTTTGTGTTTATTTAATCTGCAATCAGTCGTGAGACTGTACCTAATCAGATGCGTTGACAGGTCTAAAAATCTATATTAAAAACGGCATTGCAACGCATGCCGGGTGCAGCTAAATAAACGTAATTTTAATTTCTGGTAATCTAAGGGCTAATCTATCAATGGTTTTGACTTATACTATTTATTAAGGTCAAGTATAATAGATTATTAATATATGTATTTTTCGATTTTTTTTTTAAATATTACCGTAAAAATACTAAAGCTTTCACTGAATTTCTTCCTTGCTACTCTCCGCGAGATGGCGCACTATGTGCTTTTACAAAATTACGGCAGATGGCGCATCATTTTACGTCTTGAAAGTGCGTTCTAACCGAGCTTATTTAGTTTTAATTATTGTTAGTTATAGACAATTAGAAACATAATAAAAAAAAACAAAATACATAATTAGACACAGTTAATACATCTAGGCAGATAATTAAACAAAGCATCAAGATAATTAGGTAACACTTACTTAGTGATTAATTCATGGCATACTCAGTAGAATAAAATGATAATGCGAATATTTAATATTATTACTTATTACGTATTTAATTACTGCATTTCCCGTTGTTGGTGGGCGTGGACGGAACATGCCATTTGTTCTTTCACAAATGGCGTAAAAACGTTCGGGCACCGCTCCGCCCCGAATGGGTGCATTTGTATTCATCACCATCCATCCAGGTTGTATTGGTGTGGAACCAAACTGTTGCATGACATGCAATATGCGGTGACATTATATTACAAGTTATAACTCACAATACAGAAAATAAATTAGGTTTGAATATATATTGTGGCTGTAGCCAGCCATGAATATTCAGCCGAACTAAGTATGTGATCGGGTATATTTCTATATTATCCTGTAGCCCGCCCGCGACTGCGTTCGCGTGGAGAATTCTGATTGGGAACCGTACATTTTCCGGGATATAAAGTAGCCTTTAAGCTATTTCAGACATAAATCTATATCGCTGCTGGATAGCACCGATGTGCTAGATTTCATCCAGATCCCTTCAGCCATCCTGGCATGATTGAGTAAAAAACATTTATCCATCTAAACTTTAGCATTTATAATAGTAGGTACATTAAACAAAATCACAAACCCGCTCAACGAGCTGTAGAAATAGGTACTTACCGTCTGCGATTTTCTACGAGTAAAAACTCAGAACACGCGTATCTCTAGGAGAACAAGAGTGAGAGTTAAAGTAGAAAATAAATGAATACCTAAAATCCAGATTCACAACCATGTGGAAATGATTTCTTAGTTTCATCCATGGACTGAATCATGGACTGAGTTTATGACGTTCGCCAACTTGATACATCAACGACCTGACGAAAGTGTGATATACCGCCGTAAAATGGGGACGGTGCAAGATTTCTGTACCTCTGTTCTGTACGACTACCTACTTAAACCGATATAATTTTCTACATATATACCTATATAAAACACAATATGAGTATGATGTATAGCACCTCGATACGTTTCAGTCACAAACTATCTTTTTCGTGGCCGGTTTATGCTTAACATTTATTTTATTTATTAAACATAACGCAATAATAACTAATATACTATTTAATTTTAAATGTCAAATGTTTAAATTGTAAATTGTTCAATGAAATTTAAATCCACTTTTAGAATACATACTTTAGGGGCCAGCAAGTTGAAACACATTTTTAAAATTTTTGCAAGTTTTTACAATCACAACAGACCGTTGTACCTACTCGTTACAACACCTTTATAACCATATTTAAAATACCATATTTACAGGAGATCAGTTCAAACTTAGATTTTGGTACCTACCCTACTTCGATACGTAGGTATTGTCTCTTATGTATGTAGTTGTATTAATAATTTGCAATAGTAGTTCGTACTTAGATTTTCTGGCTTGCTTTACGATGTTCGTATAAATAATGCATGTAACTGTCATTTTATCCATCGATCCAATAATTTCTTACGTTATTAATTCATATCGCGTGCCTAGAAATCGTAAAATGTGAATAGACGTTGAAAATTTAGGCTGTACATCTTGTAACACGACGCGTGCTCGACAAAGCGCGGCAGCTGAGGGGGCGGCTGGGGCGGCGCAGCACCGCCTCACCGATTGTACAGCGAAGAATAACCTAACCAACATCCCCGCACCATTTCATTTAGCTACATTTTTTTATTCCCAACAATAACTAAGGAGTCTGAAGCGTGCACAGCCCTCTCTTTACACGGATAATCCCGTTTCTTGTTTCCAATTAGTATCTAAATCATATTTTCTTGCTTCAAGTATGAAAATTCATAAGTGGTATGCGTCACTAAGTCGGTTGTATTGCAACATAGTGTATGCGACACCATCACGTGTAATACACGATGTTAAATCGTTCCCGCAATAAAACTGTGAGCGTATATCACAAAGCTCCATAAATAATGGTCAATATGTCGGGCGGCTTTGTCGATGCTGACAAATTGCCGCTCTCGGTTGCCGCTGCATTGTTGGCTACTGAACACTGTACTACACTTTTGTCATATCTCTCCGCACAATGCGATCGAATCTTCCGAATGACTTTTGTAAGCTATCATTTTCACTTCTATTCTCGACAGAATTGCAAATCGGTTTTATTATGTCTCGTGGGTCGTCTTCGTTTTACGATTTCACGATATGACAAATGGGAATTTTTGTTGCGGATTGTTTGATAGACGATAAATGTTTGGTCCGCATATTGTGTGTGTTCATGAATGAAATTTCGAAAGGAAGGCAAATAAAAATGATTGGTTATCGACAAAAAATTGGAATGCTGTTTTTGATCGCGTGGCGGTGTGTTTGCTTTTAGCATTGTATTTGGACGTTCTTGAATCTTTTAACCATGACCAATATGTACGTAGTCATATATTTGAAAGAGATAATTGATATCTTTTCTTTATCACTCTTCTACGACAAAACACAAAACTATAATATAAGTGTTTTTTATCAGCGATCTTCTCTGTAGGATTGAATTAATTATTTCTAAGTTTGTTTTCACTACAGAAACTTGCTGTGCCTTACCTTCTTCCAAAAGGACTGAGGGTAATTCAGTTAAACGTATTGCAATGATGACAGTACAGCCTCCTAAGTCATTACAATATTACAATTCAAGATGATGACAATCATTATTATTTGCCATTATTTTAAAAGTACTTGTTCCAAATACTAGACTTAGTTAGGTACTAAACTATTCTGACCAAGGCTTGGCCTGTCATGCAGGGAGCTCATACATTATTTAGGTACCGTTATTATTCTAGGACAATAAAAATACTTTATTAAATAAATAAAAAATACATAGTATAAGAAATTAAAATTTAGGACAAAAATTACGAATATCCAAACAAAAGCTTTTTATCTCAATTCAATATTAATTAATTTAAAATAGTATTAGCGGTTTCAGTGCATTTTCGGTGAGAATTCCACGTTCATTTATTTTATTACGTAGCTTCGCTAACAGACAAAGTAATTTAATAAAAGGTCACCACTGTTAATTTTACTTTATTCATCAAATGTTCATTTACTTAGCTTATTTTGTATTTATCTGTTAAAGAGGGTGTGTACCATGTCCCCGTAACTCCCTCTGAAATCGCACATATTTGCTTTAAAATCGAACAACAATAACATTATTGTTCCCTAACAAAAGCAAATTACTGTGAAATGAAATAAAAACTCTTCATCCCCTACTATTAAGAGATGATGTAGCGATACTTGCGCGGGCGCAACTGTGAATGTTTCGGAGTTTGCTACATTTGACTCTGCCGTGACACCAAAATGGACGCAATTAAAAGTCGACTTAAAAGACGTAGTCTAAATGTTCAAATTAAATTAACTAATACTGGAATATAATTTGAAGTAACCGTGACGGGTGAATAGGGCATAAAAAAGCTATAAATCAAAGTCAAAATGGCATAGAGAATGGGCAGAGAGCGGTGGTTGTGAGTACGGTGTCACCAGCTGCGACCGTTCGTTGTACACCATCATGACACTTTTGTTCACGTTCCCATCAATAATGAGGGTAATTTTCGGCATTTTGTCACATTAGTGAGACGTATTGAACTATTGTTATTTGTTTGTAGGAATTATACTTTTGTAGCGTAAACATAGATGGCAAAGAGTTACTTTGATGGATTGTTCTTGTAGAAATGTATTGAGTGTTTTATTGATTTAATAGATAATATTCATTATAATGTAATTAGATCTATTGATAGATTAACAATATTATATTATTAGGTAACATTAAATACAAGAAATTATGCTTTTATATCAAATAGATATTATTCATTATCATGTACCGTTACTTGATATAATTAACATTTAAACTAATTTATAATTTTCTTTAAAAAAAAAATTGGCAAATTTGAAACTTATATGGGTCATAGCTTGATGGCAAAATAGCATACTTAAACCAGTCTAGGAAGTCATAGAACTTCATCAGCTTTACAAACCTGGGAAGACTAATACCGAATATGACAGATGTTCTCCCAAAGGTTTTTAAACAAGCGACCTTAGTTTAAGTAATAACAAGAAATCAATTTATGACGCAATATTAAAACTAACGTGCCGAAGACACACTTTTCTCATGGTAAGCTACTAATACCTATAAACCTTGTAGCATCAGTTGGATCTTTAACCAGTAGGTGTGCCACTCATCCTTCTTCCGGAAAATAAAATGGAGTTACTTAGCAGAAATATATCTTTTTTTTTATGGTAACCGCCCATGGACACCTGCAACTCGAGAGTTACAAGTGCGTTACCGGCCTTTAAGGTGGGAGTAGGGGAAGGGAGGGAAGAGGGGGAGAGGGGGGGGGAGACGGAAGGATTAGGGCCTCCGGTAACCCCACTCACTCAGCGAAAAGCAATACAAGCATTGCTTAACTGCCGGTTTTCTGTGAGGCAGTGGTAACGCTCCGGTCGAGCCGGCCCATACGTGCCGAAGCATGGCTCTCCCACTTATTTCAAATATAACACTACGCAAGAAGTGAAGATGAACTGCAATCTTCTGTTGTCTTTAGGGTTAAGGTATTTCCAAATGAGCAGGAATCTGATGTGATGATGTGATGCACATTCTCTATTTGTTTTTAACAAATTGAGGCTATTCACTGGTGCCTTTTTTTTACCTATGTAAAGAGTAGCCAAAAGTGTTGCTATCGAAGGTTCGGATTTGCATACATAATCGTTAACATCATCTTGACACAGAATCAATTGAGGAAATTATCCATACTTTTACATCACAACATCTTAAGAAAACCTTTAATCTAGATAGAGTTACATAATATTATTTTATTTCATCTTGAGTAGTTTAGCTTCTTAGTCACTCAAATACTTATCACATGAAGAAATAATACTAAGAAGCCAAACAACTTGTTATAGCTACTACAAGATTCCCACTCAATCATCTTTGTCCAGTACATCGCAGTAATAATATAACAATCTGTCAAATTAGGCTATTTGTTTGTGTCCAAATCGCGACCACAGTTTGCGTGTTCAAATGACCACTATAACCATTTACACTCTATTATTTCTTACCACAAAATTTAGCTGTATGGTATACAAAAAATATTATAGAAAAAAATATTTTCTACTAATTTTTAATCCAAAATCTAAATACTACCAAAATTTACTGTAAGTTCTAGACCACCGACTTGCCACGTATATTTGTAAACCAATTATCTATTTAAAATTTCTTCTATCTTTTCTATTACGGTCTTTAATAAAATTTAAGATTCTGCCCCAAAAGATTTATTCATGTTTTTCAATTTAAGAATACAGTATTTTTTTCTACTTCCCACTTTGTCTTTTTCAAAGCACGTTTGAAAAACTATTCGTAATTATGTATGAATGTTCCTGATAGACTTTTTCTATAGATTTCTCTTACTAATCATATCCACATGAGAACCAAAGTCAACGTCAGCGCTCTTGTCGTTTAAAGACTAATAACTAACTCATGGGGAAGGAAAATTGGCGACTATGATCTGGACGACCGGTCGTAGTTTCAAAGAGGCGTTGAATGAAGGGGCGCAAGATCATTCTATGTGGCAAACTTTAGGAGAGACAGAGTTCAAAAGTAAATATACCACGGCTGAGATAATCATATATTCTGTATATACTAACAATCAAGTGCGTACATAAATGGATTGCCATATTAGCATGGAATAAAACTTTTTTGGAAATGAGCTGTTAAAGCGTATTGACTGAACGTTTTGCGGTTTTTCCAACAAGGGCAAATAACTCAAAATGTATGTCTTTATTGAAGTTTAACATTAGAAAATTAGGAACACCTGGGCATGTAAAATACTTACTAAGTATCTGAGAGAAACTTAGTATTTTTTAACAACAAATTTACCATGTCTGACTTGTTACAATAAAAACTTTCGTGAGTGCTATTCATGCTTATTAGAAACTATACGGTTTTACTCACGTTTGTATTTCGGGGATGCCCTGAAACTAGTCGGGCATCCCCGAAATACAAACTTGAGTAAAACCGTATAGTTTCTAATAAACATGTCTGACTTGATAGATTCAAGCATCGTGGTAATTCACAGTAGGTAGGTAAGTGTGCATAACCAGGGGTGTGTTCAGCTTCCGGGTCAGAACTGTCAGCCATAGTGGAGGGATGACAGTTACATCTAAACTAAGGTGAATGGGTTATTTCTTATCATTTGTTTTTATTTATTGATATATGACATATTTGAATCAAGGAAATCCTTTCATTTCAGGTCCGAGAGTTCACGTTGAGATCACTGAATTTATTCATACATCATAATCATCTTACGATTGGTTGGGATTATTCCCAACCATAGGACGTCCAATGCTGAACAAAGGATCTTCTCAAGTCTTCCGTAAAGAGGGCGCATTAAGCCAGAGACTCCCTGGCCCTTACAAATACCTATTGCTTAATATTTAATTAAATTTAATTAAAAGAAGTCCAAGTAGATATGTAGCTAATTAGCCTACTACCAGTAAAACACAATCTCTAATTAGACGGTAACCCAGCCTTAATTTCTATATATTAAATATAACACACTATACTATACTTACACACTATACTTTAAATATAACACAAATAGGACAACTCAGAGTTTGGAATAACAACAGTAAACGAAATCGGTTGATGAATTAGCTACCTATACTTACACCTTGCCGCACTTCTGTTAATTTATACCTGTTCACATATTTGAAGCACGTATCACAGGCATGTGCATCCACGAGTAAGCAGTCTTCGGACGAAGCGGTTGCGGTCGCGCTGTGGACAAGACGCGCCGCGCGCCATCTGCTGCCGCCCTAATTACTTCCTACGCTTTTCAACTCGACTTCACCCCGCTACTGGCCTTTGTTAGACTTAATACCGTTTAATTTTTTAAAAGGTAATTACGTGTGTATAAAGAAATAAGAAAGTATGCCAACAAAGAACTGCAGGAAACAGTAGAAAGTTTTTTCTGTCGTCATCAAACTGTCGCGGTTGGTAATAGTTCCGGTCCTGACCGCAAACTATTTTTCAAATAAAATGCTGATATATTTCGTTGCGGACGTTTGAACCTATATATATTTTCTTATAATAGTTAATTGTTTTATAAGCCTTTAGGGTAACTTGTTGCATTGCTTCTCAAGTCAAAGATTAAGATAATTTTATAAAGTTTTTCCTACTCACCGGTAGATGGAACTAGATAAAAGTTTTGTTATTAAGTGCAGGTAGCATCTTTTCTTTACAATCATTTATAACTATAATGATTACTGAGAAGAGTTGATTCAACTGCATAGTTGTATTTTCAGTAAAAATGCAATTTTACAAAAAAAAAATACGATTTTACAAAAAGTTTACTTAATACGAGTGTATAAAGCTTTATTTCTTACTTATCTTTCCACTATTTTTGAAAATTAAAAGGTAGTATTGACCACCAAAGCTTATTTATTTAAAAAAACATTAACATATACATACAAAAGAAACAGTCGTATTGAAACGTCATGTATTAGTTAGTAGTAGAGATTTAATAGTTCAACATGTTAAAAAGTACCAAAAATAAAATAAATAAATTGTGCTTTAATTTGTGATGAAAGAATCTGATAGAAATCGTGACGGGATTTTGGGACGGGACTTAGTATTCTGGCAAGGTGGCGTCACAGAGAACGTTCCGCAACTCTTGCGGAATAGTTTACCAAGTCACCAATAGAGTTACGCTCTGATACCCGGTGCCTTCCTTCGGTCTCGCCGTTTGGGTATTCAGATCATTATAAGTCAGTCATGATGACAGAAAATGGTGCACCAACGTCTTGAGCTCGGTTTGGACATATGGTCGGGCTGCTTCACCCACGATTACGAGGTCAGCATTCATGCAGGCTGAAGGTACTTAACACCCCTCCAGCGATAAAGAGCGATTATATTGTGTATATTCGACACATATTAAATGACTTCAATTAGTATTACATCTTGTTAATGTAGCTATTGTTGTAATTTCTAGAACATTGGATACAAAAGAATGATATTGATCTTACGATGATGGTTACACTCATAAGACGAAATAATAATAATACCTTGAGAAACCTCACACACAGCCCTTTGATCACAAACTAGGCAGAGCCTGTACTATGGTAACCAGACTACAGATAAACATACTTTTATATCTCTAAATACATACATATTGGTGCCGATTTAAAGTTTATTTAAGCGTGTCAGACTTTAGTCGACAAATAAATTGCTTATTTCGATAGCGACGTATGTTACCTACTTGTTTATATTTGAAATTAGACCTTGTTTCGAAGTATACAAGGTTTACATCTTGTATGAAGAAACTTTAGTCAATTATAGTTAAGAGAGAAATTTAACAGAATTGACACCAATATAGATAAATTACACCCAGACACAGAACAAATAATCGTGCTCATCACACAAATATTTGTCCTTGGTGGGAACCGAACCCACGACCTCTGGCTCAGCAGTAAGGATTACTAACCACTAGACCAACAGGCCAGTCACCAGTCAAAAACAAAATAATGTCTTTTGATATACCTAATAAAATAGTGTACAAAAAAATTTACTGCCGATTCCATCGTTGTTCTAAATTATTATTCTGAAACATGTATATCAGTAAATACGAGTATCTGTATGTATTGTAATGTAGCGACATCTTAATGACTCATTCTGTATCTAATAGGATAAATACATAGCTAGTAATAAAATCTTCATCGCCCTTCATTATAATATATATGTTTTCTACCATTGTGTACGTAAGATATTATTACAATAATTGAACATGACTCAATACTGTATCGGCTAATCAAAATTCACAGAATACGTGACTCAGGTTTATTGGATGCCTTTATAAGACCGCTGTTAAGATTAACCCGTTGTTAGATTATGGAACCTCGTTGTTAATGTACAATTTATCATACATTGCATTAACCTAGTTTTTTTAAACAATTTCATATAATATATCCTAGACGTGTTATAAAAATAATTACAATAAACTTAGTTAAAGGTCGTTATGTCATCAGCAATACAATTCATCTAGATCTATTGAAACTATTGCCAGTTCTTGTCAGGAATTCTCTTTGAATTTCCCTTCTTCTCTGATTGAATATCCTGTTTCTTCATTCTGTTATATTGTGTCTTCATTTAGTGTTTATTTTATATAGTGTAGTAGTATGCTACTATTTAGTGACTGAACTAAATACCTGACGTATTTAGTT
The DNA here is from genome assembly GCA_963859945.1 of Euplagia quadripunctaria. Classification (NCBI taxonomy): domain Eukaryota; kingdom Metazoa; phylum Arthropoda; class Insecta; order Lepidoptera; family Erebidae; genus Euplagia; species Euplagia quadripunctaria. The sequence continues at coordinate 16,988,876 of OY982564.1, read as the reverse complement.
CAATCACGTGGCGTGTAATCAGCTTCTCTTAAGTGTAATTCTTACAAAATATCAAATATTTACGTGGTTTCTTAACTCGGTTCGTCTCTTAGTGTAAGCTAAGTATCGTTTAAACAATAGCATCAAAGTAACACACCGTACAGCCGGGATAACAGATTATCAGCTTCATTGCACGATAGTAGGTAGTAGTACTTACACTGTGTTATGGTGGGGTCACCTTGCTCAACAGGCGGCCAAGTCTGACCCGTGAACCCCGGGTTCACAGGGATTTCCTTTCTAGGGTATACCTGACGCCCTGGCAAGAACACCCAGTGACGGAACACTGTGTGGTTTTAGTCGGTTTGAGTCCGTCAAACGACCTTACTGTTGGCCCGGTGAGGTGACGAACCGTGGGGGATTCCACACAAAAAAATGTATACGCTGTGTTGACCAACTATTGTAAGCCTTCTTTGTACCTGTGCTTAAATTTGCTTTGATATTAAATATTATCTCTGAAGTGCATCCTAATGCGGTAATAGAGATCAATACGAGTAAGAACAGTTAGTCAGTAAATATAAATAAAGTTCATTGACGATATTGAGACCCCACTTCTCAACACGTAAAACAATGAGGTTATTAAATTAACTCAAATGAATTCACTTCCAAAGTCTTTAATTATTAACGTCCAAACATTTAGCAACCGACGTGTTGACTCTTTTGGAGCGATCTAATTCAATTAATTTATTTTTGGTCACCAATTAATGGAACAACGGCGAAGCGACCGAGCGCGGAAATTCTGAACAAAATACGACTATTTATTATTTGTGCATTGTCCCCGGAATAAGCCTGGGCGGCGCCACATCACAATGGAACCCGCCATTATGCCGATAAAACAATAAGCGCTTTATTAAAAAGACATTCAATAATTTATTTTATTCATATTTTATTCGCACCGGACCGGCTCTAAACAAAAGTGTTCAATACAGTGCCACAGAGGTGCACAATAAAACCACGAAATTATATCGTGTTTATTAATTTTAGCCAGGACAAAGGTAGAAATCGGTAGATTTTCATGTGTCAAGTATTTTTTTCTATTTGTTTTTAGTATTATGAAAATTTTTAGCGGGTAATTGCGCACTTAAAATATAAGAAGAAACGTTTAACTATGTCTTTCAAATGACGGTAGGCTAAACTCTAATGAAGAATAGTAGTGGGCGGTACAGAACACACAAACAGCTGAACTATTCAGGGAATGTTTGAACAATTCGGGTCGCGCGCCATCTGTCGAGGGTCGATTGAGACATTTTTGCAAAATAGTGACGTAATTATACACTTCCGCATCCGGTAGCGCGTGCGCACACGTCGACGCTCCCGCCCACCGCATTTTTGGTTCTATGTAAGTAATATAACACTTTTCGCATCTAAAGTTTTGTTCCATACTGCAGCTTTATTTCTCTTCGTAAAAAGTATAATATATATATTATTTAACAGTGTTACGTCTTACGTTGATTGTTTAGAGATTATATTTTCTTATGAGATCTTTACAGGCAGACCAAAAGTGTGATTACCGGTGATATCGCTAAAAAATACGTAATCACTTAGCATGTGGGGCTTTATGCTATTTTGCCAGGTTGGTTTAAAAAACCAACCATTTTCGCTTTCTCTCTCTCTCTCTCTCTCTCTCTCTTTCTTTCTCTCTATACGTATGAGTTCATGAATCTACAAAATAAAATTGAGTATTTCTGTAGATGACATCTTAACGGCCACGACTTCACATCCTGGATGTGTTTAGATATTTTTTAAGACAATTGCTGTGCTGCCTATACGTAAGTTGGCGCTTATGTATATGAAAATTGACATTTTGTTTTCGTAGGAAAAAATTCTCAATATTGAGTTTCGAAAAGTGATAGTTGATGGCAATAGGCAAAACATGTAGGTATACTAAGCAATTAAACACTCATAAGTGTACCCATGAGTGTTCCATTACTCGAAGGATCGATTCTACTTATTGAAAAAAAGTGAAGGTTAAGTAATTCTAAAAATGTTTAACAGATTAAGCGAATGTATGTAATATAGCGAATAAATTACATCTATTGAGTGATGCCAAGTTGCTACCTTTTTGCCATATTAATTGATAATGTATCATAATTGTTTATGGGTATACTTTTTGGAAGTTAACTACCGTATTTATATTAGTTCCCAGCAGGGGCAACAACGGGGGTGTCCAGGGTGCCCGGACACCCCCTAAAAACCTGTGGACACCCCCTTCGAGGTTGTCCTAATATCCCCACATAACCCAGAAGACGGTCTGTTAAGCGCTAGAAGTCATGAAGAATTACCAGACATAAGTGTAGCAGACATCACGGTTCAGCACCAGGAATTCACATTAATAATTAAAGGTCCCGACACCGCATATCTGAGTGATTTATATTAGTCCTTTGGTATTTTAGTTTTTGTGACGACACACGACATTCATTAACAAGGGTCACGCTTCAGAAAAAAAAAACTGGTGTCAATTTACGGGCGTGAATTTCTCTAATTCATACAGACACTTGTGTTTATGGTTTCCGTATGTCATGCAACAAGTTACCATTACATACATAGTTACCGGTAACCCTAACCTCACTACTAATCTGTAATTTGTAGTCATCATTAATACTGGAATATCTTTAAATTCTTGAAAGACAGACCTTCGAGACATGCATGATAAAAAATCTGATCTTCTACATATCTGTGTCCGTCAAAACAGGTTCTGGTGAAACTATCAGCCTTTCAGATTGCATATCAGAATAGAATAGCTCTATTCTATAATGTAGGTAGGAACATTAAAAATTTATAGGTATAGGGTTTTTTTAAATGTTATAATATATTATTATAGTTTTTATAGCTTTTTTTAGCATCGACACACTCACTATTAGTCACTATCACTATGCATATTATAAACAACAACTCGAGACATGTGACCGCGCCTGCGCAACCGCGTATGTGTGCGTGTATATATATGTGTGTGTATATATTTACGTACACTTTATGTACAATTATTTAAAGGTTCCAGTTGAAAATCAGCGCCCGATTTTCATCTGGCATTAAGCTGAACTGGACACCTATTTTGGTGCAAACGCGAGACAAATTATTGTTCCTCCACTGTTTCTTTTTATGTACTTATTGTATTTTCTGTACATCGATTTCTATTTCATTATTTTTTTATAGATATAAGAATATTATTTTAAATAACTACCTGTATTTAGCACCAAAATAAATGGATTTTCTTTCTTTCTTCTTCTTTCTTTCTTATATTGTTTCAATTTCAGTCACATTCACTTGTTTCTCTTGAAAAAATATTAACCTAGAAAACATTTTATTTGTCTAACAAGTTCAGAATCCGTCAAGGAAACTCCGTTACTTTCTCCCAATAAATTGTCATGAAAAGATATTCTGAATATCATTTAACTGTTGAAGATCGTACCGCTGTTTGATCTGCAATGGCTGCTCGCTTCTCGCCGACAAAGATAACATTTGCATCCACTTTGCCATTCATGTCGTAGTCTCCAACTCATTCTTATTCCGCTTATATCACCGCAGAATGTTGAGCTATGGTAATGAGGTTCAGACGATTTAGACTTTCTTTTAAAACTTAATGATGTGTGCACGGCAACCGTAATGTCGACATTATATTATGTATCTGGTCTACCCTCCCACTGATATTCCTAGCAAATTATATACCACCGTTCGCTCTCCTAATATGAAAGTGAAATTAGCATCAATAAACTGCAAACACAAAGTAGCACGATTACTTTTCAACATCAAAAGAACAAAATAAAGCACAAACTAATAAAGTGACGCAATAGGAGATTGCTTTAATGCTTAAAGTCTCCAAACGAGGGTTGATTGAAAAGCTCCCCTAAGCGCCGTCAAATGACAGAGCAGTTTTCATTTTACTGAATAGATGCGCTAATTTGCATCGTCTTTTTAGTATTGCAAACAATATCTCGCCCTGTGACCTTTATCTTTTCATCTCCTTGATGACGTATTACGCTAATGGGATACTAGATTTTTATCTATTTTACATTTATACATAATATAGGCACTGTTAATTACTAAAGCTTTTGTTGTAGAAAGGGTGAATACCAGCAGCAATTTGGTGTCATTATTTTATCACGTCACAAAAAGACGAGTCGTATTCCGGCGGGTGCATGTTTACGAATTTTAAATTTTCTCAGTACGGTGTGTGTGAATTCGACGCCCCCTGGCTTTATTGGCGTCGTCGTCGCCTCTTTATTAACCAGTGTTTGATCTTCGTGTGACGCATGAGGAAATAGATAAATTGTTTGTTTTCTGTGCTGACATCAATGGCAACAAAGGGTGATATTTAGTTTGTTAAAAAGACCTTTATTTGTCTGCGTGTTCGAGTGTTCTAAATCATTATTTGAAGTTCAAATATTAATATCTTCTGACGGTTGTCTTAACATCGCGTTGTCATTTAAGCGGAATATTAAATGTAAACGAGTCAAGTGAAGGGTTGTTTTCGTTTTCATGATTAGTGCCGGCGCGTTTGTGGAGATTTATCACCTCTCGGAACGCGGTGAGTGTCAAATGGCGCAGCGGATGGCGGATATGCGCGCCTCACCGCGGCCGCGCGGCACGGTACCGCGTGTGACGAACCGCGCACTAAATTAAAACATTTTAACTTGACAGCTACCGTCACGGTTATATTGTACACGTTTTAACGGAGATTTGCCTTCGGCGAACAGCAACGGATGGAATGTTCTTTGATTTTAATTATAACATGCAAAAATAATCTGTAAATGTTTTTTGATTTTAATTATAACATTCAAAAATAATCAGTAAACATCAGAAAACAGTTTATTGCCTAGTCATATCGGTGTGGTACATTCATAAAAAAAATATAATGAACATAAATTCACGATATAGTAAAATTTGTTTTCCTTGTTCTTCTTAATTTTTTTTTGCATTCCTTTTTTTGCCACTCGAGCTTCAATTGGTGTATAGCATTGCACAAGTTAATTCTTCTTTTAGCTGAGTATTCTTAGTCTAATATGATACAATTAACTACCTTGAGAGACTTTCTTTTATCTATAAGTATAACTTTTTTAATCTATAAATAACAGCTCCTAGTATTTTTGTGTTCTACTTGAGTTGTATGTCACTGGGGGTAGGATGGATGATCGCAGAGAGCTACTGTTTTATGATGTGCACTGACAGCTCCAATAGTCGTGTCGCCTCCACACAAAAAAAAACAAACCACACGGATGCAACTTTTGTTTTTGTCGGAGAAATTTGAAATTCGAAGTTGTTTCACAACTAGCGTGTTATTTTCGAAATGTTTTGGAATACTAAAGATGAATTGTATTTTGTGTGTTTGCTAAATGCGTTCGCTTTTGTGTCTCGACGTTTCCCTTCATATATTGAAGTATGGCAGATTAATGTGAGTTCGAAGAAGTAGATATTACTTCTGAAGGGGGTCTAAACTAAACCTTGTGATTTACTGCGACCGGCCAGCGTTGTTAAAAAGTTGTAAACTGCCTGTGTTTCCGCCGCACTTTGCAACAATGTTTTACAATTTTGCCAACTTATACGTTGACGTTTTGCATATATTACAAACTATGTATAAAATACATATTACCAAACAAAGACATGTGGATAACTCTCACAATTGAGTACCTAGTGAATTACACACTATCCTATTTTTGTTGTAAATAGTCCTATAAATTTCCGTTAACATCTTGAAGTTTTGCTCTTACATTTAATGTTTATACCTAGTATAGTAGCAGTAGTAGTACCTACCTCACAAGGTATTATTCCGCTGTGTAGGTATAAAGCTACAAGTACACGGTGGGATCGATTAATCGTGCCAAAATTCAGTGAGCTGCCGCGATGCTTTCGTATTTAGATTATCGAGTTATTAGTTCCTAGCCTGGGTTTCTTTGTTCATAAAAAGAGAGTAACAGCACAGATTACTAAATAGTTACTACTTAACAGATAAATCACTCCTTACAAAAATATTGATACCTACGGTTTTAATTGCCTACTCTTTCCGGGCTTTAAAATGTGTGTAGGGTTACCTCTTAAATATATCTTTTTAAAAAAAAATTACAACAGTTAACGTAAATTAAGTACCTTAACCCTTATTTTTCATTTCCAATGTATTAGTAAACAAAAATCCTACATGTGTTTTATTTTTATATGAAGATTAATAAACTTCTTCCAGTTACAGTTTACTGTATGGTGGAAAATATTCTTAATCTTACAAAAAGTTTTAATGAATAATTTGAGGGAAATAAGGGTTATAGGGTTAAAAGTTTCATTTAAAAAAAATATATAATCGGCGTAGCTAGGCTTTTTTTTCTCTTACTTTATCTACATTCTCATACTGCACATAAACAACCATGTCAATTGTTACTATGAATTTTACAGTATTTAAAGAATATATCAATACGATATGGAATTACGTTTACTGCGCGAGACTGCGTAAAAAGTCCGCCGGCGGACGAGCGGCCGATAGGTATTTAGCGCACGCAAGTACATCGAGTGACATAGGCCTGGTAATAGGCACATAACTTATTGGTAATTAAATATTCATATTAATTATTTCTTAAAACAAGATAACCGATTACACGATAGAGAGGCAACTTCTAGGTGAATTTAACTGTAGGTAATTGGCGCTGTGCGACCTGAAATGCGACTTTATTGTGTCGGAACAAGACTGAGAGACTTCTGTACTTGTAGTATTATGTATTCTGTGGTACTAATTATACTCACTTAAAGTTGAGGTGTAGGTACTTTCTTTATTGCAGTAAAAAGAGTTTATACTTATATTTCATACCTATATAAGGTACCTATACTATATTTCGGTTATACCTACTTTGTGCGATATGGTAGGTACCTACGAAGAAAATCTTTGCATTGGAGGAAGTAAGCGATTCATTTTTCAAGTGTTTATTTATCTTAATTATATTTTCGTAATGTCTCACTTAATTATTTCACTTGTAAATGACTATTTTGGCCACCAACACTCAGTTACGTCTACACCTGATTTTTTTTATTAATGAATCCAGTCCAGTCCAGTCCGGTCCAGGCTCCAGATGTTACATGTTACTAGGTATAGTAGATAACAATTTCTAATGGTCCCTAAAATCTAATAAGCATATATTTCCTTGAACAAATTTAATAAATCATAACCAAACCCTATTATACTCTGTAAACGTTCCTAAAAAGTATCCAATTAATATATGTTTGTGACATCGCTTCTCGGAAGGTGTCCACAACACGTGGCGCGGCACTTTGAGCTGATGACTTTACAATTTATGTGTCGATATTAATCATAACTTGTTAATGAACACTTTTATTTCAAGTACATGTGCCCGCCTTCTGTCGGTGTGTTGACTTGCAAGTACACACACTCAGTGATGGGTAGTAAATAACAAATAATGAAGGAGGTTACAACTTCAAAATAATTAAATTAATTTTTTTAGCTCGTTTATCCATTCACTACGTCGCGTAGGTATATAATAATAGCTTGACAAATTAGGCAGAACCGGTACTATGGTAACCAGACTACTGATAAACATACTTATATATTTCTAAATACACACATATTATAGATAAATTATACACAGACACAGAACAAATGACCATGCCCATCACACAATAATTTGTCCTGGGTGGGACAAATTATTGTGTGTGTCTGGGAATCGAACTCGTGACCTCTGACTCACTCTGACTAGACTAACAGGCCAGTCTGTCTGTCAATAGGTGTAAGTCAGTTAAAGTGAAATCTAGTCCCCTTCATTGACACGGAATTATTGCATTAATACAATATAAGTACCTGGGAGACCGAGCTTGGCTCGGTAGCTTTTTGTAAAATCGTATTTTATTTTTGTAAAATTGCACTTTTACCGGAAATACAACTATGCAGTTGAGCTTAAAATGCAAAACTGTTTCTGTATACACAATTTCATCAAAATCGTTGGAGCCATTTCCTAGATTCAGATTATATATATACAAGAATTGCTCGTTTAAAGGTATTAGATAATAATTTTACACATCTCACACACGGCCATCTGATCCCAAATTAGGCAGAGCCTGTGCCATGGTAACCAGACTGCTGATAAACATTGGGAGGACTATTCTAGGAACTATGTCTTGCTACTATGGTGCTTCATATGAGGTCCACTTTTTTATTTAGAAAGTGCAGTCGCATCAGTTGAAATGTGTAAAATAATAATGTGCTTGATTAAATTGTATTAAACTGAAAATATGCAACACGTATGCAGGGTGTTTATGACTATGGAACACTGACTTAAATCACCAAAAAGGCATGACTCTAGCATGCAGCGACAAAAAGAATTTTAGAAAAAACCAACCGTTTAAAAGTTATGACCTTTTAATTTCCAGGTATTATTACCTCCTTTTCTCATTAAGAAGCATAATATATAGTACATATTTTTTTTTTTTTTTTAAATGTCAATAGAATACACTCATCATTAGCGGTCGCCGGCACTGAGATAGTTCACAGAATTCATAATAAATATGGATGAAAGTTGCTACCCTTCGTCGAACCTCGAATCAAATGGCAGTCACTTCATCGTGTCATCTCACCTTGTCAAAGCTTAGGTAAAGTCATATATATGCCTGAACGAAACCTAGGCCTGAACTGGGCTAGTCTTCAAAAAGCTCCAAAAGCACTTGCGGCATATACGAAACAGACAAAGTAGTTACGGAAATATTAAATGTTGTACGCTGTTCAAAGTCGACACAGGTGGTACAAAATCTAGTCTGGTTTAACGACGCGTTTTATTTAGTCACCTTTGATGTTGACGTACGTCGATAGGTCGGTATAAGGGTGGTACACACATCGACAATATTGGTCCCTATAATTTTCTTAAGTCTCTTTTCTCTCTCTCTTCCACCTCTAGATTAAAATTTCTAATAGCATTGCCAAAGTTGATGATTGAGTTAGTGTTAGACAAATCATTAATTTCATCTGTAAGTTAACGATCTTCCAACACAAACATTCCTTGGCCTGGTGACGTAGGTACCTACACTTGACCAAAATGTACATTCGTACGTACGTACAAAAGGTTTAAATTGATTCCGTTCAGATACAACCTCTTCGTCGTTTCCATGATGAAATGGTAGGATTTGTATTCGGCGAAGGTTTACTTGCCAGAAAGACTGATGGACACACCAGGACTTACAATAAATTACAAAAATCATTACAGTTTCATACTATTACTATTATTTTTAATCGATGTGTAAATAATCTGAATATTGAATTTCGAACACAAGCTTATAGCTTCTTGCTGCTATAAATACAAGCTCAAAGGACCCTCAACATTCGAATGTAAAGGCTAAGTATTCGGAACACGTTGGTGTAAAAGTTAACTAACATAAAGATGTTCATCAAAGCACCTGTTTCGAGGAAACATAAATCAATGTACACGACTGTACTTAAGTCAGGTTATAAAGACTTAAAATGAAATAGGCACTTTTACTAGTTTCTTAAATAGATGCTTAACTGGCAACTAAGTGACGTATGTTCAGTCAAATACTCCCACTACATCAGAAGTGTGAGTATTTGGCTGAATATACGTCAAAAGAATTGTGCAAAGAATTAGGTCAAAAGAAGAACTTAGGCCGAAAGATTTATCTACCCATTTCAAAGAAAAACATTGATGATGTTTATTACGTATTTGAGAAAGATTAGAATTGAGAATATGGGCATTTCAATGCAGAATGAGAAAATTAAACAATGGTGTTTACATTAACTGTTCTTAATGTTCTGTATAATATTTCTTATAATTATGCTACAGTGTAGGCCACATTTGCTTATAAATTGTTATAGTCACAGTACATTAATTTTGTCGAACACTCAATCTTTAAATACGCAGTATAACTAAGTTAGTAAAATAAAGTAAGTACATTTCATAGTCAATGGTGGTTAGTAATAGCCGGGATACATTTCACTTGTCTTTTGGTAATCTGTCTAAACCTATAAACTACGGTTCTACGGTTCTTGCTTAGTTGTACAAAAATACACCAAAAACACTTTCCCCGTAACCGTACATAGATTCTTTTTACTGCGGGAATTAAAAAGTTTCAAGATCCGTTTTAAGGTTTTAAATACATCATAATTTCTCCTTTATTTATAATTTTATTTGCAACTATTTATCTTAAATGTTTTCCAGTTTATACGCACTATCAAAATATAATTCACATTTTACGTCTGCCTGTAATAGTTATGGTACAAGAGAAGTTATACATTACTAATTGATGTGAGAACTCTTTTTTAGTTCTTTTTTGGTCGAAGCAGTTCAGTTTCTTTTCAATCAAGCCGCTGATTTTATATGCGTAAGTAAATGGATACCTTCTCAATACCAATAACAAGAGTATTAGGATACTACTGGTATTTAGTGTAAGACCCATTGGTAAATCTGTAACTGTAAGCAAGGATGTATCTTAAATAAGGCTGTAATCTTAGCTTCTTGAAAACGATTATTATTTATGTGACGTCCTGTCGTTATAGGGAAAAGTATTAGGTGATGTAATTGAAACACAACACTGGTATTTTAGTATAGTAGCTGTCGCACGTCCGCTCTGAACGCCTGCCAACACCGGAGTGAAGTGAGCGAGCGTCCACTACTATACAATTTATTTAGATATACCGTCACAATTTATATATAACCACAACCACAATCCCTTTTTTCTAGGTTGAGATAACTTTTTGACTGAAGCGGTTTATAGCTGGGACATTAATGTCAGTATAAGCTGAATGTACAATATTTAGTTGTGTGAGACATTTTGTAGAATACAGACTTATTGAATGGGATGCAAACCATCGCAACAATCGCTATTAGATTATTCCAAGGGGATTATGTTACCACGCTATGTTTAAGTTATTTTATATTATTAAAGAAAATGAAAATGTCTAATATTTACACGCTCACAATAAAATATTGTTTTAATTGCGGTAGAAGAACTCCGTTGCGACTTGCGAGACTTGGACTTTTTATATGTATATTATGGTTTTGATGGGAAAAAGAAATGCTTTTTATGGGTAAAGCAAAATATCTTTAGTCCATGACCATTATGTAAACCATTTACCTACTTATGTACTATCTCTTTAGGTAGCGTAAATGATGAAAAATTGTGTAAACTGTAAAAGTAACATTGTAATCCTATACCTATTATACATATCGAAATACAAAGTTAAATTATTTATTTATTTATTGTACACCTTTTAAGTCTTACTTAAAAGGTGTACAATAAAGAGTCAATCAATACAATCCAAAAACAATGTAAACATTCAGGTATATCAATTGGCGGTCTTATCGCTCACGGCGATCTCTTCCAGGCAACCTTTGTATGGATATTCACAAAAATACATTTCAAGGCAGTATGTGGTATACTGAGATAGGTTAATAATGAACTTTGCAATTAATGAACTTTGCAATAGTTCTTAAACTACAGGTTCCAATTTAATGTAATTTAAGAATATATCTAGTTACATTATGGCCTCTTAGTCACTGAATTCAGGCGGTACGGTACGGTATGGTACGGTTGGGCTTTTTTTTTTTTTTTTTTGCTTGACTTGACGGAGCCACTGCCGTGCCCCCAGATTATACGGCGTTTTCTAGACACAAATTAAGCATAGGACGTTCTAGTGACATTCTTTTTTTCTTGATACCTGTGTTAAATGTGTAGATGTTTTAATTTTTTCGAAATATAGTTACGATTTTCAAAGGATTGCAATAACATAATTTAATAAACTTACCAACATCTACGCAAATATTGTGACTTTATACTCTTCACAGACGGGGGACAGTAGTCGACTAGAATATAAAACAGTTAACAAGGCCTCCCTCTGATTCAGTTTACGCATAATTTGGTTAGGGCCGATAAATCTGTGTGAAAGGGCATAAGGGTAGGATTAAATTTGATTACAGAGGCTGACTGCGATAACGGCCAGTATTATGTGATTATAGAGATCACTTCGACGTGATTAATTGTGTAATCTTAAGTTTAATCAGATGTGGACTCGCTGCACTTGTAATTACGTTAGTATTGACTCTTTGGTAACGTAATATTCAATGTATTAATTTTGCAATTGTGTTATCAGTTGTATGTGCTGTAAAAGCCTGTATAAGTTGTTTTCTTAGCACTACGAAGAAAAATATGAGTTTTGCTTCCTCAAAAAGTTTTATGGATTCATTCAGAATCACAACAAAATATTATTTTAGTTTTAGCTGCGACCTCTTCTATGTCAAGATACTGTACTAATCAATAAGTAACGCTATAAGTGGAAGAGGTAGTTTATAATTGACGATTTCGAATAGTTGGTGAACAGTTCCATGAAAAAAAAAATTAAACTGAATAGACCAATGCCTGGCATTCAAATTTGTCACCGTGTTGTTGTTGACCGTACAAACCTAGGATTGAAGTATTTTGCTTAAGCTATATTACCTACTACTTATTTATTGTCATATTCATAGCTTCTTCGAGAAATCTAGACACACGGTTAGGTATTTTTAATTTTGGTTGGTCATAGTATTTTTTGTATTAGTAAATATATCGAGAATAAATCCAGTAATCAGATTTACTATTTACAGAAACTAACTTAAAATGTACTTGAAAGTAACTTTTATCCACAGGGTCCGTTATGAGGCGGAGGAGATAAACGGAGAACCTTCAGTTGATCACTCTTATTTTTAAATTGATGCTTTAAAATATACCTAAAGAAAATCTACTCAGTAATTTAATTCAATATCGCTTGTTTTTTAGATAGATGTTGTATCCCAGTACTCACTATTCAGTATCCAAAAGACGTGCTTGCTTTTCGAGGTGTAGCGATAATAAATAAAGTTCTAATCATACGAAATTAGATGTGAATAGCCTTAAAGTCAACATACTTGCCTGCTCTTCTTATGTGCACTGTACACCTGTCTCCACTGAAACAGGACAATAACATGATCAGATTATTAAGAAACCAGGGATGAAACAACCTAATAAGTATTTATATTAAATTATTACTGTTTAAAACCATAAACTGCAGAATGAATCCATGAATGAATCCAGAAGTAACTTACTGTAGTATTTGACACATCATAGTGATAAAATGACGGGACCACCGAAGCGTCGTGTCATTAATAAAGAAGCGTAGATTGAGCTAGACCGGCGGTGTGCGGTGTAATGTACTTGTGTTGGAGATGAGCTTGGTTTTTACGGCACGAGCTCGCGGCCACCCGCCGAGGCGACACTTAATATTAAAGTATATTCAGCTTATGCTGCGCCACGAACTTAATTTGAAGTTAGCTTGTTGTAGTTGCTATTTTGGAATGGCGTTTCAAGAGAGCTCCTATGTATAATTATTGACGATTCAAAAGATAGAAGAGGTTTTTACACATTTGTTTCTAAGACACTTAACTTCATCACTACATATTATAAAACAAAGTCCCCCGCCGCGTCTGTCTGTCTGTTCGCGATAAACTAAAAAACTACTGAACGGATTTTCATGTGGTTTTCACTAATAGACAGAGTGATTCATGAGGAAGGTTTTGGTTTGGTAATTTGTACCCGTGTGAAGCCGGGGCGGGTTGGTAGTAGTACATATTATAGTAGCTGTGAAGTTAGTGACTAGCAGTTTCAAGAGTGGCATTATCACTACATATTATAAAACAAAGTCCCCTGCCGCGTTTGTCTGTCTGTTCGCGGTAAACTGAAAAACTACTGAACGGATTTTCATATCATCATCAGCCCCTCATTATCCACTGCTGGACATAGGCCTCTCCTAATGAACGCCACTGAGCTCGATCGTCAGCTCTCCTCATCCAGTTTTTCCACTTGGCCGCAGGGCGTCCTACACTACGTTTCTCGTCTCGTCTACCCCAGCGGTTATCGATTCTGCGGGCAATGCGGCCAGCCCACTGCCACCTTAGCTTGGTAATTCTTTCATATGGATTTCACTAATATAGAGTGATTCATGATGAAGGTTTAGGTGTATAATTTGTACCCGTGCGAAGCCGGGGCGGGTTGCTAGTGTATTTATACAGCATTGGCCAATATAGATATATTTTGACTGGTTACTTAATCTGGGACCTTTGAAATACATATTATTTTATACGGAAAATAGCAGTACTTTATGGTAATGACATAAACCGTTAAGCTGTTTTATACTCACGTAATGACATAGCATAGGTTAAATTTGTTATCATCTTTACTATGCTCCCCTCGTCATTTGTGGTTTCAATTCGCGTTTTACGACGACCGTCGCCCTCCTTGCTTTCCAAATGACTCCTAACCAAAAATGTCGTAATCACCACAATTTGTCAAAACAAAAGTTTATTTAACTCGAAGTACTAAAGTCTGGATTAGAATAATTTTGAATCTAGTAAGGTCATTTTAATTCATTTGAGTGCTAAGGCAAAATTCATTTGTTAAAGTATCTATGTTGATTAAAACAGTGTGTACCTATCAGCACACAGTATCAGTGGCTTGTTTCTATGGTTTTGTGTTTATATCTTATATTTATTATCTACTCTTTGGTTAGTAGACTAAGGGTCATTCATACCTTCCTCAAATATATTCATAAACAAAAAGGTAGGCAGTATATATATATTGATGAGGAGGTGTGGCTAAGCGGGGGGCTTCTGAAAGAAAATATGACATTCACTGTTCATAAATTTAATTATTTGTTCTTGCTTGTTGTTGGTGGTCTCTTAGCAAACTGTCTTCCCCTTTCTTCGTCATTTCTCTATATGGTCAATGGATAATTTACATTAGAGTTCGCTAATGGCAAGAACTGTGCAGTATCATATTGCACTAAATATTGACAACCTTTGTCTCGGAAACGAAATAGTTGAAATTTTGGATACTTACTGTATTCTATGCGTGACTCCTTGCTTTTGTAAGTAATGTAAATATTGTAAGTATGGGAATACTTTTACTATATTTCTTTTATACTCTCTTGTTTAAAAGATATATATATATATATATATATATATATATATATATATATATATATATATATACTTATATATATTTACTGTACCTACTTACCATTATATTATGTTCAACCTTTCATCGACTACCTAGTTTGTATAGACAGATGTTTCAAGTAGAACAAAACATACTTATCTAACGGAATATAGGTTTGTATGACAATGATATAGGTATCCATATATATTAGCAACCTGCCCCGGCTTCGCACGGGTACAAATTATTTACCAAAACCTTCCTCATGAATCACTCACTCACACTCTGTCTATTAGTGAAAACCGCATGAAAATCCGTTTAGTAGTTTTTCAGTTTATCGCGAACAGACAGACAGACAGACGTGGCGGGGGACTTTGTTTTATAATATGTAGTGATATAAAAATTAATCCCTATTTCTCTTGGTCACGACATCACGCGTGAACGGCTGGACCGATTTAGCTAATTCTTTTGTTTTGTGTTTGTTATTGTTAGGAGAAGGTTCTTATGAAAAAAAAAATTGAGAAAGTTGGGCGGAAAATTTGAAAATTTAAGGAAACTTAAGAAAGGATTTACGCGGGTGAAAGCGCGTGTCGCAGCTAGTATATAAATCAGTAAGTATCAGAAATTGAGAAAGGTCTATATATAATATGATTCCTGCCAGCTTTCCTTTTAAATAGCTTGGTTTTCAAAAATGTATGCAAGTAAATAGATATAGGTATGAACTACTTTCAATCATTATAACTTAGAGAAGCAGGAGCCCTTTATTATCATAAGCTAAACGGGTAATATGTTATTTTACTCACTGGTATGAATGAAATTATATGAAAATTTATTTTGCCAAGTTATACTTGTAAAAAAAGGGAAATACACGCTTCTGTGAAGCGCCTCAGGAGCGTAAAGCCATATCTAACGGAATTTCTGATTGATTACCCACTATATGGTATAATCCCTTCACGATCAGAAGGTCTTCATTGTTTTTTCTTCATTATTGGCTAAAAATTTTACTTGTTCAATAGATGTTAGACCAGAAATAAATAAAAATACAAATGTCCACTCGGAAAAATATATTCAATTTTTATAAAATCAATTTCAGGCATTTTTTTAATTCGCACAATTTTGTACAATATACATTACATTATAAATTTTACAATTAATGTTCTCAAGCTAATAATTATCACCAAACAGTTTTTGATATTGACTGGCGAGGACGCGAAAGCCAGATGTAAGAAAAAAACAATTTTCGATGAAAGTAGTCACATTAAAATATAATTATGTTACATCAGCTTTATACACCTCTTCTTTCTCATTAACAAACGCGTAACAGAAACACTTTAGTCACTTTTTCTCTTACCGTTCAAAATTGAACGGGGAACGACTAATGCCGCGTTCCAATAAACAAGAAACGATTCGTTTTGCTTACGGACGGTAAAATTTCGTTGAATTTTCAGTGAAAAATTTACCGTCCGAATCGTTTCTTTTTTATTGGAACGCTGCTTAAGATGCTTCTGTCAAAGGTTTTTTACTTAACAACCAACAATGTTTTTCTATCATTTAGCTCATATACAAGGTGACCAGATTTACCTACATATTTTTAAATTTCGAACATAATTATGGACCCTGTGCAATAACTTTAAGTGGTAGGCCTCTTAAAGTTATTGCATAAAAGGAATATGTAAAACCATTATGTTCATCATTCATGTTACTTTGTCATAGTATCTTTAGCACAGGTTTATGGTTTTTAATATTTTTAACTTTAACAAACTAACTTCTACAGAGAAGTAGTTCATGTGGTTAAAATATATAGTATGTATGTCAAAAATAAAAACAGTTGTTTCACAATTTAATATGAAACTATTTTATACAAAATTTAGAATTTAGAATTTTAAATTTTAACAAACAAAATTTAAATTAAAAAAGAACATAATTATTAAAAGATAGGTTACTTTACTTTTCTTTTTTATTTTGAAAAACAGAATAGCGGCAGATACTGAATGCCTCACTGTGAAAATCAGTGGCTAAGACGTGATAGGGATAGAACTACGACTGAGGATTCAAACACAACACTGAAGACTCGTGACGATCTACTCAGAGGGTTTACCGCAAGTTCTAATTGTGATTGACTGAAATATCTCTCTTCTTCCTCTCTATCTCTTTTAATTCAGATAAATTTTAGTAAAAATTATGTTTCAAATGTTATAATACAATATTTTTTCAATAAATATTGGTGTTAATTACCGAAATTGTTGCAATTTTTTTTTAAACATCCCGATAAACTAATAAAATTTGCAATTGGTTTTGATTTTTGATATAATATAGCATGTTGTATTTGTACTCAGTATTCATAATGTTAGGAAAATACATACTTTCTAATAAAACATAGCACGTTCCAATAATTAATGGTCTTTTACAATATTGATTTCATCACAACACTGCCAAAAAGTCACAAAGACCTACAGTAATTGTCAATACCTTTATTTTTAGAAAATAGATAACGTTACTTATTACAAGTATGTAGGTATGCTTAACACAGTCACAAACTCCTTTTATCTTATTTAATAAAATAAAAATACAGTAAATAGTGTAGCTTGTGTATGAGCAAAATGAATTTTATATACATAGTTGCTTACATCTGTACAATAAATAAAGCATTCCTTTTGAAACATGTTGAGGTATTGATATAAATAAATTAAATCTGCAAATTTGGACTAAAGAGTGTTTCTACTTACTCTAATTTAACATACAATACCTAACTATAATACGAGATAATTAATTTTAATAGTATTTATTACTGTACAACACTTTAAGTCTCACAACAAATACATACACGATCGCGTGGATCAGCGCGGGCGCATTGTCTATAGTTACACGTGTGTCTATGTTACAGTGTAGTGATATGTGGTATGTACAGGGCAGTGGCGGGGCGGCGACTCGCGCGGGCGCCATCACAGGAGCGGCCCGTGGTGCGGCCCGGTTAGAGCCGCACGCCCCCGTCACACCAGCGAGTTCGGCTTCACATCTAACCCGTGCTCTGGCGACCTTCCGCCCGCACCACCTTCTCCCTGGCTATTCTCTTCTGAATCTGAACAAGAGTCTGAACTTCCCTTCTTCCCTCCGTTGTGCGTCTTAACATGCTTAGCCAGGTGATCTGACCTCATGAACCTTTTATTGCATACAGGACACGCAAACCTTTTTTCTCCCGTGTGTGTTCTTAGGTGTCGCTGTAGTTCATCAGACCTCGTGAACCGCTTGCCACAGAATAACCAGTTGCACACAAAAGGTCGCTCCCCAGTATGCCAACGGAGATGTGCTTTCAGGTGGGATGTTTTTCCATAAACTTTCCCGCAGCCGGGAATGTGACAGCTATGTATATTTTTCTTTCGAAGATGCGCGCCTGCTGGGCCAAGTCTTTCGGCCTCTTGGCAGTTTGGACAGTCACACGTAGCTCGTCCGGCGTAGCGGCGCTGTGATCGCGGAGAAGGTGCTTGAGCAGGAGGTGCTGGGGACCCCGGCCCATGAAGACCGAATGATCCTTGTGTAGGTAACACAGATTTATAAGCATCTTGTAGTAAATGAGGTGCAGGTGGTAATAAGTGTGCACCACCTGATAAGGAATGAGTTAACTGAGAATAATCTTGTCCGGCGTAATTAGCCATCTGTCCGCCGACGTCTAACCAGCCACTGTGTACATCCCACCACGTGCTTCCTACAGTACCGACACCGCTCATTTCAGCCGCTTTTAGAGCACCTGTTCCACCACCACCACCGACATTGAAAGGCCACGACTCGTAGGGATGGCGAGAATACATCGAGCCGAGACTTGCACTGGATTCACTTTTGCCGAGTAGTTGGTCTCCGGACGAAGGAAAGTAGAGATCATTGCCATACGAAGGCGCGGCTGCGCATGATGTAGGTCCACGCCCGTATGGATTGCAAGATGGAGGTTGCGAGCGCGGTGCTGCACCGGCGCCTGGTGGGGAATGCGTCCCTGGGCTTTTCTTCCATGGGTGAAACCCTTTGCCAACGGCTGCATCCGCTAGCGGAGGAGGTGATTTACTGGACAGTTTGTTGCACTGCGCCGCAAGCATCGCCAAAGGTGTGCCGCGTAAGCTCGGATGTTCCTGGAACGACAGAGAATAAATAGTTAATTATTTTGAATAAAAATACAATATTTCATATTTGGGTTTCATTATCTTCTTGTGTTTACACCGTGGGAAATGGTTGAAGTGTCAAACCAGATTTATAGTCTAATTTATATGTGAACTGACGTTGTGGTGCCGCTTATGCCTTGAGGCTAAAGAAACAATATAAATAAATTATAAGAAGCTTAAGGTAGTGTATTTACAATTAGGCGGACGCGGTGACAGCCTCCTGCTGCTACTGCGCAGCCTCGGGACGTTATAATTAATAAATGCAGCCTCCATCTTGACAGACTATTGTAAAACTTGTTTCTGATATTTATTGACATGATATGATGAGTGTATCATCGAGTGAATACACTCAAGTTTACGAAGTAGGTACATAGTTCTATACTTATCTAATCGATTTCGATCGAATTACTTAATCGACAAAAAGTAAAAGTGATATAATGGCAATCGCATATTTCAATTTAATTCATAGGTACTCTTATCTCAAACTAAACATAACCACTAGGTATACCTACTGTTTTGATTTGCAGTATTGTAGTAGTGTTATTATTCTTGAAACTAGCTTACCCACGTATGGAATTTATTAGATTTTTTATTTATTATTATTGAAACATATAATTCCAAATGTATTAAGCGTGATTATAAAGAAATATTAACCCGTTACTTGATGTTCTTTTTGCCAAATAAAGGTGAGATCCATAAGAGCATCCGGCCGGATATTTCACCCCAATGTGAGACACAATGGCTTGATAAAAAAGTTCCATTGTATGCATTAATATAATTCGGGGATCACGACACGGCGCCGAGCAGTGAGAGGGGGAGGGCTATTGAGGTAAGGGGTACAGGGGTGAACGACCACGCCCTGTTTATTGTGATTGGCGCAGCTGTTGCGTCGCAGTGTGTGCCAGCCCTTACTGTTGATTCTGATACCTTGAAGTTGATAGTGAACTAAAAAATACGTTCGTTCAGATTGATGTTGTATAGAAGCCTACCTTTAATATGAATCATCTTAATTTATGAAAAAAATCTGTGTGGGAACAATGTTTTTTTTAAAGGATTCTCTCGGATGGAAATCACCCACAAGCTAACCGCGCTTTTATATAGACGTCCGGTACATATACCTACAAATAGAATAGCATGGGTCGTTTAATTAAGGTATTCTTTCATCTGAAGACTTCCAAGGAAAGTATTAGGTAGGAATTACTAGGACCCATTTTTTTTATTTGTGCTACTAAGACTGATGCATCTAGGATAGGTACATTATTAGTCATAGTTATCACACACCATTACATAGCAACATTCATAAGTTCGGTGGTTTTTTTTATAGATTTATGAGGTAGGTATACCTACTTATTTAATAAAAAGAGAATCATTTAATATTATCAGCTAATAAAAAACGAGGATTTTAGTTTTAATGGAATTAAAATTAAAATAATTATTAAATTCTGTAATAATTTGGCAAATAGGTATCTATATCACGTAACACACACACAAATAAAATACTGACCAATTGAATTTTGAAGACTGATAAAAATCTGTAACCACATATTAATTTATTTATTTTACACTTATCTATGTAACTTGACATTTAGGTATATAACGTAACACACACAAAAAAAATACTGACGAATTGAATTTTTTAGTCTGATAAATATCCGTAAACATATAATTATTTATTTATTTTACACTTATGTAACTTGACATTAAATTTATTACAAATTGAAACAGAAAGCTCTAAGGCAGCACTACCAAGAGATTTGTTCAAAAGTAATCGCGGATATGAACATGAGAGATAGTCATAATTACAGTACACAATGTGTTATTAATACCTACCAGTGGAAGGCGAGTGGCGGCATTCTAGTAAATAGAAATAATGGGGGCGGACCGAGCGCTATCAAACGTCAGATCAACGGAGCTGAGTTGTAAATATGGCTGCTCTCTCAATTAACTCCACGACAATTACAATTACCATAAAAAAATAATAAAACTCCACCAAATTGCGTCGGGCACTTACGTCGCCAGTGCATGGGCTACATTACCTTCCACGAATTATTATTTGCTCTCAATTATAGAATTATGTTTGTTGTCTTGATCTCAAATGTTTTTTCATTTTATTTGGCATGTGTAGGTGTAATGATGATTGAAATGGAAGCTAAACACCTGTTTGCGACTATAATATACACTATTTGCTTGCTTTAGTAAATAAAAGAAGAAATACTTTTATTGATAAAACGAGAAAATCTGTTGGAGATAGATTTAATTTGGTCATACTATTTCACGCAAGTACCTACCTCACGTTTAGTTACTATCAATTTAAAACGAAGGATTGTGTCCTCTGAATCTGGCTAAGTAATTAAAGGAATAATATATCTATATGTATTTTATTTATTACTAGCTACACCCGGCATGCGTTGCAATGTCATTTTTTTCACATAGATTTGGGCCAGGAACCCTCGCGGGCGTCCCCAGAACACCCTACCAAAGTTTCACCATAATCTGATCAATGGTTTCGGAACGCATAGAGGACAGACATACAGACATTGATTTTTATTTATAAAGATAAAAAGATGTAGACAAAACAAAATGATTAGTATTCAGCAAACACTGCTGCACTGGTAGGTGCGTAATAACTCTTTTCATAAAACAAAAAACAAAAGATAGGATACTGATATTACGAGCCAGTCAGAGCCAGCCATCTAGTTTAGATAGGTATATCTACATAGATATGAGTAGAAGTATCATCATTATATTAATACGTGAAGAGAATTCTTTGTACCCCTTTTTAAGAAAATTTCGAGAACGTAGTAACGTGAATTTTGGAATATTTACAGTTTATATATAGAAGAAGTGCAGAAAGCAAACATTTTTAAACAATATGTCTTACAACTTAAAAGATTACGTGAAAACGGCTTAATGTAATTACAATCGTCCAGTATATGTGATTAGTTGATTACCTGTCATGGTAAGTAAGTCTATACAATGACAGCTCAAGTTATACTTTCCAATGAAAAAAAGATGGGCAAAATTCGACCACCAACGCGATCTCTAGTCTACCAGTCTACCTAAATATGTGTTGATGACATGATTTTTTTTTATTTAGCAATTGAGCAGACAGTAATCCATCATAATTTAAAAGCATTGCTAAATATCAAATTGCAAATAGTTTAGTACCAAGATGACGAAAAGAAGTAGGACGATTATCGTTTCGACAATTGGATTTCATAAATCGGACCCCTAGATTGAAACGGTTTCAACTCAAATTCGCGCTTTTTGAGTTAACGAGTTTTTGAAACCCTGATTCGAATACACGGAAAATAAAACTGTAGTAATGTTTTCAGTGACGTCTCGTCGCTAGAAGTCAGTTTACGTGAATGGCCCCGCCCCTCAGCCACTGATAACATCGTACTTTTTCTTGAATGGTAAAAAAAGTGTTAATCTAGGCGTGCGGAATGTTGATAAGCTTTCGTTATGAACGTTTCTAAGAATAGATCTAAGTATTCCTGTATCCAGAATGTATCTATTACTTGGCATCTTAGGGTCATCGTTGACCATAAGGTCACACTGAAAGTTGTATTCAATATTAATTTAGAACCAAAATGAAACGTACCTAACAACGATCAAATTGATTTGACAATTCGATTTCGTAAATATCGCTATCAAATTTGAGAGTTATAAAATGGACACCATTCCGAAAGCTATTTCGAAACAATTTAAAGATAATAGGTATTAGGCGACGAGTGTTAGAATGGGTAGAATTGATTCAAGCCAGTGAGACATTGCCGGCAAGACGGCTGAAATCATAATTACCCTAGGCATTATGTTCCATTTGGGCGCAGGCGCAGGCCGAAACAGAGTGATACCGGGTAATTGGTCGTCAACCGAAAGCGCCTCGAGATTGGATCAAAGCGTAGATGACGCCTCGTTCGGGCCCCGACACGCCGGCGCCACGGACACATTATACAATGTTGATGGCTTTCGTTGTCAAAAATGACGAAGATCTTTTGTCATAAAAAATATGAGATGAAATAAAACAAGATTACCTAATGTGAGCTCAAAATTGTAGTATCAGCAGGTCAGGTAGTCGCAGCTGACATGGTTCACAAAATCTCGCTGTAGGTGTAATTATCATGATGACTGTTGGATGGAGGATTCAGATGATGATTTAACAATTATGTTCTAAAAATCGATAGGATTTTCGAAAATATTGCTCTTATATGAGTACTGAATAATAATAAGCTTCAAAGTGTAATTATAACGAATAATCAATAAATCAGGACATTTATAGTTTGTCAAATAAAATTAAAACTAGAAAAAATTAACACTAGATACCAGTTTCACCTTTAGACAGAACAATTTTGGTAGGAATACTAATACCAATACCAAACAACAAATTTATACCATAAGCACCATTACTTTTATTGCAAATCCAAAGAGGTTTCAACCTTTACAATGCGAATGATTTTAATAATATCTCTCGGAAATGTTCTTATGCCATACCTTCTACATACCACTGATCTCTACTCGGACCCACTTCTACAGAAGCAAACACTTGAACTACTTAAACATTGGTGCAGTGGAATAGTTACCTTGATAACTGTTACCGCGTCGACTATTGTGTCTTCAATCAGCACAGGACAATTATATATTACTAGCTGTTCCCGTTCACCGTAGTGTACCGTTAAATACTCCTCAACTCCTCCTACTTTCCTCAAAAATGTGGCTATCAAATGTAAATAGAAGAAAAAGAAGTTGCCAATTGAAGGAGTTACTGATTTGAATACTGGCGAGAAGGGTGTTTGTAACAACAATAAATTATATCTTTGTGGTAGGAGCTTACCAAGAAGTTATAATTAAAATTAAATAAACCTAATTCATCAGAACATGCTTCATGATCGGGGTCATTGCAGTTGACCATGGTTCACAGACGGCACAGTGAATGGAATTTGGGTGAGGTTAGTACAATCGTATTCATAATCGCATATTATAAGGTGTGCAAATGAAAGCTGAAATATATATAAATAAATTAATAAAATAAATAATAATAATTAATGTGAAATATTATAAATGTGAAAGTTTGGATGGATGGATGGATGGCCAAACCTACTGAACCGATTGCGATGAAATGAAACCGTGGGGCGCTGCTATAATGATATATATTGATTATAGCAGCGCCCCGCTGTTTTGCCCGCGTAAGTCTTGATCCTGTGGGACTATCGGGATAAAAAGTAGCCTATGCGTTAATCCAGGTTTCCAGCTATCTACATACCAAGTTTCATAGCAATCGGTTCAATGGTTTTTGCGTGAAAGAGTAACAAACATCCATCCATCCATCCAAACTTTCACATTTATAATATTAGTGGGATGCACTGTGTTACGTCAAGTTGTTGTGTAATTTATCTACATTATATATATATTTAGTAATATATAAGTATGTTTATCAGCAGTCTGGTTACCATAATATGCTATTTGGTTCTGCCTAGTTTGGGATCAGACGGTCATGTGTGAGATGTCTCAGATGTTATTGTTATTATTATGGTATGTTAGTTGTGGACATATTTTAGACTCTTATTAAAAATACTTTCAGTCTATGGATGTGAGATTAGGACGCCTCCCAGACAGATGGACCGACGTCCTGAGGAAGGCGGAGGACCGGGTGCTATTTCGCACATTGGAAGGGACCTATGCCCAGCAGTGGACTAGAATAGGCTAATTGATGATGATGATTGATGATGCGAGATTTTGTAGTCCGACAGGAGAAGTCCTTGTTACAGTGAACCTATGGTGTTTAGTATGTCAGTTCATTGTAATGATTGGTAGGTCGTGATTACTTGAATCGCGCCAGAATTTGATTACAAACACCACATTTTATCATTGGAGATTAAAATGTTATCCAAATATGATTTGTTAAAAAATACTCATTATGACTTTAACGTTGATGTGTTTGTAGCTTATAGTTGCAGCACTTTGGAACAATTGATAGAGAATGACCTTGACTTTTTACTGCCGTGTTCTTTGCAGACATTCCAATCTATACTAATATAATAAGCTGTTTTTTTTTGTTTGATTGTTTGTTTGTTTAAACGCGCTAATCTCTGGAAATACCACTTTATTCGGTATTGGATAATTATTTTTGTATTGGATAGGGTATTTATTGAGAAAGGTTATAGGCTATGTAACAACACGCTTCGACCCTTAGGAGCGAAGCAGTGACCATAAATGTGGTGAAAACTGCGTGGAACGCCTAGTACTCTATATTGACTAATGCCGCGTTCCTATAAATAATCAAGAAACGATTCGTTTTGCTTACGGACGGTAACATTTCGTTGAATTATCAACGAAAATTTTACAGTCCGTAAGCAACACGAATCGTTTCTTGATTATATGAACGCGGCATAACACGGCACTAGTAGTAAGTAATAAGGTCTAGAACAAATAAATATATATATATATATATATATATGTATATATAAATATACATATACATACAAAAACACATGTAAACATACACCTCATAATATATAAATTATTAAATTTCTGATAATCCTGCTAAATTATTTGAGAGGAGAGCTCGTACCTTCACCTTGAACGACAGGCAACTGGGTGCTATACTGATTTCTGATTTCCTAAGGAAGAGCATCCAGAGGAAGAGTTATTTTACTGACACTGCAACGTCAGCTCTACTGCCGCGCATATGTCAATATCATTGTTTATTAGTAAATTGTGAGGTAGGTACTTTGTCCATCGTAAGTATTAATCAAGGTCCTATTTGATTATGTCGGTTAATAATATCTTCATAGCCATATAATTACCTAAATGGCAGTTGTAATTTTAGATATTGTGAAAAACAAGAAACTGTTTTGACTAGGTATATTTAACCTTCACGATATGTTTGATAGTTTTATAATTAGTAGGAAATGAATCTTAAATGCGATTAAGACGAAATATGTCCGTTTGAAATAAGCTTCTTGTGTAATTATTGCAATTCATGAACGCGATTGGCATGTCTTAGGCGTCCATTAGATGCTCATGCAAATGTCAATCATTACCAAAAGTCATGATTAACGGAATAATATCGACATTAAAATCTCATCATGCAACCGTCAATCACTGCATTAGACGATAGGTGATTCGTCAATCACCGTTTTGATCGTGGCAAAACTGACAGCAAAACCTACCGTGTAATGGGCGCCTTAAAATACTGAAGCGACTGGCGCTGACTGATGTATTACTTTGTAAAACTACAGTAATAGCACAGATAAGGCAATAGTTACTTCATAAGTAATAGATAGGTCCTGTACTACACACGAGTTCAAGTGACCATTTTTAAGGCTGCTTGGCTTTAAGAAAATGAATTAATTTAAATTTTTTCGGAAACATTAGATAATATTTGAAATAAGAGTAAGAATGTATAGGTATAATGTTGGTGTAGGTAGTTGGTAGTGTAGGTATAATGTTGTGTTATCATGTTACCTTCAAGTTTAAAGTTCTGAACTTTATAAAGTTAAAGTACAGAATTGTGATCTATTACTTATTTTGGTGTGTTAAACTAAAAAATAAAGTTTTAAAGTCTCAGTTGGTACGAGTATATTCTTAACTCTTACTAGGCTCTAATCAAACTACCCTATGAAAAGTAAAAAAATTAGTTTATAAATAAAAAAAAAAAGTGAGCAACCTAAAATGCCATCAAAGTGATAGCGACATGTCATCACCCCACTGAGACTAACACCGCTAACGGTAACGTGGTATGTCGGCATCGAACCAACTAAAAATGCAATGCTTTTTTTATGGTATCACTCCGGACGAGCCGGCCAATATGTGCCGAAGCATGACTCTCCCACGATCAAACAAAAAAATGCTAGTTCACAAGTTTTCATGTTTTTCTTTTTAAAAAGAAGGCTTAGACAGAATTCTGTTAGCTAATCTAGCTAGTCTAGTCAGTTTAAAAAATTGAATACTTACTTGTTTTTTTTAAGATTTTTTAAACAGTATTCGTGCTCAGGTGCTGACATACCATATTGGTTTTATGTTATCATAAAAACAATTGAATAAAATACGTATTTTTATTTCTCTGCCCGCTAGGTGGGATTATTCGTACAGCACGCTCTATTTGTTTATTTCAATCATTTTAATCATATTGCCCACTCATATTAGCCATTTTTTCATCTGTCTGTACATTATAAATAATGACCTAATATCAGACATATAATCAAAACAGTCTATAAGATCGGAGCTTGAACTAAAACACACACACTCAACACCAATGCTTATGCTTTTAGGTATTTTAAGATTTATGCTTTAAGTTGTCTGAAAAGTAAGAATACTTCAAAAAAAGTAAATTATGTAAATTTAAGAATGGAAGTCCAGGTTATCAACACGTACGTACTTATACTTAGTATATATATTCGTATATACATGTAGAAATGGAGTGATTGAAGCAAAGTATTGCTTTCATTGCCCACGGATAATTGGAAAGGTAACCGGACATACCAATGAGTAACCGTATCAGATTACTTAATAATCCTTCTTAACTTTATTAGGTCAAAGAAACGTACTGAGGTTACGCTCACCACTATTAAATAAATTATTGTTTTCGATTATTAAAATAATTGCACAAAAAAGGCAGAAAGGAGTACTTACTGTCCCTAAAATAAATATCTTCTTGATCATAATGTAACATGAATATTGGGTTTAAAATTTGGAGGAGTTAAAGTTAAAGTACATAGTAGCAGCAGTAAGTTGAACTATGAGGGCTTCTTTGACAATTAGCTTTACTCCAATAAAAGAAAAACAAATAGTACATATTGTGAAAAGTTTTACGTCATTTGATTTAACAATTTTATTATTCCGAGTGACCCATTTTGAGTCTAGTCACTGAACTAACCTGAAACCTTACTAAAGATATGATTAGAAGCAACTACATTGACTATTGTATTACAGCTTATATTTATACATTTAATAATAACATGATAAAGAATAGTATGAAACTGAAAGCGACAAAATAACAGAAATGGTCGAAGAAGCACTAGACGCTCATACCAATAATAATAAGAAAATGAATCAAAATAAAAAGCAACAACATTATATACCTATCTTTAAGAAAAAAATTGCAGGGCACGGCTAGCCAAATAATATTAGGAATTAATTCCTGGCTACAAGAATCAAACAAGAGCCTGGACAATTCTTAACAGTACCACACAGACTGGTTTTCGACTGGCTTTATATACCGCACAAATATCAACCAGTTACCAGAAACATAAGTGACAAAATACATGAGTTTACTCGAAATATGAGTAAGAGTAAAACAATTAAATATATGTGTGAAGTAATAAGTCGTGCTAGCTGAGAGCGAACTTATTTCACGGACAGGGAAATGGCCGCGGCTACACGCAGATTGGACAATTTAAAATTATCTACCGAAATTATGTTGAACAGAAATGAATATTCAACCGAAACGCTTAGCCCACGACGTGTTATTAACATGATCGTGAACTCGTTACTCACAAAATTGTATTTCATAAAATTCATAACTATACTTATGAGCTAATATTTTTCGACAACACGTTATTGAATATAATCGGTCTAATCTTTATTCGCCGGACGAGTATACTACGCAATATAATAATATTGATTGATTATTTAAATACACGTAAATTGAGAGTGGGCAGATAATATAACATACCCGTAACTCTTTTTACTATAACTTACTCATGTAACTTTTATTGTCTCTTTCCGAATAACTATGAAGTAAGTCCTAACAAAAATCCGAACTCAATAAGACTAATTTAGACACGTCGCATCTATCTAAATTAAATGATTGGTTCCTTTAGTTCTTATATGAATTTATTACGCTCAAAAACTTTGGGGACGCTAATTGTAAGCAGTAATACAATATTATACGCTAGAGGCGATTTCCTAGGCTTCAATTCCAACAGACCATGCCTTTTTAAAAAGTGAGATCTATCTGTTACATGATATGTTGTGTATGATATGTTGACATTAATATTGTTTAGGTAATGCAATTAGTCAAAATTAATAAAGTTTCACAAAAATATTCAATACATATAATTATAGTACAGTAACAAAGTTTAAAGCGACCCACTTCTGAGCAACTGATGTGATTTCGGTCGATAAGCCAAGACCAAATTGCCAATGGGTAATTGCACAATTAGGGAATTATCGAGTTAATTCCGGGTGAAACCGTACGCCGTCATCGCCGCCAGCGCGTTGAGCGAACATTGCCTCCCTTTTGTTCCCCCATCGATTCTAATGCAAACGGCAACCAACTAATTTGGGATCTACAGTTTATAACACATTGTTGGCTTTGATGTTAGAACAGAATTGACTTTAATCTATTCAATGCAAATTCTATCATCATTTCACAACAGTAGGGTTTAGACAGCTTAAACTAAGTGTGGTTTTATTTTTTAGGTAACGTCTCGTCTTTCTATAATCTTAGAACTTTAACAAGAAACTTAGTTATAGATTTAATAGCAACTTAATTGTTAATCGCGACTAGTTTGTGCGGAGGGTATATCCGAGTATCATATGGTATTCATATATATATTAAAAGAATTACTAAACATTTTCATATCAGTCTACTAAGTTGTCATTAACTTATTTGAATTACGAACGTAAAATTTAGTACCGTTTGTAGTTTAAAGAAGACAATAACACCGAATAAGGTAATTTAAGGGTTTTTTTTTAATATCTACCGCATAAATAAAATTGAGATATCGCTTGTGACCAGTTCAACAAATCGTCAAGATAAGTGTAAATTTTAACCTTCATGATATAAGCCTTACTTGTTATCTTGACTGTAGTCTCTTTTCCTCATTTAACATTCTGAAGATCAAAGACAAATACAATACTCAGTGGCTGAAGCACTTTTTAATATATGTATTTACTTATAAGACGGTAAAGTTGATGCAAGAAGGACAAATGCTCACCTAATAGCTTAGACTTTCAACCGCAACTTGTTAGGAGTGAGTAATCACGACTCATTTATCGTTCTGTCCAATTAATGAGACAAGGATATGATATCAAATTACAAAATAATTTGCCTTGACTCGTACTCTATTGCTAATTGTGCCAGCAACGTCCGCAGCCGTTAAAGGGTTCACAGTGGTATTTGTTACTTGACACTTACGAGGGGGAATATTGATCGGGTCTTCCTATAACGTGAGCTTTAACTAGAAGTGTGTTTACGACTTTTATACATCAACATAATATGTAAGCCAAACAACATACGATGTCGTAAAAAATAAGTTGTATGAATTAAGTAAAAGATAATGGCTTCGGAATATTATTTCCACATTAAGGTGTGTCTTGCACGCGAACGGTCCCGTTGATGTGTGAAACTCTCAGTGGCAGCTTAATTACACTTAATTAGATCACTTTTGTTATTTGGATCTGTTGATGCAGGATTTTTCGTATCATACACTTTTTGTAAGAAGTTCATTAGAATTTTTAAATGATTAAAAATTGGAATCTTCTGAATTATTCATGATATTGTTTTTGCAAACGATTCTCTACTTTAAAACGTGTACGTAAAACCTAAAATATTTTCTTTAGGGTGATTAAAGATGATTTATAAATAATTAAATAGAGATATTGTAACATTATATTTGCATTAGACAGGATGTGAACTCTAAACCTACCTAATAAAATATAGACGTGAATACCGAATACGAGCATTTAAGCTCACTGCAGGCATCAGCTATGTGCGTATAATATTTGTTTGAAAAAACATGTATGTAAAATAATATTAAATTTAAATAAGGCGATTATGATATAAAAAAATGGCTAAAATTTTGTTACAAAAAACAAAAATCAAAATCATGTCAAAAAAGGCATGTCCCTGGAGTTTTTCGCCTATTCTTCTCATTGAGATCTAGATACTGGACCAGGTTGTTCCTGCTCTTAGAGCTAGTTAGCTTGCCGGCTCATAGACTAACTCCATATTCTTGACAAATTAAAAATACCTATAATCATAACTGAAATAAGGTTTATTTGAAAGAAATTAATTTGATTTGACAACGCATTCCGATGGCACAGGATACTTCGCTGCGAATTTCTGTAGGATGCGGATACGGGATTTGATTCACAAATATCGTCGAACCTCTTTAATTCATCCATCTTAATCCATGATTTTGAAATCAAGAATCAGTAACCAATGTAATAGGTCAGTAATCCTTGTAATACTTAAAGCAATTAAGTTATTATATGTAATGCTACTTTAATTGTAGCGCTGACAATCAGACAACTATGTAGTGGGTTATCAACATTATCATAATTAGTTCAATATTAATATAATAATAATAACTCCACACATCTCACACACGGCCGTATGATCCCAAACTAGGCAGATCTTGTACTATGGTAACCAGACTGCTGATAAAAATACTTATTTATTTCTAAATACATACATATTTTAGATGAATTACACGCAGACACAGAACAAATTATCGTGCTCATCACATAATTATTTGTTCTGGGTAGAAATCGAACCCACGGCCTCTGGCTTAGCAGTCAGGGTCACTAACCACTAGACCAGCACAAGTAGACTATTAATATCAACACATTGATACACACGTAATCAATGTGTTGACATTAATAGTCTACTTTTATACTTCTAAGTTGAACAAATATCTAACAGCGCGGTTTGCATAAGATTACGCTCGTGATACGTGTCGAAGAAGTAGACATGTCACCGCAGACCCTTCCTTCTTCTCAAGGAGTTACCTTAATAAATAAGTATGTTAAAAAGGGCGAATTTAAAAGGTAAGATGATACTACCATGCGTCAGTCTTTAAAAGCAATGTAAAATGGTACACCCGGTATAAAGCTTCCAAGAAATCTTATCTCTTCTCAATGTTTCTTTTCTTAAAGCCTTTATCTAAACTATTATAAAATCGCAAACCTTATTTAAGCATACATTCAAAAAGAATCAAATCAATGCAGCAATTCTCAAGTGATGGACTAAAAAACTAATAGCTTTTTTACGTAGATGGTTAACAGAAATCCCTTAAAAGAACAAAAAAGGTTAGAACTAACTAGTTCTGTTCATGCCGTTGATCTGGAAGTAAAAGATCATAGTTGTAGTGGACTTACAGAACTGAACGTAAGAAAAGCCTATAAACAAAGCGTCATAGATTGTCGGTTGTGGGTTTATCCACATGAACGCAAATTAAGATTCATTTACGGTCACAATATAAATCATTTTCTTTATGAGGAAATACCATAAAAGTTGGTACACTCATAATGTTCGACATAGTATACGAAGTTTCACACATTATCGGAAACTATTTCAATACTCAAAATTTAATTATGAGGTTTTCAGACCCTATGCTAACTAGATATGAACATGTTAGTGAATAGAAAGGGCTTTTTTAACACATGAAATGGTAGCGTTGAGCGTAGGCGTGAAACCGCGCTAGTTAGTCGAGGTCATTAGTCACAAGCCACATGGCAGATCGTTCAAATTGAGCCCAAACAAATAATTTATTTACTTCAATAGGGAGCGATCGAGGGATCTTTCGTCATGAGGACACTGTAATAGTAAAAAATGTATAGGTTCAAAGGGCTGCTGCAATGACCGCTGAAGAAAAAAATCTGTATTTAGAGTAGTAATCTTCTTTAAGTTCAGTAAACCACGAAGATATATACTACAAGGTAATTTTGGATGTGATATTTTTACGTGGGAGAGCCATGCTTCGGCACGTATGGGCCGGCTGGACTCCGCTCGATACCACGGCCTCACAGAAAACCGGCCGTGAAACAATGCTTGCATTGCTTTTCTTGAGTGAGGTTACCGGAGGCCCAAACCCTTCCCTCCCCCCTATTCCCGTTCTTCCCCTCTCCTCCCCTCTAATCCCTCTCTCCCGTCTTCCCGCTCTTCCCCTATTCCCCTATTCTCACCTTAAAGGGCGGCAACGCACTTGTGACTCTTGAGTTACAGGTGCCCATGGGCGGCGGTAGTCATTTACCATCAGGTGACCCGTCTGCTCGTTTGCCCCCATATACCATAAAAAAAAAAGTGCTATCTTCCTCTTAATATATCTTTTCATACAGATACAGATAAATCGGTAACGGCCTAGAAATAGATACCTAGGTATCTATTAATAAGACGTTACCGATGTCAATAAATTAGTGAATTACACAGCTATGATTTTCTGCTCTCAAATTCTTAAGTCTATTGCTAATTTGAATGAGAAATTATTTTAAGTCGTGTCGTTAGCGTGTCGTGTTGTGTCAAAAGACATATGACGCGGCGCGGTCCGGCTTTGACACGCATGTGTGTGCACATTGCCATATGTGTGGGGCAAGTTCGGCTTTTTGTTCCGCTATAAGTTGTCATGCTCTATTGAGTCAAGCCGATTTTTTGTATCAGTAATACTTATGATAATATATTCCTTTATGCAACTCATTATTCGTAAGAGTAAACGAGGTAGAATCTGGACAAAGGTTTTTTTTATTGGATTGGAAATTGGAGGAGATCTGGAGTCCACTGGGTCCTGCATAGGTATTTGTTAACGTGCCGTCAACGTTAATTTAATGTCGGATCTCTAAGATCTCTTGTAAGACAACAAGAGTCAGGGATCCATCCCTGTCTCTTGTGGTCTTACAAGTACCTACGCAGAGCCCAGTGACTCCAGATAAAAAAATAATGTTATTTATGGATTATTTTAAAGTGAATAAAACCGATTGCATTGCCAATAATAAATCACAACAACAAGAGCAACTAACTGATTATGCTTTGTTTTACTTACTACCGAGATGGTAAATATGACAAACATGACAAACATGATCAAACCGGTTACCGGTGTGGCTATATATCTGATAAGAGAGTGTTTAAACTTATAGATTATATTACCTATCCTGTGATCCTGAAATGAGTAAGTATCCTTAATAACTTCGTAAGTCAATAACATACATCATGGAGCATCAAACTCAAAAACCGGGAATAAAGTACCCAAAAATGTATGTACAGCTATCAAACGTGTGTGACGTTGCAATATGTGTATTGAAATTTATCATCAGGATAGCTTAGTAGGATGTATCTTTGTGGTATTGGAAAATGTCACGCGTTATAGAAAACCACTATTATTACATTTGAAAAATTTTGCAGTTTTTATCATAACATCGAGATTATTCTTTTTTTTCGGTGCATATGTCCGTTAGTTATATTACTATAATAAAAGACGTCATTTGATCACTGTATTTTGTTCAAGAAATCAAAACGCTGTTAAATATTCACGAGCAACGCCTAAGCCGTAATGTGAGCCTTTTTTGATAAGCCGCTGAAATTGTGTGGTAATGTGTCGGACACAGGCGTGCGGGCGCCCACTAGTTGTCCGAACATTAAGCCTCGGGCGAAACCTTCT
Source organism: Euplagia quadripunctaria (assembly GCA_963859945.1). NCBI lineage: Eukaryota > Metazoa > Arthropoda > Insecta > Lepidoptera > Erebidae > Euplagia > Euplagia quadripunctaria. The sequence continues at coordinate 16,954,378 of OY982564.1, read as the reverse complement.
TGCCCCGATCAGAAAAGTAACACAAGGACTGTACGGTACGGTCAGCGGCGAATGTTGCTCAGTCAAAATATTTAAAATCCTACAAGAGACTTTCACCATACAGAATTACAGACAACTATAGCAATAAATCATATGAGTCATACTTTTTATTACTTTGATATTCGAGTGAAGATTTATGTATTTTTTTAGCAATTCAACAGCTAATAATGTTGTAAACTCATTGTTATGTTTTTGCAAATTAAAAACTGGTGACAAGTTTATTGCTGTTTTTTAAAGTGCTACATTTATAAGTGTTACTTTGTAATCAAAATTACTATTTACTAATAAATTGGCAAATAAACTCTGCTTGCCTGATGGTAACCGGTTACCGGGGGTTGTCAATAATGTAGGTACCTGTAAAACAATTGCATTATTATCTTTATCGTATTTTGTATTGATGCTTATATCTAAGGTTTGTAATTTTTAATGGCTTTTGTTTTTGTCATAGGTATACACAAATTTTAACACTCAATAAATTTAACAAATCATCTTTGAATATCTTTTTGATACCTCAGTAGCTTCATTCTCTTTCAAAACACATTTTCCACTCTATCACATATTTGACTTGTTTTCTCACGGAAAAATTCGACACGCTACGTGGTGACGTCAGAAAGCACGTCTCTTAAAATTATCATCTAATATTTTGCGTGATGGAATTTGCTCCAAAATGTTGTATTGTCGGCCGACCTTCACCGGCTGGGACCAGATAATAGGTGCACCAATTTTAAAACCAGTTCCAGGGTGATAAAAAACAATCGACTGAGCGACGAATGGAAACAAGGGATCCCCTTCTCTGAAGCCTTTGTCTGTCTCTTTTGTAATTGTGTTCAAATGAGTCGCAGGAATATACATACATGTTAACATAACAGGTATTTTAATAGGTGGAACTTACCAAAGCTTGTTACGTTGTAAGATGTAACTAATATTTATAGACGGAGATAAACCTGTGTTTATCTGTTCACAACTTGTTTTTTCGATAGAAGGACTTGTGTAGTCTTAGACAGAAAAGCCTGTGCATTGATAGTCGGACTCACGTGGAAAGGCTTGCATTCTATATGTATTGTTTTATATCCATTTTGAGAGTAGGAAATTAAATACTTATAGAAGATATACTAGTTACTTTCTTATAGATAACAGGGATATCTAAAGGTTTACCTGGTACCCACGTTTTATATTAACATGTCATATATCTTATATGTAGTATGTATGAGTAGTCCTTTATATTTATATGTTATAAATTGAGTAGATGAACATACATAGTATATATACATAATTTTGTCAAAATGCATATGTCAAACTCAATATTTCACGATCGTAAGTCGGTCCAATTATGGACCGAATATTGAATAAATTGATGATTAAAATGTATTCGTTTTTTCGATGATGACATACAAATTACCTTTACCTAAATTAAAACATGGTGTTTTATTTATACCTACCATATCCTCAGTCTTAAAATTTTGGGTAAGATTGGTTTGAAGTTCATCAATGTTATTTATAGTACAGTATGTCAATTAATACTTTATATCCTGATATAGGCACCAAGTCAATGACTATACCCATCGCAAAATATGTATGAAAGGATAAAATATTACATCCACAGCGAGTACAATGCCTCTTTATTATAAAACAAGCCATTAACATAGACTACAGAGCGTGCACATTCAAGGTCGCGTTGCAAATACATTCGATGTGCGTGCGTGGCACATCGCCGTCGGGCCTCTCTGCCGACAGTTCCAAGAAAAAGTTGTTAAACTCACGTATTTTTGGTAGCAGCTTAATGCCAGTAATTTCCAATGAAATTATTATAATTAGCTGCATTTATACGATAGTAACAAACAAATAAAACGGTTGGAACACTACCCTTGAGGGCACGCGAGTCGTTTTAACATTAGTTACGGCCTGATTTGATTTGTATCCCTAGTTTTATAATGAACATAACATAAACTTATTTTAACCAATGTTAGTGTACTTTTTGTCGCCCTACATTATTTTACTACGTTTTCAAATCGAATTGGAAGTAGTAGTGATAGCTGGGAAGGCAAGATATCGCGGTCTCACAACACGCCTCGCTAACTTGGGCGGTTCAAATTAGAGTACATTAATATAGTACCTACATTTCTCCATTACATACTCAAAGGTCATTGAAAAAGAGGTCCAATCGAGGCCGAGGAAGAGTGTACTATAGCCTAAGGCCTTCCATACCAAGAGAAGTACGAGCCATGAGACACAAAAAAACTGTCAGTCGTAGGACTGCACGTCAGAAGTAAAAAACATAACTTACGTATATATACACACCTTTGTATCTATGTATCTGAGCGTGACGGTCACGCGAGTCCAGTACTTTTTTCCCATACAGATCGTAGGTAAAACTCTTAGCGATCTTTAAACTATGTGTGGTATATAAAAATAATTTAAAAACACATTCCAATTAAATTAACACTTAAAAATTAGTTATAAAATTAGATATGTACAAAGGCTGTATGCATAAGTCGTGGACTACAATCGATTACCTTGACAATGCTATTAAAGGCAGACGTTACTTCATGAATGATTGAGGCGATTTCGAACTGTCTAAACATGATTTGTAGCTGTTTGATATCAGGTTTTTTTCCGATGGAAATTGTTGAGTAAAGTTGTGCAGCCGTAATATTGTTTAAAAATGTAGCGATGTAATAAGGCGGCCAATTATGTATTTTACTTTAGGTTTGTGTTCTATGCACTAAGATAACTTTGACTGCCTAAACACTAAACAGTGAAATTGGTGTATATTAAGAGCAGTGGCGTAGCGTGGCTTGGAGGGGCCCTGTATAAAAATTAGTTGGGGGGCCCAAATGAAGGGTAAAGATTTCTGATAATAGAAACAAAAATGCTTTAAACGGGGGAATCCCGCAATAACCGATGTTGCCAACTTTTGAGCGCACGCTTAACCCGGGAAAAAAAGAGAATGTTTTTTTTGACTTTTGTCTGAAGTAAAAACTATGTAGGCATGTATGACAGTTTTTTCATATGTTTATTTCCCGGGAACCACGAGATTAAGTGACATTGTGGATATCATTTTACTAATTTTTGCTTACACACGTTAAGGGCCTCTGTAGCCCGGGGGCCCCGTATCATTGATACCGCTGATACGGCGGTAGCTGCGCCCCTGATTAAGCGCTACATAATCTAGACAATTTTCATAGTCTACCATCTAAGTATAAATAATAGTATGTGACAAATTATGTAATGGGGATTGGGGAGATGGGGGGAATGTAATTTTTTGTTTAATTCCCAAATTATTTTTGAAGTGAAAACTTCTTTAGGCACGTTTCTGCACTTTTGCTATGGGGAAAAAGCATTGCACTCGTGAGCGTCACGCTAATAATACATATTTAGATCCATTAGAGGGCGCTAATCTAAACATTGAGTTCTGTCAGCTCCTTAATAAATTAATGTCACCTTCTGACGATGATTTTTTTTATTTAATTTTTATTGGGTGTATTAAATATAAGTCCACGTTTTTAATCTGTATGGTGTTACTGCGAGTATATTAAACGTATCTATACATATGTTTTATGTGTGAAAACAAAACCTGTAAACTTTTTAGATTAAACACTGAAAACAAATGTCATCTTATTAAGTAGTAATTGTAAACAACAGATGTTTTACGAACCTATGAAAAATGTCGTTCTATAAAAGGTACAATGACACACATGTCGATACATGGCATATATTGTAATTAGTTGACATTTCATCCGGTCTCAGTTGAAAATAGCAGCACGGTTTTAAACACGGCTGGGTAATTACCTTCAACTTCTGTTTCATATTTTTTTCGCATTTAACTAATTGAACCGCGTAGAATATTAATTGCTGAGAAAATTACCGACGCAGAGACCTCCGGGGCCTAAACCACAAAGAGTCGACGCACTACACAACGGTATAGAGCAGTCCCCTCATAAAAACGAACAATTATGCATTCAACTCTTTGTTTTACAACAATTAGCTAGCAGCAACGTTTCTACCATATTTTCTTTAACATTAGTTGATTTGATTACCTGTGTTGGTACCTGTAGTGGTATGAATATATATTATATGTAAATGTACATAAGTAAAAAATCGACAGCGTATTAAACGATGTTGTCGATGTTTTAGGCAGCTTTCCTTATAAACCTTAGTCATAGAACAAGCATATCAGTCTTATGACCATTAAAACTTGTAGATATTAGTTTAGGTCTTTTTCTTTTTCTGATTATATGTTTATAATAATGACTAATTGACATATTTAAATACTATTTACTAAAGATACAAAAAGCAAAAGCTCCTTTAAAAATGTGATTAGATATGTATAATTTGTAGTAAAAAAAAAAAAAATAATCTATTTTACTTGTAACAATTAATCTATTTTTCCAGACAATTATAATCTTGGAATGTTCAAGAGTAGAGTGAATAGGTTTTCTTGGATAGACGTGTATCTACCATATTCGCCTTCATCATCACTTTCCATCAGGTGAGTTGGAAGACAAACGCCTATTCAAATACACAATGACAAAAAAAGTGTTGCATTGAACAAGAATAAGTCTGGACTATTAATTTACAATGAAAACATCCATTTACATTTATTTAAAACAAAAATTAAAGTACTGCGGGACCAATTTGTAATATGAAAACTAATTTATACCTACAAAAGTTTTGGTTTTATAAACACGTGGATTGCTTCTTAGGAGGGATATTTAAGGGAGGAAATTTTTAGAATTAAATTTTCTATTCTACTAATCACTTTAAAACGTATCAAATAGGTAGATTAATTGCTCTTTTATAATTATAAAATCAACACCATCTCAACAGTATGATGTTAGCAGTGGATGTTGACGACGCCTTGTAATCATGACTTGGTAATTTTCTTTCAAAGACTTTTATAATGAGCGATCTTCATTTGTCTCTTTCTGTTTTTCTTTTTATTGTAGGTATACCTATAGGGTGTTCGTACAACCACTTACATTTTCAATCATCATCGCGAACCGCACTGGTAAAGTCCATTACTTATAACAATAGCAATAATTAGATAATAAAACAAAAGACTATAATTTGGCGTCACGAAAAGTGGTAGTGGCGAACAATCGCGGGTGAGGTGAGACAGCGAACGATTACAAGGCGCGGAGTGTTGAGAGTTCTATCGTCACGTAGTCGGTCGGCGGAAGAACAAAGCCTCAGTATAACACAATTGAACGGCCACAAAAAGTCCCATAATTCAATTTGCATCCCGCTATATGAATGTAATAGTCGGTAAGAAGTGTGGGTACGGTTAGATGCCGCGGGCGAACTGCGCCGCGTTGGCCGATCGCTGAGAACGCTTTCGCCGCTTTTCAACACTTCGACGAATCGATTAGATTGACGTGTTTCTTTTACTGATTTTACCTATTACGGGTATAATTTACGTCTCATTTTTGTTTCTACAGTAACGAATGCTGAGATGTTAACGTCATTAGTTATAACGATATGGGCGAGCACGTAATTTTTCAATTTCGCTTTTTAAGTGAAATAAATGAGGTTGATAACTGGCGGCTGCACTTTGACGTCACGGAGTGCTCATTACTTAAGAAATCGATTTGTGCTGGTTAACTAAATAACACTTTCTTACTTAAATCCCTCATTATTCCCGTTATGCTTCCCTTGATAAGCTTTGACCTCTGCACAACAAGCAGTTTTCTTTAACAAAGTCCTCTTTCATCTAGTTCTTGTATTTTCTGAGGCTATGTAGAATCAAAGACCAAGTTTTCTAGGTAGTTCGATTTTCGTAGGGATGATTTCATTTCCAATAAAAAAATGCAACATGGAATCGGCCATCTATTGGCATTTCAGGTTTACTGTACTTTCATACTGGTATGTATGTTCGAGATGTAAATACGTGTGTCAATAGATGGCTTACTGTAGGTACCTAACTATTTGCGCGTTTATATTAAATAAAATCATGAACAATTCATTCAGTAGGTATTTCGAACGACTGAACTAAAGGAGAACGCCCATTAAATGCCTGAACTGGACGAAAACTACTAATTGTTCTAAATTTTATTCAGAATTAAATATGTAAAATGAAATAATTCTTAAATTTGTTTAAGTATGGTAAAAATATAACGATTATAATAATAATAACTTGACACACCTCACACACGGCAGTCTGATCCCAAACTAGGCAGAACCTGTACTACCTATGGTAAGTAACCAGACTGCTGATAAACATACTTTTATATTTCTAAATACATACATATTATAGATAAATTACACCCAGATACAGAACAAATGATCATGCTCATCACACAATCATTTGTCCTGGGTGGGAACCGAACCCACGACCTCTGGCTCAGCAGTCAGGGTCACTAACCACTAGACCAACAGATCAGTCTAAATATTAATTTAAATCAAATTACTATTAAAATAGATAATGTATCGTAGGCTGTATGAATCACATGTGCATTTACTGCCAATGTCACACTGACTAAAGGAGTCAATGTGACATTGACATTTTTACGTTAGCGATTTCAAGTCCTACCTAAGGATGGCTTTTTATGATACTCAAATGCCCGGTTCCTACATTCAAGAAATACGATTCGTTTCGCTTACGGACGGTAAAATTTTAGTTGAAAATTTTACCGTCCGTAAGCAAAACGAATCGTTTCTTAATAATAGGAACCGGGCAAAAGACGACTAGGCTTTATGAACACGGATTTGAACCCTCTTTACATACGATGCTGCTGTTGTTTTGGACTTACACCCGTGTACATTTAGGACTAGACATACACTGTTTTAATTACTATCTCGATTTAACACGGATGGGACGTAACGTCTTATTAGTGCAAAATACACTTTTATCAGTGTATACATTTTTTAATACAGGCATAGATAAGACCACAGGCTGTAAGTATCGAGAATCCTTAGTTTAGTGCCCATAACAATATGGTACTTGGCCATGGCCCGGTACCAATCCAATATCTATCCTCCTGCACATGTTCTCGATTATATATTAGTTGTTAACGATGAATAAAATATTTGCATGCTTTTTTGTTGACATAATCTACGTCAAGAAAAAGAAATTTTAAAACTGGCTTTTGTCTTATATTTTTAAAGTAATAATTTTTAATTTAATTTGTAAAGTAATATATATATACACGTATATTTAATTTTTGTCCATTGCAGGTATTTTTTGTTTAGCAGATGTGCATTCTCCTTTTAATTTCCTTGCTTTTAAAAATATATCTTGTATAGTGATAAGGTGATAAAACATTGTTGTGTTGCATCGATATGGAGTTGCGTGTCGACAGTCGCAACAGCGCAACGAGGCGTCCGAAGTGACTCGCGCATTATTATGATAATGCAGGCGGAGTAGATAGTATCGCGATCGCAGCTATCCGCTCTCGTAACACAATTGAATTAGCATAGCGATATACCCGCGGCGGGCGGTCGCGCCTGCCACGCGACCACCAACCCATCTCATCATTCTCCATTTCAGCTATTGATGTATAAGGTTGTGATATCGTTTCATCGCTTAAATCTAATTCTATAAAAACTGTATCTGATATTTCACACCTAAGATTGGTTCTCACTTGAATGTTGTTACTGTTATTTTATTACACTATCTAATGTGATCAATTAGAAAAGAAATTACATTACGTGCCGTGGATATTATTAATAAAAAATTAAATTTTTAAATCGATGAAATACTTAATGCAATTGCAAAGTAAATAACCGGTTTTAAACCGTGTTCGTGTCTTGTAGTTTGAAGGTTAATAGGTATTACATATTTATATGATCGTAGGTACCTAAGTCTGATCTTCGTATATTTTTAGTCACCACAGTAAACATTAAAGCACTTCTCTTTATTTATAGTATTTATATATCTTATATATTATAAAATCAATGGTAACGCGCATGCGTTGTCAGTTCTATGTAACCCTATTAAAAGTAGTAAGTTTAAAAAAAAAATTGTCAAAATAGAACATTTAAATATGGAACAGAAGAATCTAAACGCACGTACACACACACGTGTTTGTACACTGAACATACTAACCATTAGATAGTATTCAGTGTGCAAGCAAATCGTCAAATTGTGCTAAACGTTTCCACGCGTCCGATGGGCAATTGTGGTGAGTAGCTATGAATGAAGAGCACCTGAATGGAATGACCGCAGACCGCAACGCAATGCTTGTGCCGCTTGTCAGTAGTCCATTCCGTCCATTTTAAATAATTGCTCTGTCAACATAGATAGAGGAATGTCATAGAATGTCATGAAACATATAGAAAGATGTCAATCAAATAAACACTTAAACATTCATCGTTATAACGGTTTTTAATTATAACTTATAATATTATAAGATACATTACCACTATTCTCATAAAACCCGAACCGCAATAAAATGTTTATTTATATTTATACTTATTTGGTTTACCTCGCAGTAAACACGGTGAGGATTGATCTGAGAGTCCCTCCACTTTAAGTTCCATGTATTAGCCATTAAATTACCACACTTTATCGTAAAATGTAAGTTTAAAGTACTAAAACGTTTGTAACGTCTTCGAAAGATCAAACTAAGATTCGAGACCTGGAGGTCTCTTAACTTTTCATTAAATAGCGGTTAACTCCGTCCATTTTGTCCAGAAAGTCAGGCCATTTAATCAGGACAACAACGATTCTCTGTCTATTCCATTTTCAAAATTAGAACAGTACCTATTCATCCAAACGTTCCCTGGTGTCATATGGGCTGACTATTTTAACTCCTACCTACACCGACACCTATTACGATGGTTCCTTCCAGTTTTGAAAGGAAGGTAAATGTCCAAGTGTTCTTATTAAGTACTATCATCGATAAAGTTTCATTCCTTTAACTTTGCTGAATGTTGCCACTAGGTAACTGAAAAATTGAAAAAAGAGTTTCGACCTTCAATACCAATATTCAAAGATTTCTTTTATAAATTTTGACAGATGTCTAATTACTATTTGTCATGATAAACAATGAGATAGAAAGAGATTAAAGCATCGCAAAACGTCAACAGTATATCTGCATCAGGGCTATCAAAGTCAGGCGCTGTTTAAATTCGAGTGTGCGTCAAGTATTCATGGTGGCTGCGAAAGTCGAGAGTACGTAATATATTGCTCCCGAGAGGGAGCTAATGGCTTGCGACCCTCTGATACTTGGGGAAGACAGGAAGATGTTTCCGACCCGATCAAAAAGATGAGGTCTTTAGATGTATAACGGTAATTCAGCTATATCTGTAAAACATATACCTGGTCGTAATACATTCTAGTTGTAACAGTAACAAACTGGAAAATGTGGTACCACGTTTTCACCGTCAAAGTACTGGCAAAATTAAATAGGTACATAGCTCGTAGGTACTTTCAGTAAAATAAATTTTGGTATTTTATCTATAAATATTTTGGATATTAAATTCTAACTCTATTACTTTAAACTGTCATAAATGTACACGATTTCAGTTCAAGACTTAATTGCCTTTCTCCATATGGTAAGTATCCCGAGCACGTTATTGAATGTAGGTACATTTAAAATTTAAAAAAACAGCCCTTGTAACAAAGTCAAAAGCAAAAGAAATACCAGCGGTACAATTTCAGGACATTTGATTACAAGAAAATTACAAGTAATGTTATATTTGGATTTCAATAAAAGTTTCTAATAATTTATGTAAAACACTAATAATGGTCAAAATGTTTTAACAGGAAAAATACAGTCTAAAAATAAATTAATCGTCACTACCTCGGAATTCTTTGAAAATACGACGATATAATAGTGTATAATGAAAATTACACTTTAAACTAAAAGCGCCTCATTAGAAAATGTGGCGAAATAAAGTATTTCTATAGTTAATATAGAAAGACCTTCTTTCAGTAATTTTTTTTCTCCCCTTTCTATGTATGTACTCGTAGCTGTTAACTAGCTTTAGGCTTATCAATTAAAAAAAAAGTTTTTGTTTTCTAAATAACAATAATGATTTTGGTTGAATTTCGACCATGCACGACATAATAATTAATCTAAAACCACGAAAGACGATTGATTAATAATGATTGTAACCTACATCTCTTGTTATTTCATGTTCTACAGAACAGACTTTTCGACAAGCACACAATTTAAACTCTAGTACACAGACTATTAACACATTGACAATTCGTTCAGTCCGTTTCATCTCTTATTTCAAAAGTGATTCCCCTCGTGCCATAGACATCCGGATTCATAACATGACAGGCGAGTGCGTTTAATGGCTGCCACATTACAAGGAGCATTTTGTTTGAATTCTACAAATTGCCACCGGAAAATTTACACTTAAAAGCCGGATGCTCATAGTAAATAGTTGCAATTTCCGATATATCTTTCAATGTATGCGATGCTGGTTTTACAGTAATAGAATAGATCGTTTAAATTTTATTACCCGTCCTTGGGAAAATTATTTAGATTTCCGAACGCAATGAATCATTGTGCATTTATGGTGGTTGGAAAAATTAAAGCGACATACCTACTTAAATATCAATGGTATTTTTAGTTAAACTATAGGTTTCAAAATAATTATTAGCATATACACATAGACATTTTATGATTTTGTGATTATAACGATTTGCAATATTACCAGCTAAATTTCTTTAAAAAAAAAATTACACCGTAGGTATAGAACTCATAGTCGCTGGAAATCCATAAATAATAATCCATTATGATGATAACAGCGATTTGGTGATGGTATGAATGGTGGTATCGGTGTCAGACCCGCAGCGGGAGGCACTTGCGGCCCCAGCGGGGCGCGACCACGTACCCACATTTCTTTGTACCCAACCTAAGTGTTAATTAATTGTTGGCCACACACCAATACTTTATACCCTTTCAACGAAACGACGCCTATACAATAAAATATTCAATATTGATTTAGTTTCCGATCTCTTTAATGGCCACTAACGTCAACTATTTCAACACCTTAGAGTTGGCAGTAGAACAATAGAAACGCCGCTTCTTGAAACTTTTTGTATCCAGCAGAAGGTATTAATTAGTGGTGCTGCATCTTCTAAAATAACCTTCTCCGTTGTCAAGCCATCACATATTGACAGGGCGCGCGATGACGGCGCTGACGTGCGGCGGCGGCGGCGCCTCTAGGCCCATGACTTGCAGCTTGCCTTCATTACGCGCCCCGCCGCCCGATACCACTCTACACACTAACAAGCCCAGCTAATGCAATGAGTTGCAAAATCACTGCTCCATCGGACCCTTTTTTCTATCCTATTATAGTCTTTGTGATTTAGATCAAAGAGCGTATAATGCCCCAGCAAATATGAGGACAGAATATCCAGGAGCTCTCTGCAGCGATTTTGATGACATTAATGACGCCGAAATCGGACCGATACTTTTAAGATTCGAGGGTTCAGAGCGACTATATTAGTTTCTTTCGGTTGTTGGAGCGTCGGCGAAGATCACTATTAACTGTCGGTAACAACAAAGAGGTACAAAAGAGCCCTGCGGCGACCTGTGAGATGCAACAAATCTGGGCCTCGATAGTTTGTTTAGCGATGATTAGATGACTGATTGCTATTGGTTAGTCTTGCACGACTTTTATTATAGGCTAGTGTCCACAATGTAAATGGTAAATAGGAAAAGGAATTTTACATTAAAAACTGGTATTATAATAGGAGTGGATGGTGCTAGGATCTACATATTTTACAGGACAAGACTTAACAAGGTAGATTCTATAACTTTTCCGTAATTAACATGTGGATGTAAAGTGTTTCTTTGTTAATATATTTATGACGAGTTTTCTAACGTATTATTTTCTTACGAAGAGAATATTTCATCACACATCGTTAGGTTTGCGTCTATAACGTGTGTGACTTTTTTATTGTAGTTATTGAAAAGAAGGATCGAGACATTTAGTGCCGGTCATTAAGTATTTGTTGTTTACTCTGCGTATATAACCACTTCCACAACTTAACAATCTACACATAAGCCATCTTTATCAGTAAACTATGTTTGCTCATGCGCATCGATATATCTTCTTAACGACTTCTCACATTTAGTCTGCCAACTCGTTAGTTGTAAACAAATAGTTTTCAATGAAACACGTTAACGTTTTTAGACTAGAAGAATTATAATTTGCAAGGGTCTTACAGGCATACAGTTGGTTTTGTATGTATGAATGAATGTGTAAATCATTGAAGCTGATTGTAGACATAAAAGCTAGAAAATATATTTGTATTTTCAAATGCAAGGCCCTAAACCTGCAAATTTACTTTTATGATATAATTTTGCCAAAGTTTTAATTTACATTTTCTACAGTTTCGACTTAATATAATCGCATTGATGTTTCTCGAACAGCAGTAACGAGTGGAGGTATTCATTGCAAGAAAAGGATATTATCATACATTTTTTGTAATAAAGTAGCGGTTAAATATAAATATTTTGGTTTTTCTAAGTACTTTAAAATAACTTTGCCATTTGTAGTAGTTTTTGCGTGTAAGAGTAACAAACTTCCATGGATGGATACATCCAGACATCCATACATCCTCACAAACTTTCACGTTTATAATATTAGTAGGATTTTACCTACTTGATCTTTCTTAGACTGGTTTTTCTTTAAACTAATTTGTAGGTATATTACGACTACAATGTTGCAATTGAAATTATTTTAAATCTTAATTCGTAGATATGGAACATACAAAACTAGTTCACTTTTTATTTCAATGACTGTTTTCTATATCAGCATTTTTGGTACTAACAAATAGATCGTTCCTATTATAATTTTTATAGGCTTTGGCCACGGTATTCGTCTAACTCTAGTGAGACGTTTTCCTACACGAAATCTTTCTTGCCACCTATTAACGGTGATTCACTGGACCGTATGGCCTGCAAATTTTCTCTATGAATTCTGCGTCCCGAATCATGCCTCATAGAGAAAAACTTAGCATAAATAACGGGTTAGGTAGTGCCGAGCCTTACTGAGCGGCCATGTCTTAATGCAATGATCGCCTCTGCCAAAATATAGCGTCGAATAAAATATTGATGACAAGATGGTCATGGATCATTTAGTAATTGGACGCATTTGAAAACGGCTGTGAATAAAATGAGTGGTTACAAATATGTTAAAAGGAGTAAGATCAAAGACTAGCACATGAAAGTAAGAAAGCCGTAAGTGGCACTTAGATACCAACAATTATATGTAACGGTTGAAAAATTACGTGTAACTAGAAGTATTAAAAAGGTTATTTGTGGTTGCGAGAGGAAACTGCAGTTGCACTGTGGTTGGGACGTTTATGTCCAATATGTGGATATTCTCTACAATAATAAGCCCAATGCGGCTTAAGCTGTAACATGCAGCTGAAGTAGTTAAATCCCTAGTATTTTTAATTTATGGTTTGGTACGCCTCTACTAATTATTATAAGTATTACTTTGAAATACTGGGAGTTGTCTCTTGTCCTGGAATAAAGTGTCACGTTATAAGTCTGTTGTCTGTGTCGTGTTTTTACATTTACTGACAGTAGATAATTACTTATACGTACGATACGGACCATTTTAGTTGATGGGTATATTATAACAGTTTATTATGCACTTGTTATGAAGTAGATGCTGAAAGATATTAAATCAACCTTCAATAATAAAATGCTATACTAATTAATATAATTAATTACACCTAAAAGGATTGATCATTTCGAAGCTCCTGAATTGCAAATAAAGCTGTGCTCCGAATGTTCGACAAAACAATTAGACGTACGACAATAAATCGTGGTAACACGCGCAGTGACAGATTTGCACTTCATTAGTGATTTTTTTAGTCATGGCCGCGACAGACGCGCGAGTAACATTGTTAAATTTGTCGCCGGCACCCGCCGCGTTGACGGATACCAACGTAAATAACTTAACAAGAAAGTTTTCAAAACGTTTGTACTACGTATATATAAATAGTGTTTAAGGTTCATAAATGTTAGGTACTCCAACTTCAAAAAGGTGTTAAATATTGACATTTGCATTATTTGCAATGAAATTCTGTCTGATTCCTGATTTTTTTTTTAATTGTTAAATAACTTTTCCAAATATTCCAGAGACCACGATTCCGAAATTATTTCCAAAGATGACAAAGATACTTTAAAAAAAAAAACAAACTCATTCTTAATGTGTCAGTAAGTACTTGTCTTATTTGTGCTTAATAGCTTTCAATCGTAAAAAGTGGATCCGAAACAATTTCTACACGTAGTTGTACTCTAAGACTATTTCTATACTTACGTCTGTCTTTGAAAAAAAAAAACAGATCTATTACGTCTGTGCAATGAACAGATAATGTAGTACGCATGTCATGCAAGTACCTATACGAAATGATTTTTATAACTGTAGAAATATATATTATATAAGATCCTATCCCCATCGCAAGTATCTCAACCATGTCGGTCACAACATAAATATCAATTTAACAGATAAGCCACGGCATCAATCTAAAAGCAACCGTCACGTGACGACTGTTTAATGGTCGGAAGGAATGTCTCCGAGTTGCGCTCGCGCACTAAATATTATCGCCGCGACAGCTTAATTTAAATACCTTTTGTCAATGAACGGGTTAACACGAGAAGTTGGTGCTATAAAAAAGAATTATGGCTGGGTGCCGTTGGACTGGAGCTACTGATACGACGTTTATTTTTTTAATAATTGGTTCATGCGACAAGTATTTTAATTAAAATTATATTTAAAGCATGTGTTTTTGTAATAGTATGAAGAGGTTGTGATGGTTGATGTTTTGTTTTTATGAACATCTTCATCCCATTCTAAATTAGAATTTATTGTAAGGCACAGATGTCCGTTACCTCTTGCCATTTGGTGCCTCGCGTAGCGAAGTCTACTTTTAGTTGTTAATGGGTTAAGGCTCTGTTTATGGATTTCTTTTTTTACGTGAATGTTTAGGAATGTTATTGCTAAAAGATATCAAAGGAAATAACCTCTGAGATTCGAGCTCAAGTTTTCTTTGTATTCTAAAAAAACTTCAAAATCGGTAAATCTTATACCTACATAGACATTGGATTATTTTGACTGCGATGATCAGATGGTAGACCTAAATGCTTGATCAAAACCTAGTACCAGCTATATCTAAAACTATTAAAAAAAAAAGAACTTTGGAATAATGTTAAGCCTATGAAAAATAATTTATATATGATTATTTTTGTAATTTCAACTTTGGATGTCATATTGTCAAGTTAAAATAATAGTCTCCCATTGATACATCCAAATACCAAGTACAAAATCCTTAACACATAAAAAACATGTTAATCTGTAAGTGGTCTCATCCCAAAGTTAAAGTGTTTAATCCTAAGTAAACTCTAACACAAAGCGCATTTGCTATCAAAAGTGACGGATCTCAAAACGCATTGTGACGTCCTTTACTATAGTAACGGCATTTGCTCCTTTAGCGATACGCGACAATAATATCGCTGCGATAGAATTTAAAATTTGCGATTTTGTAGACTCTTATGGTACGATGACAAAGCAGAGTACCTTAATCCCCATAACAGCCATTTAGATGTATTACAAATAAAAGTTTGTCGGTCGCCGATCCGGTTCAATGCCACAATGGCCATTGAAGGGACTTCACGCTGGGCTCGCTGTGAATGGGCCAGCGCCAAAAAAAATCTATTAGACACGCATAATGGTTCCGATGTATGGAACTGAAGTGCGGATAGATGAAAGTTCTTGATTTGTTGTGTGAAGTGGCTGACTGAGTTGGTTAAGATTTTTACAACTGATGTACGGTAGTTAAGTAGTATACCTACCTACTTAATGGCATCTTAAGATTCCGGCTTTAGTGTTTGTGGTTTGAACGGTTTGAGATTTTTCCGCCCGTAGTCACATTAAGATTTAAAGGTTTTGTATAAGTTGATATAGTGGGTTTTTTAATTTATGGATGTTTTGATTTCAATGACATGTTCGAGTTTATTTTTCTTTTGTCTTTATAGTCACCAGTTCGTAAAACTGATTATAATACATAAAATTGTAACGTAAGTAAGTTTACTTGGGTTAATTTTTATTGTACCTAATCATTTAATAACTAAAGTTTAGTAACCTATGTTGTACCTACCTACTAAGTTTTTGGTTTTATAAAAATGTTGGGTAGGTATAGGTACTTAGATACATATGAAAGATAAAGTCAAAATTAATTTCCCATACGAAGCTGGCAAAAACTTATTTGTCACATTTTATCTATTATAATGTCCATAGCTATTAATTTAAACTATCCAATAATACAATAATGGAACCAGTAGGTATGTTTACGAATGAGGAACAAACCAGCCTGACATAGAAGTATTTATGGTAAACTAGCAGCGCCTCCCGGGGTTTAAAAAGTAGCCTATGTGTTAATCCAGGTCTCCAGCTATTTACATACCAAGTTTCATCGCAATCGGTTCAGTGGTTTTTGCGTGAAAGAGTAACAAACATCCATCCATCCATCCATACATCCATTCAAACTTTCACATTTATAATATTAGTGGGATGTTTTGCATTAAACATTATGAAAGCATTGATTAGACTGGAATCTAGTGAGAGAGATGAAATGTTCAGTGACTCACATTTCTCAGGATTCGTAACGGCAATAAAACACGTCCGAAGCCCTCGTATTATTGAATAAGAGATTCAAATCAATGATTACCAATCATACACCTACCTATTGTTCGATAGATATTAAATAAGCTACATCGAAAGATCGCTTCTTTTGCCAGAACAATACACATTGTTCTCCGTTACAAAAGCTCAATAAAATTGATTGAATAATATCGCACGATTGGGGAGTATAGTGTGTTCTCGTTGACAAATATTTTTGCTAGATGATATTTAATTTCCTCATTCCGTGATATACCGACTCTTAGATGTGACCTAGCTACCTAAATAGAATACGAAAGAGTAACTAGAGATGAAACAATTTTTTTTTTATTAGCTGTAGACATAGGCATGTGTGTGATTTTGTTCTTTTAATGCAATTCAATGGTACATTCTTTTATCTTAGGTTTTAACTGAGTTAGAGCGTCATCCTGAGTTTTAATAAAATTTTGCCAAATATATAATTGTGTCGTGTTATGTGAATTTAAGTAGATACAGCCACATGAAAATATGAGTTTTGTTTTATGAGCCATATTAATAACTTACATTTTAAGCGACTTCTAAAAGGGATCCGTATCTATGTATGATGTATGGTTTTAGGTAGATACATATATGAAAAAAATTAATGGATCAATTTTTATGATTGTTTCACTAAAATATTCTACATATTTTCAGGAAGGTTACATTAGGTATTTATTCTCAATAAATTCCTTTGAAGTCGATTTTTTTTTGTTAAGTAGTTGAAGTTGACTTGAAGAATTAAATTTTTAATTAGATATAATTTAAGACAACAAAAAATTTAATTATTGTGAGGA
The DNA here is from genome assembly GCA_963859945.1 of Euplagia quadripunctaria. Classification (NCBI taxonomy): domain Eukaryota; kingdom Metazoa; phylum Arthropoda; class Insecta; order Lepidoptera; family Erebidae; genus Euplagia; species Euplagia quadripunctaria. The sequence goes on along the minus strand of OY982564.1, from coordinate 16,936,931 downwards.
CACAGCAGACTCCTGTTCGAATAGGAGCCGTTCGACTTTACCAATACCTCTCCTACCCTAGCACCAATACATTACAGAAACCTGCATTTAGACACAACTACTAACATAAGTAGGTATAACTTTATGGGTGAATAGATAAGGTTGGCAACACACAAACGGTAAAGCTGGTGTTACAAGTGCCTACATATTTATTGGCACAGGTAACTTAGGCAAAGGCTTAGGTACCGTCACAGTATGAAAAAATAAAGGTAAAACACAAGATAAATTTAAATTTTGAAAAGGCTCTCAATGCATGAATTATATCTAAGTATATACCTATCTACGAACCTATTTATGAATCTATCTACGTAGCTATAACAACAATTATGGGATTTATTTCACTAATATGTGACAATTAAACATTGCAAATCTGCCAATACACAGAATTATAGGTTATTTACATATAAAAGTAACAGTAGGTACTTCTCGGTAGGAACATTTTCCTTATAATGTTTACTTTATCTACTTTGACCGCAAATGAACAAAGAAACCGCTAATAAATTAAGCTACCCTACTATCTATAAGTATGGCATAGGTACATAGGTATATTCAAATGCCGACGGAAAAAATTACTTAGATAGGTAGGTACGTATAGTTATAAGAGTCTAGATTTATTTAGATTAGGTATTTATAAATTATCATACACAATTATAACCACTCAAATACTTATGTACCCTCTGCATATAAAGATGGATATATTGGTGAAATTTTTACACCAGTTAAAAAGAAACAATGTCCTAATACATTTCTATAGCTGTCCTACATACAATGTAAATATGTAGGTAGGTATACTTATACTGTTAATATGAGATCTCTTAATCAATTGCGTGGATAGGTAATGCGTAACAAGAAATATTCTACAACATTAAAGCATAGATACATACAGAGCAAACGTAAATGCAGAAATAAAAAGATATTTCTCGGCGGGTCACAGATTGGAGTTTATTTTAAATAACAAAACCCACATACGACAAGAAATACATTTGAAGATACTTATAACCTACCTACCTTTAACCTACTTGTAGGTTTGGATGCATTCAACAGCTGATTGTCAAACGTCATTCAATACAAAAAACTAGTAAGTATTTGACAACAACTTACAATAGTCTTGTTGGTTGGTGGCGCCTGCAGCGGCGCGTACATGTCGGTGATCATCGTGCCAAACAACACTAAACGTGACACATGCCTACCGCACTTGACTAAAACAATGATTACAAGCTGTCACTTGTTCGCGCGAGTATCCGCATAGCGGCGCGGCGTGCGGTGAGCGGCGCGAGCGACGTTTGGCGCGCCAGAGCAACCGCACTGTGCGGCCTTTGGAGCGGGGGAGTAGTGTGTGAGGGGGAGGGAGGGAGTGCCAGTGGGCGGGGCTCACCAATCCCAGCCTCTTACCGCGCCCCGCCCACTCCTCGGCCCGCCCGCAAGGTCGCAGGGCGGGCGTATCGATCGCACGCGCTCGCACGACCAGACTCCATTTTATTTCGGCTCCCTCGATTTGCATAAACTTTTTTGTTACGAATTATTGCTTAGTTGGCGCACTTTTGTTGTAGTCTTGTCTTTTTTTGTTGTTTATGGATTTCCTCAAAAACTGAGTGAATAGTTCCGAATAAAAAAAAATCTTATGATTTAAAATCTTTAATTTTACACGTTCCACTGCTTTTACTTATTTATTATAGTTAATAGGATGAAAAATTATGTAATCTACGTACCTTCGGCTGTACCTAACCACTAGCAATATCAGTGATGTCTGTGGGTGTCCCCCGATTTATGAAAGGCTGGTCAAAATATTGTTCAACTAACAGAGCTGTCAAAGTAACAGTGATGTCAAATCAATTCGAATTTCTCAAACGTTGATAAAAGATAAAACACTAATAATCAATTTTATATACATACTTATATTTATTATTTTATTATGGGCTCTATCCCGCGCAAGAAACAACGCAGGAATTCCGCCAATGTCAAGTGTTTTATAATTATACAAGTGAATAACAAAAACGTAAAAAAATGGACGTCTATTCGTCCATCTTGAAAAATTGAACGGCAATAATCAATTTTATTGAACATACGGATACCTACATAAAACATTCGAGTTTGACATAAGATTTTGGTGTAAAATTTGACATTAGACATAAGCTCTGTTAACTGATTCGATGATCAAATCAAACTACCTACCTGTGCCTAATAAGTAAGTAATAAGATACTTTCAGCAATTCAATATATTCCTACCTGACAAGTGATTTGACATGCGAATAGTTAAATTTTGCGTTATTCAGCCTTTCAGAAACCGGTTTATAGGCAGAAGTAAATATGTAAGTAGATACAGGTGTAATCACAAACTCATAACATTTCTTTGTACGAAAACCTTTTTAAGAAAATTTCGGGAACGGGGTAACGTGAATATTGGAATATTTACAGTAGACAATTGTCAACTGCTTTAACTCTTAATTAACTAACATACCTATCTACTACCTACTTTGCGATCCTTGATGATTCATTTTTTGTTTAACATCATCCGATTTGATTTGATTTGATTTATCATGTAGGTATTACCTTTTCTTTATATTAAAGTAATACCTTATTTATATACTAACATAGTAATTACCATCATGAGTTGACGTAAAAACTTTTTAGAGCGGTATTATTAGTTACATTTTTTTAAACCCTTGTGGCCGAAGCTGATGTGAAAAAATATGAGTATTTATAAATAATACCGATAAAAAAGTTAACATGGTTTTGTATTGCCTATTCTGTTTATGCCTGACTTTACTTATTGCTAGTACTTAAAGCTTAGGTACTTATGTACATTCACGGTGTAGTCGCCTGCTGGTCAGGAGGCCAAAGTTTGCAAGGGTACTCGGAAACTTCCTTCCTAGGGTATCCCGGATCCCCTGCAATAGACTCACTTGTGACGAAACAAGGTGTGGTTCGAGTCCGACATCCCACTTCACCCTCGGCGAGGTTGGTTCTAAGTGTCAGACACTTTTGACTTAGGTAGATGAATTAAATACGTAAGACTTGTTTTATCTTTATTAGGTAAATATTATGGAACTGTTTTATGGTATAATGATATATTTATGTAGCTACCTATGTATGTATGTCGTTCAATTTTATGTATTCGAGAAACGAATTCTTCTTTCCGGGACGACGAGATAGAAGGTCCTATGTGGTCCCTTAGTCTAAAATGTTATCACAGCCCAATACCTAATTATATGTATAGTAAAGTGTTTAATTGAATATATTCACTTTGTTGTCTTTCGTTTGGAAATACATAATTATTATTAGGATGAATAAAAATATTTCTAATAGATAAGCGAAGGCCTTAAAAGATCAAAAATTAAAGGAAGCAAATCATTTTTAACCGACTTCAAAATAGGAGGAGGTTCTCAATTCGACTGTATGTTTTTTTTTTATGTTTGTTACCTCAGAACTTTCGACGGGGGGGGGGGGACTTTGGGTGGGTTGGTCCAGTTCTGACAATGGCATCCATGAGAAAACCATAAATAAGTTTTTTATGGAATAGTTTTTTTTGTTGATTCGGTTTTTTTTTAAAGAATTATATTTCTACAGAATACATAGGTATGTCATGTCATAAACTTCAATAAAAGTAAACAAATCAGCAAAAACATCTCCATAAACAAACTATCCCAATGTCCACAAATCAAGAAACTGAACCTTTAATCCAAATTGTATCATTAATTATTACGGCAGATAAAATTAATGCAGAGTTAATTTAACATACTTAGTACATTTTAAGTTAAACGAAATATTAACTAGTTCATAGAAAACTGGCCGTTACAAAATCCCAGCATTTATTTCCCCTACAAAGCAAAACAGCTGACAGAGCGTTATTACACACCTAATGGCTCGGTTGAACGACCAACAAGGTGTTAAAGATAATGAAATATAATGCTCACCACAAAAAACATTATAAATACAACCAAATAATTGGTAATGGAACGTGAAATAACGGCACCAAAATTTCCTATAAAAAATGGTATTGGCGCCCCAAGTGCCTTCAGACCGCTAAAGATTCTTATAGGGACGTCATCCCTTCAAGAAAAGCTTAAGCGGCTAATAGTTTTATGACACGCATAAGACGAGTTAAATTCTCGTCATTATCACAAACAATATTGAACTTTAAGCAGTAGTATTCAAGGTGCAACATTATATTGAGAGAAGGCCGGAAATGACAGTCGCGAAGCATTATAGCGACATTAGATAGGGGTGCCATCGGGTTCATAAAATAGTGAAATCGTGGCGAGGTGAGTTTTGTGGGGTGCGGGGAGAGAGGGTGAATGGGCGTGTCCGGAATAACGAAATAAAAATACTCAGCCCGCTCATGGGCGACCGTGCGAACTCCGCTTAACGCAATAAACATTTTAATTTGAACACGAAACTCACGCTGAGATGTAAAATTACGATGTTAAAGGGCGGCGTGTGCGGAAGAAATCAAATTACACGGAAATTTCATGAGAGGCGTTTTTGCCCATCCCTGCAATGAAATGAAAAACATAAACCTAACGTAATCTAATCGAAGTCCTATGTACTCGATAGTAAATCACCACAAAGTTGTGTAAACTCTAAATGTATGTTTACATAGAATATTGGGTTGCGTTCATATTGATATGTAAAAATTAGTGACCTGTCTCTATCTCGTTGTTTTGAAGTAATGGACACAAACGAAAAATAATCTGTGCAGAGTAAAATGCGATAAACATGGCGACAAATATTGTAATACATACCACTTCTTAGGAACATTTTCATTAAAGGTATACATATATACCTACAGAATATCAAATCAAATCCAAACCAATGATTCCAATTAAACCAATGATAGGTATTTTTGAATTGTCAGGAGTAGGAGTCAGTCAGACTAAGTCAGTCGTGAAGCGAGTCGCCAGTTCCAATACGTAGATCCTGTGGAGAAGAAAGAGAAACTCCAAGGACACTCTTTTTCAACATGTTTTTTACAAATTTCTGGTTACATTGCTTATAAGCGTAAATGGTATGTGAGGCCATAACATATTAGTCTAAAATATAAACAGACACGCTAATTACTACTACACATATTTAAGTAATAGCAGTTCGGAGATGACCAGCTCCGACCGTTCACGAGCATGACGTACACGTCAGCCGTCGTACAGATCAACCATATTGAAGGGAGCTGAACGACGCGACACATTCACCACCATCGAGCACTTCTAGGCGAGCATGATGTAGGTTCGGTTCACTACTTTTTCATAAAGAAATAAGTAAACGATGATGACACTTTTGCACGAATAAGCTGTACAAATTGATATCGATTTTTACAGTTACGTCAGATTCAGCTCCCTGTTTAACTATCATAGTCGACGTGGAGGCTCAGTGAGAGAACTGCTTTCTTTATCCTTTCCCAGTTCAGTTCATCCCACTCTTTTCAAATGTATTTCTTATTATTTCCACATTAAATTAATAAGTAAAAATTAAATCTGTTTTATGGCGTACTGTTTTCGATTATAATTGAGAGATTGCATTGCAAATCTACTTAAATAATAAGGTATTATAAAAATTAATCAATCAACCGCCAATAGATTTAAAATATCGGTCATCAGATTGCACGGTTTATTAAGATATTTTCACTCTAAGAAAGTGTGGGTACAGATACACACAGGTATAGCAGCTGTGGAGGCTGTTGAGATACATTAGATAGGGCTAACGTTGGCCGGCGTCACATATTCGCAACGGAAATTGGCGGAAGTGACCGACGCCGGAATACATCATCCAGATCACTGCCATTTAATTTTGGCGTTTGATTTATAGAATAAGCTCAATGTATAGTTAGTCATACAATATTATCAAACATCTTTAATAATGCTACTACTGAAAACCTTATATGTACGAGTACCTACATATATTCGTAGGATGTGCGTCAGGTAGATATGTTTACATAGCACTTGTTGAAGATTTCTTTACCAAATCTACCTACTATTAAAATATTTTAAAAACCCTGTAAAATTTTTGCATAAAGAATTAAAAGATTGATTACAAAATCGGTGAAACTGTATGCAAATAACTGTAGATAGCATATCCGTATAGCCTTACAAATGTAGTCATATTTGAGAAAATTGAGCTAAAACAAACAAGACGGAAAAATCAGTAAATACCTACTTAACAGGTGTAGGTAGCTACTTTAGATGTAGCTATGGTAGTGGTAGAGGTACCTATTGGTGTTTTAGTAGATAACTTGTTTTTTAAAAGATTTTCCACAGCTCAGGTATGGTATGGATAGATGTATCTATATGCAAAACTTCTAGATTACATTAGATTAGATTGATAGTGTATAAATATATTTTATGCCTGTAATTGTAAAAAATATGTGGTGATTATAAAAGGCAAATAATACAATGCCTTCATTAAATTTGCATCTCAATGGCTTTGCCTACCGAACTGGCAAAGAGACACATAGGTCCTCCGCCGGACTTCAAGCGGTTACCGATGCTTGTGGTCGCAACGCCTCCTGCGCTTTATTAAACAGTTCTGTTGATGGATTAGGTAGGACAGTCTTGTATTACGCCTTTCATCAATAGCAGTTATAAAGAAAACAGTTTGACTTCACACTTTGCTGCGCCCTGACTATTTTATATATTTTACAAAACACGACAAGCTGTCATTTCGAATGTCTAACGATTTTTAGAAAGTAAGAGCAAAACAAATTGTCGATGTTTGCATTAATAACCTTCATACAATATACTTAATTGTGTGATCTACAAATAGTTGTTCCGAGTCTGGGGGTTCTTTGTGTCCGTTGTTTGAATGTTTGTAAAGCCCCACGCGACACAGGAATATTTCTAAAGCGGGAGTTGTCTTTTAAAAAAAAAGTAAAAACTTAAATAACGACGTTGATTGCTTCTGATTGCAGTTGAAGGGCGACCTTCAGGAATTTTATCATGGAGAGAAACACAACCACTATCTAATTCTGCGTACCTACCAAGGCCTTACTGTGCTCAAGTGAGGTGCTTCCCTCCTAAAAGCATTTTGAAGACGAGCAGTGCAGTCTTGCGGAGGCAGTGAGCTTTTAAAATTGTAAAAAATCATCGCGTTAATTCCATTTTTGCTACGGACGACGAACAACTTGTGATAAAAAATAAAGGACACGCGATTTCCCGCCAATTTTTTTAAAATCAAGATTGAGTTTCTTAACTTCAAACTTTCAAACCTTCAATGTGTGTGTATGTATATCAAGGTCAAGCAAAAACCCAAGAGCTTGATTCACGTAAGCTATACAATTTATTAACATCTGCAAAAGGCCACACGCGGCTGCTAAGCTTTGCCTGCAGCGTCCCCTGAACCCTTCAATGCTCATTGTAAACGGTTATGCACTGATAGCCTTTTCGATTGTGCATTTTAATGACCGCTTCATGCAGTATTAAAACAAATACAATCGTGCTTAGATGCTGGAACAAAACGGCGAGACTATTACTTCGAGTTGTTTATGTAGTAATACCTAAGTATAAAGTTATACTAATAAAATATTCCTTGTTTTACTATCTCTCTTTCAAAAGCGATGGACCACTGTGGGATAATAATCATATCGCGAAGGTTTAAAAGCACATCGGTTTTTGCCCGTTACTCTGCCTAAGTGCATTACGGTTTAAATAAATAGTTGGTCCTACCACCTCATCTCAATTAGTTTTTGTAAGTAATAAATATAGTATATAAGTAATGATAAAATGAGTGACGTATGTCCTTCTCCAAATCCGAAGCTATATTGCAAATTTCGTTACATTTCTTTCATAGTCGTAAAAAGATAAGAAGCTTAATTTTTACCCGCGAGCCGCAAGTCACTTAATAAACATAATGTTGTAAAAATTATAATGTAGATTTATATTATATATCAATTTCTATCATATCATATCATTCATAAAACATCACTATATCCTAACAGTACAATGTCGTGGATAGCGTCACGTGGAGAGCGCACGCGCACCGAGACGCTCGCCTGTGACGAATGCATTACTCGCGGCTCTCATCGCGCACAATGTCCATTTCACAGTGTCCATCGAATCAAAGTCTTCGATGACGACAAAACGAAATTACCATCTTACCGATTTCGTCATTCAATATTCGTTCCGATATAATTTCATCGATCCGTGGCGGAAAATTGTAATAGACAGACCGCTCAGAAATCATTAAGTTATTGCAAGTCAAATGAATTAGAATTATCCGCTCAATCTATGTGCAATTTACCTACCTACTACTGAGATCTAGTGGTGACTGGAATTAAATCCTGAGTTAGTATTTAATAGTGAGTAAAATATTAAATATGCATAAGTTGGTTTATTAGAAGGGCTACGAACGTCATTTAATAAATTGTTTCTTCTATTTCGAAATATTAGGTAGTTATAATTTATGAAGAATAGACTATGTACCAGTATCTATATTTTTAATATACATATCCCACTAATATTATAAATGTGAAAGTTTGGATTAATGGATGGATGGATGTTTGTTGTCTTTCACGCCAACGCCAAAACTACTAAACCGATTGCGATGAAACTTGGTATGTAGATAGCTAGAGACCTGGCTTAACATATAGGCTACTTTCTATCCCGATATTCCCACGGGACCGGGACTTACGCGGGTGAAACTGTAGCGCTGCTAGTATTTCATAAATTACTGCTACAAGTCGTACACATAAGATAAAGATTACATCTCTTATGAATTCGTGTAGAGCTAACAGTTTTAAAACTCTCTGAATAATTTTGAAATTAGTTTCAATCGTGAAGTTCATCATTACGATAAGATATTTGTATTTCTTCTCATAATAATATTATTACTTAATAAACTGAGCAACTACAAAATGATCACTGCATGTTTTATTCGACAATTTTGACAACCGCAAACATCTAGTACCCTTTTTTTTTGACGTGTGGAAACCCCCACGGGTCATCACCTAATGGTACCCACCGTGGTATGTCGGAATCGAACCGACTAAAACCACACGGTGTTCCGTCACAAGTGGGTCTAAACATCTAGTACCTAGCAAATGTTGATATGAACGTAATTATTTTTGAGTTATTCCGATCTGATCCCCAATTATATTTTTATTATTATTTCATTCCTAACCAATCCACTGTATCATTTCTAAATACGGACGAATCCCCAAACATTCTTTGCAAGAAAATACAGTCAAGATAAAAGAATCGTAACAGTTACTGTAATAAAAATATAAGTGTTTTATTTGAATTGGTTTGAGATTACTCATGCATAAAAAAAAACAAATTAAATTAAATTAGTGTAGGTATATCACAATGACATGGGTACTTACAGTAAAACTTACAAACACCCTGTTGTTGGTTGGATCAAGTTATGTTTTAAATAACTTAGGTAACCGACCGGAATAAAATATTTTAAGTTACTTCTTTCCACTGGGTTAGTTTTAGGGTATCGGACTGGAATAAGTTAATTTTTTCTACATAACCGTAACAATAGACTAACAGAGTAACGTCATCTCATCAATAGGTCATTCTCTCACGGAGCAAGGAAAATAAACTGCTATCAGATGGAAAATATACAGATACAACAAGGTACTGTGGTCGCCATTGTACAAATGAATGCTAATGAAGGTAGTCTAATTTAATTTATATATTTCAAAGTATAATTGAAAGATAATCTTATAACTTGAATTGTAATTTATGTCGCATTTCTAGAGCTACGATAGCAGAAGACAGCGATTTTTCATTGTCTCTGGTTCTCTGTCCACGACTAAAATGATTATTAAAAATACTGTGTTCAATACTTTATAAAAATATGAAAAATATGAAAGATAATCTTACCTTGGTATAGAAAAAACAAATAGTAGTGTTGTATATGAACCAATAAAGATAAAACTTGAAAACACTCAACCCAATGTGCAGTTTCAGTTTGCTCCCGAGAGAATGGCCTTAGAGTCTGATCAAATCACAGATTATCTGCTAAATAATCAAACTCCATGAATAGATCTTAAAGATGTTAGTACTATAGTTACAAATATATAAACAAACATAATAATAAATGCAGTACTTACTAATATTTTCATATCCTTGTGATCTGCAGTCACGGGGTCGATACTAACCTGGAACCAATAGATAATTATTAAATATAAAATAATGAAAAACAACACAGACAAACAGAAGCCAAAATAACCGCAGATGATACATTTTGTCAAGTCGAATAGATTATGAATGAATTACTACTACTAATTATGAGTGAAAGGTTAAATCAGGGAACGAAAGATTAGATAAACTATTTCGTCCATTGGTAAATATAATGTAGAAGTTCCGTTTTAAGAAATCTTGGAATGTCAAGTTTTTATAACCTCTTCACATTAAGGTTTAACTATCATAGTAAAAACGATTTCAAGCACGTTTTATATCATCTTCAGGGTAGACAGGGAAGAGTAGAAGCCTGTTTTCTTATCTTTGCAGCCTAATGGTCAGGATCCTCAGCTTTGAGCGACCGCCTGAAAGAATAGCAGTTAATCCGGTACCCGAATTTGAAATTGATACTAAACAAAAAGCGATCCGTTGTTGATTTCCTATTTTCCCATCAGTCATAGTAGAAAAACAAAAAACTAATTAGAAAGTCCCTAAAAAGTTAATATCATAAGTCGGGGCCGTACACACGAGCGAGCGAATTTAATTTGGAGCTTTTTTAATTACGCCAGGAGAATCGTTTGGAGCGGGGCTGAGCGGGCTGGTTTCGGCGCCGCGCGGCCGCCAGCCCTGTAATTATGGGCCCCGTAATTGCGAGACCCAACAGTGTGCACCCCGGCCCTCAATCCTCCCCCGCTACCTAGCCGCAGATAGCCGAGGAAATTAGAATACCAGATTTTTTGGTCCCATGTTATTATCTGTTTTGCGAAATTGTCCATAACGTTATTCAATTTTGTCACCATTGGTAGTCTGACTGATTGAAAATCGTACATGTACTTTAAAAAAAAACTGTATAGTAAAAGCCAGTTTCATAAAGTATGTGAGGTTAGACTCGATCGAATATATGTAGTAAACGTTGTTAAAGGTTCGTTGGAGATTGCAGAAATCCTTACACTGCGCGCGCCCCTCCTTCTTCAATTACATGAAGACAAAGACATTGTCCTATTGCTGACGTCCTTAGTTAATCCACATAATGTCTTACATATACTAGACTTTTATAATACTGTTATACTGTTGATAAGGAAAACATCATGGTGGGTTTTACTAACAGCACAGTTAGTTAATATGTGGGCATTGTTGTATGAAAGCTATTTTAATGTACACTACTAAGTAGTCGTAACTAAATGCCGTTAAGTTGATATTAAGAATGCAGTAAAATTATTTATAGCTTACTAAAGATATACTGTTTTTATTTGCAAATTAAAAGTTTATGGACGATGTTCAAAACACATAGATATATGTACATATATATGTACGTACATAGGTATCTATAATCAAATCAAACTTTATACCGCTCTTTCTCAGCCCCAAATAATTACTATTGCATTTTGGCAATTCATTTAATTGTTCCTCGACACGAAGAATTTATGTTTACTAGAGATCGCGTGGTAGTCGAATTTCGACTATGGTTTTTTCATTGGGCAGTATAACTTTTGCTGTCATTGTATAGACTTACTTGTCATGACAGGTCAACGTATATACTGCACGCGTGTAATTTCATTAAGGCGTTTTCACGTTATTTTTAAAGTTGTAAGACTTATTGTTTAAACATTTTGGCTTTCTGCACTTCTTCCATATATAAATTGTAAATATTCCAAAATTCTTGTTACTACGTTCGCAAAATTTTCTTAAAAAGGGGTACAAAGAATTCTTTTCACGTATTAATATAATGACGATAATCATATTTATCTTTTGTTAGTTGGTTTGGTTATCGAATTCTACTTTATTTTACTAAATATCTGTTTAAAATCCTTTGAATAGGTACTTAATATTTGTATTTAAATTTTATTGCAGGTGATTATTCTCCATAATGTTTGGTCACCGTTTCTAACAGTGGAAGTGAATCGTACGCTTAATTACGATGACTGGCCATTGTAACTTGAAAAATATTTTATACCGCATTATGATAATTATACATTGAGTCAATGACTAATGTATACCGAACTACTTACTGGTAGGATAGACATCTCTTGATTTAAATCTTTTCTTTTAAGCATTATACATTAAGAAGTTGTAAAAATTAAAACATCAATTTATCAGTTATTCTTTTAACTTTATTCTTACAAAGATGAATTATAATATTTTAACACACTAAAATAGTTGCTTTCCTGAAAACACGCATTTAAGAAGGTTTGTTTAGATAAATGGAAACAGACGCCAAATACACCCATAAAGAAAAAAATATGCATAGTCTTTATCGATCTTGATAAAGCCTTTGAGCGAGTCACAAGAAAACTTCTATGGCAATTGCTGAGAGCGCAAAGAGTACCTACCTAACTTAGCCTACATCGCTCTAGTTCAAGATATGTATGATGATTAACACACAAGTCCGCAGCCCTGCAGCTGTCACTGACCCACTTTTTTGGATAAGGTTGGAGTACACCAGGGCTCGGCCTTCACTCCACTGCTGTTTAATCTGGCCATGGACTACATATCCCGGGGTGTCCACAAAAGAGGCCCTTGTAGCATGCTATATGCTGACGAAATCGTACCTGTGGATATTCGATCTTGAAGAAGCACGAACAACAACTTCATACAGCGGAGGTGAAAACTCTTCGCTGGGTGGACGGGCTGACGCGCTTGGATATAGTGCAAAACGAAAACATAAGAAGATCCTTCAAAATAACGCCAATTACCGACAAGATCAAAGAAAGGAGACTTAGATGGTATGGTCACATTATGAGACGAGATGATAGGTACTCAGTGAAAAATGTGGTCAAAATCAACACCTAGCAAAGAATAAGGCGCAGAACACCAGCCTCTTGGTGGACCACTATCGAGAGAGACCTGGACGAGCAAAATATAACGTTAACGACAGCCCAGGATAGACCATCCTGGCGCAGACGCACAAGGAGGCTCGACCCCAAATAATGGACAAGGGCAGCAAAAAGAAGATGTTCAGACAATTATAATATGGTATAATGAGGGAGAGTAAAATGAGGATTGTGGGAGAGCCATGCTTCGGCACTTATTTGGCCGACTCAACCGGAGCGATACCACCGCCTCACAGAAAACTGGCAGTGAAGCAATGATTTATTTAGAATTTATTTTTGTAAATCTATTTTCTTTTTGTTAACTTTTTTATTGTGTATCCAAATTAAGTGCATGCATTGTTTGCTTGTTATTATGTTTACAGTTTAACAATATATGGATCGTTTTTTTTTAATTATTGATTATTTATTGAGCATTTCCAAAATAGTTATATTACAAAAACCTTAAAGTTAAAAAAAAAAAAATGAACTTTTTTTTTACTGTGTATACCTACTATTTAAAACCTACCTAAATATTGTTCGTTTCAAATCAATACGTAGGTATAGGTATTAGGTAGGTACTACAGCGAAAGTATTCACGCATTAAGTATTACATTTTAATTTATTTTGGGTAATTTTACAATAATTGTAACAAGTTTAATATTTTTATTATTTAAATAAATCTAGTTGTTTACTATTTCTAGCATGGTATTCACGTGCTCATAAATTCAAGTTCTACAGTAAGCATATTTTGTGTCAAACTCTGTTAAATGTGTCTTTCGTTGTCTAGTATAGGTATTATCAAACAATTGTAAATAGAACGTTTACCGGCATTAAAACTAGCCCTTGTTATTTATTTATTTAAAATTGAATAACAAACTGGCATTATACAACAATAGAAGAAAGGCTCTTTGTAGTTCTGCGTCAGGCCACGGGAGGTGTTTGTGAAGGAATCACGAATGTAATCACACCAATTAAATATTTTTATTCCCATTATACCTTTGTAAAGTGAGACCAGAGTTTTTGTTACCTCGACCAATCTTTACGTTAGTCAAAAGCATAAACGTGTTTTTTCATCTTATACTAATTTGGTAGTAATCAATGAAATAGCTAATTATTGTATTGTGAGAAGCCTAATAAATAAAGAGGTCGCCGTTTTCGAGCAAAAAAGGTGTTGGTTTACTGTAATTATGATTAAGCTGTGAATGGTATTTCGTTACATCAATGACAAGGTTTTTTTTATTAGAGACGAAAGATTTTAATATAAGTTCTTATTGAATCCGCAACTCAATTGCAAAGCATGGTTCTTCTTTGTTTGATTTAATTTAGACATAATTAGACTAATCAGGTCAGGGTGCGTATAGCTTAAATGTATTTAAGAAATGTAATAATTACCTATATATATTTTTTTAAAGTAAATTGTTTTTTTTTATTTATTTATGTATTAAAATTAGAAATTTCTTTCAAAGCCAACATTATATGCAGGTAAGTACCTAATTGTAAATTTTCTAAATTATTTCGCTTGTTAATTCTTTTGATATTCAATATTAAGAATTGTAAAGAATTGCTTTGGGCAATAATTTATCATTAAAAGGAGAAATATTAAATTGACGTAAAGAAATAATGCCGGTATAGTGTTTCAAAATGACTGTTTTTACTGCTGCGTTTGTATAAAAGGAAAAATAAGTTTGATTGGAATCTAATGTAGTTTACCTTATCACTATGAATCGATACAAGTAACGTAGTATGAAACATTTTTTAAGCATTCATTATATAATTTATCAGTAATAAAAAAGATTTACCTCGTTGAAGTAAGTATTATTGACATTGTGCGGAACTGGGTGCGCGCCCGCGTGTTGCTGGTAGTACGCACAGTTCATTGTGGCCCATCAGATTCTAATATGACACCGGAAAACTCTCACTTTTTCACACACGCGACAAATTTTTCATGTCAAAGGATTTTTTTTGAGGAGCAATTATCTCGTAACGAATCGATGCGGCGAGCGAATCTCGCCTACTAATTGTAGGGTTCCCGGTCCGGTGCGCGAGTGTCGTCTCACTCGCGGTCTTGCGTCTCGCTCGCAGGGCGCTTGGATAGCCTCTGCGCGTTTGTTTACGCGCGGGGCGGCGCATGGCGCAGGGCGGCTCGAGGGCGGGAGCTCAATCGCACACTCAAAACTAATGTAGGTACCACAATAACGCACTCACTGTGCTCTAAAATAAAACATTTGATTGTTAGGTACAATCCAAAATCGAGATTTTTTATTTTTAGCCTGAGATTTTCAAATCTGGTTTGATAAAAAAAAATTACAACAAGATATATATATAGGTATATTACATATACCCACATTGCAATTGGTCCATGTGATAGTGAAAATGTAATATTTATTTTTTGTTGCGGTAGTATAACACAACACCTAGATAAAGATATGTTCGCAAGTGGGAGGAGGAGTTGTTACATGGGTGGATCAATCCATGAACCACTGCAACATATTCCAACAGATTTTTATCTTCACATAAAATAAGATGATAAACTACTGATAAATTAAATAACAAGTCGTTACAACACGTAACCAATTATCGACAAAGTAGCTATACCTCTGAACTTCTTTCTACTAAAGAGACGACAATGTAAGTATTTACCCATAGGTATGTAGAGGAATGTGATTTTAACAAATATATAGATAATACTCCTTTACCAATGAACAGTGACGTTTCCTCTTGATCATCGTACTCCGAACGACGATGCAAAGATTCATTGAGCAAACCTAGCAGCAGTGCAGCACACTTATATTTCTCGGTTAAAGAAATACGAGTATGCACACAAGTTCCTCAACAAATGCTTTACTCGCATGTCACTACTTGACATATGTATATTAAAATAAAGTCAAAGGATTTTCATTCGTCGTAGAACCGATAATCTTGCAGGTTTACACTGACTGATTTTCTCAGTGGTAGTCAAGACTTGTTTAATGTCTATTCTATAAAATAAAAATATTTAAGCTTGCGAGTAAAGCATTTGTTGAAGAACTTGTGTGTTTATTTCTTTAACCGAGAAATATAAGTGTATATATGTGTAGGTAAGTTGTTATAATAAATACCATTTTACACCATCCAAAGTAATAAATGTTTCCGGTTTATAATAAAGAACATCGGGATCGTTACCCCATGCGACTATTATAAAAATTGGTCCATTTTTTACTGTCCCAATCTGTGCGGGGGCGGATACGGCTCGTATGACAGGATACACTTTCCTTTCAATGTTGATATCATGCGAAATAGTCACGTGATGCCAGCTAACAGATGTTGTACTCAGATTTGACATCGTTTTACTAGTGTGAATAAAATATTGAAGGTATTGTACAAGAAATTAATGTAGATAATGTAATTATTGAAGTTGGCGGTACATCTCTAGAATACACTCTTATCTTAAGGAATTGAGATCCGCAGATAACATTACTGAGGGTGACAGATGATACTACTCTTCTTCATGATGCAAACAAGAGAAATGCAGTCTAAATAAAAAAAATGTAAAATAGCAAAAAGGTACTAAGAGACTGTCTCGGTTGCTGAGCCCTGCACTCGTTGGACTACCAAGTTGGAGACGCTCACACCTAACTATAGAACAAAATAAAATAAGTTTAAAAAACTGTAACCCGACAACGAAAAAATAATTATTTAATTAAACTTGATTAATTTTTATTTGATGCTTTCCCGTTTTTATTGATATTTAATAGGTATTAATTCTACAGCCGCGCGGTACGTAGTCTTACTTTAGCTTGTTTGTTAATAACTTAAACATATTTATTTACTTAGACAATAATGTGCTCATCAAAACGTTACTTTTGATACCAAACATACCACGATTATCTCAATTTAATTATTATCGAGCTCAGATATTTACGTTTAAAGTCTACCATATTAAATTTAATTAGAATTTATATAGCCTATGTCACCCGGACCATTATTACGAATCTATCGATACCTATCTATCTTTCATCAAAATCGGTTCAGTAGTTTAAGGGCTGCGATAGAACATACGTACCTACCTAAATGAATACAAACATACATAGGTACATGAACTGCTATAATCATCCCTTCCGTAGTCGGGTTGGCAATGATATGATTGATGATGATTAGATATATATCTAAATATATTTTTTGATAAAAGAACAGAAATAACTTTATATCTTAAAAAAATATTTTTTACACCCAAAATTTGTAACTCTGGGCGTCCACTAGTATTGTCAAACAGTATCTATGTATATAGGGGTAAAAGGTTGACAATATATAAGTCAAATACAAAAATAAGCAAAATTTGTAAAATCCAAAAAAAAAATCCTTTTTTAAACGATTTCTGTCACGGTTTACTTTCGATAATAAATAGCACCATTAATACTTGGCCGGACTGTTCACAATGAGGTCGGGAGAGCCGATGTCACCAAGCGATAGGGCGAGCATTTTGTATAGAATATAGAATAACATGCGCAAATGATAGTTATTAGAGCGGAGTGGGTGCGGCGCGTGCTATCGTAATTATTGTAATCTCGGCGCACGCTGCGCAGGCGACGACGGACCCGTCGCGACTTCGGCCTTGGCGGATTTGTTTCTATTGTATTGTAAATATAACAGGGCAGTACATATGTTTCTTTCAATGTGAGTTTGTTTTCTAGTTAAGTTCTTTTATGACCTAAACAATTCCACCAAGGCTTTGTTTACAATGAGTCTGTATACCAATACCGACTGACCATTTTTTTATACTGTTGCCAACTAACACACGGCTCGTGTAAGCAATCACCGCTGCCTTTGAACACTTTCAACGCCAATGAACTTCTGCGTTGTCAATCTTTAGTTCCAGTGCAGTTGCTGGTAAGTAGAAACTTACCAGCAAGAAAGGACAGCGCTAGCCGCTACCAGTGCACTGTCTGACTTCGGACTTCTAGAGTGGAGGCACTGGACTAGACAGAGTAGACAGGCAGGTCCAAGGTGACCAGAAATCTTCCGTATCTTCCTCATTAGCCTACCTTAACAATGTGAATGGGGAGGGGAATCATTTTTTTTTTATTTATACGTATGAAACCTTTTTTTTCGATTACAAACTTAGATTTGCAGTTGTAGAATTGACCGTGACGTATACATTTTTTTTTCCTGCCAAATTGAGTTTGTTTTGTGGTAATACGCTTATTTATAATTTACGAATTTTAGCATGTTCATTAAAAATACAACAATACATAAAATTATATAATTAGGTTTGTACAGAACTCGGCTTGACTCAAACTCGACACTCGACTTATATTTGTTTATACAACCTTTTATTTTTTAACTTGCAATGTTTATTTATTTATTTATTAAATAGTACAACCACATTATACATATTATGTTTGTTAGTTTCGGTCATATCTTGCAAGCTGAATTACAACCATTTACTCTTATCCCACAGAGTTGAAATTTACGCATTAAATTATGATAGTCAGTTCTAAAGTTCACCAAGGCCTATACAAGCTTGTTTTAAAAATGTTTTTAAACAATTCATTTATTTTCTATCGATACACTTTTATATTTATTTATGCTTAGTTTCCCCAGCAATTTGTTTTAAAGATTTTCTTACGCGCAGCCAGGGCTATTCCTGTGAACTGTTTTATAGGGAAAGGAGCTCCTTGTAAGACCATGTTCAAGACCTCCGAAAGAGTCCAACGACTATGAACCCCTCCGCAGTATCTCTCTTCCTATATCATAGAAGGTTAAAGTTATTATTGATCTGAGCTTAAAGGACATGTTTTTGTTTACCAACTTACGTGTAAAAAGAGAGCGCAGAAATGTTCTTACTATGATAACTATATCCACGATTTGTTCTCTTCTTCCCAGATTTTATTAAGACTTTTTTGTCACTCTAGCTACAATCTCTATGAATGTAACAATGATTCATATTTACGTCATATTTATTGAACCAACACAAATGTTTAATAGTTTCACAATAGTCCGTCACATAGTCGCGTCACTGCAGGCAGCGTCGCGTGCGCACACCATGCCGCCCTCGTCACCGCCCAGCGACGCCCTGGACTCGAACTCATATCGGATTGCAATCACAAAACAACATACTTCTTTCATTACTATAGACTATTATTCTCCATTCTATTTATTCGTGTCAGCAACATTGTTCTTTATTACACAGTATATATATGTGTACATTGTAGGTACAGAGATACATCCGTACCGAGGGGGGGCAGGGGAGGCAGCTGCTCCCCCCTGGCTTTAGCAAGCTTAGCTTCAGTAGTGCTAAGGTAATTTTGAGTTACATTTTTGATTTGCTTTCGCCTGGACCGACGAAATCAAATTTTGACCTCCCCCCACCCCCTCCCTGGGATGACAAAAACAAATTTTGCCACCCTCCCCCCGGTCTAAAAGCTGGATACGCCCATGGGTATATCTCTTTCATAAATTATTTGATTTCTTGAGTTCTGTAAATTAATATTCAAAGGTATGTTTAGTTCGGCGCTTACTTATTTATATTCAATTAAATACGATACTTTGTTATTTGCTTTTCGAAGAGTTCTATTAGTTTGATTTGTAAAATTCTTTTTCATTACATATTATTTTCATATTGTTTATGGCGGAGGCTGTAGAATATATAAAGTTTAGATGAAAGTCACGAGAGTGGAGGACTGACCATAAACGTAGGTTTATTTGCAGGACAGTAAGTAGGTAACTACATAACTAAATATTTTTTTGAAGTTTTCTGTTACGGATTCTAATTAGTTATATTTCTGTTAACGGCTGCTGATCAAACTAATATTACTTAGTGATTTAAGATTCTGTTTAACAAAATTTAAGCAGTAAAATATCTTAATAATCTCTGTATGGATCTCTGATGGCAATAAACTAGATCTCTTTACATAGGTTAGGTATCATATCACCCATAAAGTGTACACGTATTCGATAAAATGGTCGAATATTAAGTGATTATCATCATTTCTTCTGTGTCTGGGTGCAATTTATCTATAATATAATATGTATGTATTTAGTAATATATAAGTATGTCTATCAGCTGTCTGGTTACCATAGTACAGGCTCTGCCTAGTTTGGGACTAGACGGCCGTGTGTGAGGTGTCTCAAGTTATTATTATTTCAATGTAACTTAAGAAAGACTGACAATGTAAAGAACTGAATAGCCACTACACAACATCTAAATGAAGCTGCCTATTCAGATTTTGGATCGACAAAGTGTGAATATCATACGGATGTAGCCTTGAAAGATCCATACAGTCTCAGTTTTACATATCATGCGTACTATTGAGAACTGATCACGATGATACAATGCAGTATTATTAGTGCTACTTACACTCACGGTCACTACATGTAATCGATATGTACTAATTTGATAACTTAATACAATGGTGATTCTACTTATATACGATTTTTGGCGAGCAAATATTGTTAATATACTTATTCTATTAATTTTTTTCTATTCATTCATTTGTAATAGATAGAATAGAAGAAATAAATTTATTATTTTTGTACCTTTGAGATGAAAATGAACCACGGCGTAGTAGACCCCGTGGACGCTTACGATTATCAGGGTTGGAAAGTGAAGTTAAGTACTTCAAAGCCTTTAAAATCTGAGAAGTTTATAAAAAGTAAAAGAAAATTCAAGCGACAACAACTGTCGTAGGAATTTCCTTAAGGTTGTGCTCACCGCAGGGACATAAGTCAATCAGTTTTCATGTATTCCAGAGAGATAGAAAATGTTCTATAAAACTCTTTCCAAATTTATTTAAATTCAAATTTCGAACACAAGAAAATTACTAACGGCATCGAGTGCCAAGTTTATCATGTTCACATTCAACCAGTAACATTTTGGTTCCCTTAAAGTGGCGTATTGTGCAATTCGAGTAGATACTAACATCGTTGCTTGCTTGGTATAGAAGGGGTGCAATGCAACGTATCCGGCTGCAATCTTACACCAACTTCCGCTGACACTGGAGTATCCAGATCGCTTAAATAGTATACCCATTATTCAGTATCCACCTTTACTGTACATAGCGTTGTTATTTATTAATATTATAGCATACTTAATAAGATATTTATGGATGGTAAAAGTAAAAGTTTTTTTTATTTTATTATTTGAATGTTTCGTATTTTCCAGAGAGAAACAGGTTATTGAAGATACTTCAACTAATACTACAGTAGATAAGATTTTTTACTAATTATGTTCAAAAGGAGTGCAAGTCTTCAGCACATAAATGTACGCAAAGTACCTAAGTCTTTTTAATTTATCATTATGTTACATATTTCCTGTGAAATAATTAATCATTTTCATTATCAAGTTTTACTATCGTCAAAGATTCACTTGAATATAAAACCTCCTCGCAGTCGTGGTGTCCACTGGCAACCGAAGCAACAACGTAACAATTATTTTTTGTTCTTTGGGTGGGACGTTGCTACTATTTTGATATACCTACCTATGATGGCAAACCAGCAGACATCGCCTTCTGGCTGATGTGCTATAGAAGGGGATCATTGAATGAATAATCTTAATAATTCATTTATGCCACAGTACCTATTCTAAATGTTTTTGTCTTCTACTACCTGTCCCGAAAAAAATTGAATTATTCGTTTTTGAAACTAAGTTTTATGTAAGTACCATTATCTATTAGAATTTTTACAAGTTTTTCTTTTTCTTTTAATATTGTGCCATAATCACAACTTTATCGTCTGAAGGTGAGCCCAAAAAATCCGTTACATAGATATATGCATTCATACCGAGTTCTAAGTTAACGCGAAACTTTTACAGAACATCATTTATAGAGAAAATATATTTAATTAATCTTTCACCATTTACCAATGCTATGCTAGTTATTATGAAACAAAAACAGTCACAGCATTCAAATGAATAAAGTAAATTGATCAAATCACATTCATTTATTTTAAGCTCTCAAAAGATGACCTGACTACTGAAAGTTGGATAGATTCCCAGCAACACAGTTTGAATTCGCACCTTCTATTGTCTGAAGGTGCAATATTTTACGCTACAATCGGATACAACACAACCAAAGATAATCTAATACACAGATATCTAAAACGTTATCCATATTTCATTCACAACACGTGTGATTTGGTCTTTTGATGCAGGCGTATTGTTGACGTACTCGGATTATCTCCATTCATACAGACTCATTCAAGTTTCAATAGCAGCACACTGGACGACAGTTTCCTATGCAAAATTTCGCGTAATCCCGGAATAAAGGTATTCAAAATGTTTCCGCTGATCCGCTGTGTGAAGTGAGTGTTGAATGTCGACACAATGAATGTCGCGGTGTTGAGATGTTCACTTGATGATGCATGTCACTGCTCCACTGTGTTTACGGACATAATAGGATTAAACATCAAGAGCGAATTGTGTTTTGAAATATCGAAATTTGTTGAGTACTGCTTTAGATTTTATTGAGATAATAAATTGTAACACGATTTGGATAGATGCTTTCCATAGTAAGTACCTGAATAATTGTGTCAAAATATGCCTAATGTATTAAGAGATAGAGAAGATTTAGCTGGATACGGTGGAATTTAATATACCTACACTATAATATAATATATTCAATATAGTTATGTTTAATTTAAACTTTAATGGCGGGAGAGTGCCCTGGAGACCTGAAATACAGGGTTTCCCTAGTTTGGCCT
Organism: Euplagia quadripunctaria; assembly: GCA_963859945.1. Lineage (NCBI taxonomy): Eukaryota > Metazoa > Arthropoda > Insecta > Lepidoptera > Erebidae > Euplagia > Euplagia quadripunctaria. Next base: position 16,914,292 of record OY982564.1, on the reverse strand, counting down.
CCAGTCCACTCTCACAATCTAATAAATATTTTGTAGAAACTGTTACACTTTATCTGTATATAATTGTTATGTACAGATAAAGTGTACTCTGTGGTGGAAAAAAAAGTAAATGAAAAAAAAATTGTCGTATAAAAATTCTGATTATGAGAACGCCATCCACGTTTCGCTATTTTATGTTAGGTCCCATGTAAAATCGATAATGGTGTGAAACTCTGGAACTGTCAATATGCCACTTGATATAGGTAGGTATATTAACTATTTTTATATGGTATGGGTATTAACGAGCAGACGGGCCACGTGATGAAAAGTGACAACCGCCGTCCATGGGCTCCTGCAACTCAAGAGTCACAAGTGCGTTGCCGGCCATTAAGGTTAGAGTAGAGAAAGGGGGTAATAGGAGGAGAATAGGGGGAGGGGTAAGAGAGGGACAGATAAGGCTTAGGGCCTCCGGTAACCTCACTCACTCGGCGAAACACAACATTAATTCATTCGACAACATTTGACAACGTCATTGCTTCACTGCCGGTTTTCTGTGAGGCCGTGATGTCACTCCGGTCGAGCCGGCTCATACGTGCCGAAGTTTGACTCTCCAACGATCTATCATTTATATTTAAATAGCCTTCCGAGCATAAATTTAAATCGATATAAATACTGAACATATCTTCAATAATATAATCCAATATTAGTGTGGTATATGCATTTATCAGTTTAATATTATTCTTATTCTTAACCCATAGTTACCTGGTACTTTCCATGTTCTTAATGTTGTACTTTGAAGTCCTAATACACAAGGAATTAATTAACATTTATTTTTCAGCTTGTAAACTTTTTATCAGCGAAAAACTGTATACAAAAGTCTAGTTAGAGTGTTTTCAAACATACAGTAATTACATATTTGGCCTGAAAAGCATACATGAAGCTCGTGTATAATGAGTATTCTGACAGTGAGTGTGAGTGGACAGGTCGGGCGCACCGAGCTCGCGGGCTGCCCCGACACCGACGCACCGCGCCGCATCGTGCCAAACAACAAAATAAACTGGCAAACCGGTGTAATAATGGTGTTTCCACCCTGTAACAATAACTACATAATAGTGGAGAGCTTTTACGAGCTTTTGTGAGCTTGTCGAAGCTTCTACTTCGCGTTTTTTGTGATGAATGCCGCTCGTTGCGCAGCGCTTCACTTTACGACTCAAATATATTTTATTGAATACTTACGCCGCACTTAAGGATTTAACTTTGGCACGAAAGAGGGTCTTAAATCCGTTTACTGTTTGTACCATCATCATATTGTTTGACAGATGAAATACTTTCCTTTTGAGCGTTTATAATTTTGTACGCAAAGATTGGTTACAGAGTATGAATATTCGTTCGTAGCGGCCAACATGAAACACGATCATGGCCTGAGACACTGACAAAGCACCGATTACCATATAAGTACGCTTGCGTTGAGCGCGCTCAATGTGAGAGTGGCCTATACGTCGTTCGAGATGAATTTTTCCAATTATAAAAAGAGATAACCGCAACGTTTAAAGATATAATAGCGGTTGTTAATTGAAAAACTTAATCGAGAATTCATATTTCATGACCATATACATTTAGAAAACTGCTTTCTCTATTTTAGGTGCTGTTATAAATATGAAATTATCTGTATAATTAGATATTAACTATAAATATATGCTTCTATCCAATATAATGATCCATTTAATAGAGTTAAATCTCTTACAATTACATTGACGAAATGATCGATTTACCGATTAAGCGAGATTCACTGCCCAATTTTACTGTTAATTACATTTCAATTCGATATTACCGAGCAGGTTTGATAGGATGGAGTAATGAATAAAGTATAATTAAAATAGCTAAGAGATTATTAAAGCTGAACTCGCATTGCGAATAGAAAAGACGCTTTTAGCTCTACATGGGCGCGTCGTGGCGATGGTCCGTTGTTGAGATAAAATTAATAGCCGCTATTAAACCGCGAAACACTCCGCGGAAGACTTCATTAATTTCCCGCAACAGAATACGCCTCTAAATGCCTTAGATGATCCGCCGATAGGTTTATTAATTATTGAGCGTTATAGCATTTTCCTTATCTAACACGTACCTATTCAATCAACCATCTACATATCGCCATCGATAAAATTTGAAAGAAATAACGCAAATCAGATGAACTAGGAATAGAAGGACGGTGTGAAGGGAGTAGATGAAGGGGGGCGGTAAGGTCGATAGCCGCAATAAATCAAGATATTATCTTCGCGCGAGCATTACGATCACGCCGATACCAAAGGGTAAGTCGCCGGACTTCGGTTTTACACATGTCTGGCTATAAATATACATATAGGTATATATGATATCATTATATAATGTGGCAAGTAAAAAGTTCTTTAATTTCAAGAAAAGTTTAGTGACTAGAACAAAGAGGTAAACTTTTTTTATGAAAATAGAGGACCCAGTCAATGAATATTGTTTAAGGATTCTCAAAACTAGAAACTTAGACCAGCTCAACAAAGAGCAGCTCGAACAAATAAAATGAAAATCCAAAGTAAAAAAAGAAACAAATTCGTTCCTGTTACATTTAAATAAAAATAGTTTACACAGTTGTCTTTGTATTAGTTTAAGTTTATAGATACCTGTGCCAAACGTCGTGAAATATAACTTTACTTTAAAAGAAGATGGTACCTGGCCTGGTACTTCACAAAACGCATCTAACTACTTCAGAAATGAGTAATCGAAGCTGGCCAACTCATTTTAGTCGAGTAAAATGGGTTGGATAGGTTTGAGTTTTATTCAGATGGATCAATTACCTATCAATAATATAGCTAGAGGCAATGAACCCGTTCTATTTCTATACCCCACCACCAAATACCGGTATTGATTGGTGTGCCATAAATCATATAGATACACTTATTTATAGATATCATTGTAATCTTCACTTAGGTATGATAATATGTTTTTGAACCGAACCGCAGAGATAAATCTCAAAGGTAAGGAAAAAGCAATAATCAGTGATAAAATAAAGAATAATTACACACTAAACCGTATAATTTGTTAGCCATTAATTAAAATTCAACTAAAGATGAAAACAACAAAGTTGTCTGAGAATCACAAATCAAACGCAACTCGGCGATGGCCGGGGGCGCCATAAATCAGGCGAGCGCTTAGGCCTTCTTAGCTTTTCTAGATAGAGATTTATCCCGTAATAACACGTTGTTTTTCACTAAATCAACCGCCGAATTATCCGGTAGAGCAGCAATGATTAATCGGCGGAGCTGCCGATGTAATGACGGGTGCATAGCGATGCGGGGCACGCAGTCCACCGCGCAACCGCATCGCGAGCTCGCTAGATACTTGGCTGGTCACAATTGCACATACCTCAGGCATATTCTCATCTTTACAATATTTTTATATTAAATTGCAGATTTTTATATTTTTGTATTAAACTGGCGATAAAAGGTTTTTGTTCGATGAAAGCTTTCAAACTATAGTGGAGTAATGACTATCCTCAAAAAAGATTCCACATAAAGATTTCCACAGAAGTATAGATGAAAATACATACAGACTACTACGAAGAAAATGTTATCTATGAACATGATGCTATGAACATCATGCAAAATGAGGGTTTTCTTTAAAGATCTCTGGTGATTTAAGACTGAATTAAACAGTTAAATTAAGATAGATAGATTACACTTTATTTGTACACCAGGGTTTTACAGAGACTATGTAACAGGAGGTGTATCATAATCATGGTGTAGTGTTAAGTTCCCAGGCCCTGGTTCGTTTTGAGCAAGTTCATGAGATGAAATTAATAAATATATATTTTTTTTTAAACTGTAAATTTTCAAATACCTTGTAACTTATAAATGCATTAAACATAATTATAAATTACAAATTGGAAATTTGCCTATTTGCAATTTACACATATATTCGCAAGTCTTTAAGGTTTAATTTCAGAAAGTCTCCGAGCTGAGATGTTGAAGATACACATTTGTAATGGTTGCAATATATTAACTTTTAAACTTTCGCGTTCCGAAATAATATATACGTAGTTATAATTCTGTTAACGAGTATTAAGGCGATCGCGTATTTAATCGCTATCGGATACCTCCGATTTACCTGGTCGAAACGTCAGGCAAATCAAAAGTGAAAGGTCATGTAAAACCTATTAAATACGTGATTGCGTTAATTCCCGTCAATATAATTAGTTCACAATATATTTTTTATTATGTCGGGCTGTTGAAGCTAATGCCTACAAGACTAGTAATGCGTATTCCACAACTTCGAGACTATATTTGTTGGCGTTCGTTTTAGTCATTACCAGCCCCTGTTATCATTTAATAAACGTACCTACATGTTATACGTGATTTTTATTACAATTATGGTTATTATTGCGTAAAACTTCATTTACGTTATAACTAGACTCGAATTTACATTTTGAACATAGTGGTTAGCCTGCAATAAAACGAACCTACTAGTGGAAATTATTGCAATTTTATCGTTCAAACCAAATGGTAGTACTGAAATAAATGGACTGTTCTTCCTAACATATTATTAGGAAGGTTGTTTAGTAAAACTAAACCAGATTAAACTGCAGAATAATGTACCTATTCATAAATACAGTATTATTTGTAGGTATGTAGTAGGCACAGACGAAACAATTTGAAAAGAAAATAAATTTAGGTTAAAAATAGTTTTTTAAATATTGAAGTTGTCAAACACGTTCTGATGACAAAACTATGAACTGATATCTATAATAGCTCTTTGCACCTTGATAACTGTATCGCCCCTCTCCCTCTCCTTATGAAGCTCTGATGATCGTACATACCAGCAATGCTGGTTAACTGGTCTTCTGTATTTAAATACTTCCCGAGCTGGTAGCTTCAGTTCGAGACAAAACCACCTGTTCCTTACTTTGTACAGTTTCGTTTGTCTAATTACATCTGATTTTCAGTATTGATACCATCTACTATGCAGCAAGTCTCTCTCTATTAATTATATTGTCAGACATTTTAAAAGTGAACTTTACCCATTTGTCCATTTGTTAAAACGGATTACGAGAATAAAGTACAATTATCTGAGTAGTATGTATAGTAGTGTCTTCTAACTAACTCCTAATGTGTACTTTTTACACTTTGTTACCTCATTGAAAGAGTTGATAAAAAAGGTAACGGTAGGTACTTCACTAATTAAATATGACTAGGACAATAGACATGTTCCAGATTCGAATTACGAATTCCGTCCCGTATTTAAAATAGGTCTATGATGATTTCTACGGAGGGTATAATAGACTCCCAAGAGGCAAGCAACGGTGACGTAGCATTCGAGTTGAGACATTGCCTTCTTCGATTCTATCCCATCACTTTAACGCTATTGGCACGATGTACGGAGCAAATTAATTAACACATTTTTTTTTGTATTGGAATATAAAGTTTCATTTGCAAATGTGTTCAGTTTGGCGGCATAGACCAATAAAATTTTTCCTTAGTATTAAATGCACGATATGGTTCTTTGGCATTAAAAAAATAATCTCTAAAGTATTTGATTGTAAACATATCGTACATTGCAAGAACAGACAACGATAATTTAATTTGTTTTTTTTTTTGTAAAGAATACCAGTAAATTTTGTCACACATTACTAGTATTCTTGTTAACCCCTCCAGCTAAGCTTAACGCTTGTGTTAGGATAGGCTCACGTCGGTAGTGCACTGGGTGGGGTTCGAACCCGCAACCACTTGACAAGTTTTAGCTATTACGCTACCTACAAGAAAATTTAATATCTAAAAAAGTATAAAATAAAATACTATTGCACCTAGGAAGTGTTTATATTTATTAAGATTGCAATTGCGAAGAGGCGGGGTGGACCACTTGTTCGAGAATTTGAATAATCGCCGCATTACAAGTTACGGTCAAATATACCGCGATTTCAACATATAATTATCCACAACGAACGGGCCGTATAATGTTCCGCATTCATCTATTAAGTCAGTTGGTTAGGTTTTTTTATGATTTTTGCTAGCGAATGTCTGGCAACAATTTGAGAACGAAATTATTTGCGCTTATTGCCTAGTTATCCGATATACCATCTACATTTAGCATGTCACGACATACACGGTTTTGATTCTTGCATTTGTTACTAATTCATACTTTGCAGAACAATTTATTAACAATATTTTCTGTTGTCATATACATGTTAATTTGAATTAAAATACTTTTTCACCGACTAGAGAATAATCTGTGTGGTATTCTTAATCATAAACCAAATCTGTCTTTTGATGTAACCTATGTCATACATATTAGTTAAAAAATTGGTGATTATTGCTATTTTAATTTTTCCAGATACGCAAACCTCTGTTTTTGTTATTCTAATTGTCTCCATATCTAGTCTTGGGCCGTAATAAAATATACTCAGACTTATCCCATCGACACCAAATCTTTAGTTACCCTAAACTCAGTTACTCAATTCCTAGCCTCTTAACATAGATCATATTTGTTATACTCCTGATACTAGATATATGACAGACCTATACTTAGCTTTATAACAAAAAAATAAAGAGCAAAGAACTAGTTGCCATCAAAATGATAAGTGAGACAGTCTGGCGCGAGCAATGGATCTCGGCGTGAACGCGGCAAAATTCCAAAGTTTGCATACGACGCTACATCATACATACTTCAACGATAATGATAGCGAGCGAGCGTGATAATAATTGTTATTACTATGATCCACATCTGCTATTATTTTATAATTGAGGGCTTTTGGGTGAAACCCTGCAATTATAAGAAGAGCCTGCAGCAACAACAAGCAACATGCAACGAGGTGAACGAGTTTTTTGCCTCGTTCCCTAAATTATGATATGTTTACTAAAATGTATTCCCCCAATAGGCCATGTGATAAATCTTCTGATATAAGAAATTTATTACGTCCTCTTTTTTGTATTTAAATAGATTTCTGTCTGTTTAAGCAGTGATAGCCAAGCGGGATAACCATTGGCATTCATCGCCGACGGCTCTTGTTCGATCCCCGGTTTTGCACTTTTGACTTTTTGAAGTTAAATGTGAGGCTTAGAAATGAATAATTTGCTTAAACTCTAGAATGTTTCTGAAGGCTTGTGAACTCTGAAAACTCTTACTAGGAGGATTAAGTAGATAGGATTAAGTAAGGTAAGACTTTATTTCTCATTGTAGGAAAAGGCCAACGCCCAGCAACGGGAAAGGAAGAAAAGTAGTAGGCAGAACGGAAAAAACGGGTGAGTAGTTAGTTCAAAAAATGTGATGTTTTAAACATTTCCCTTCGTCTTTAATTTTGTTTTAAACAATGTATAATATAAATAAATTACATGTTCCGATTATTTTGATCGTCAATCAATTCAGGTCAAGCCATAAAGATTTTGTTCTTTAGCACTGTCTCATCACCATCACACTTAATTGTTATCCTAATAGTCTGGTGATAAGAGGCGTTCATTCTCTAGTCACATTTATTTATCTCGAGCAATCTTACAGTAGTGGATTTTATAACTTTTAAATCTTATTTGTATTATTTTAAAGGCATATACAACATTCCTAACGTTCTTGACTTAGTTTGAAGTTATAATCATAAAAAATCCTTAATTGTAAACTGAAAGATAACTTATTTTAATTCTGAACTAAGATTTAAAATTCGTATATAACATGGGTATTTTAAATGATTTGCTTAGCAACCGCGATCATTTGATTAGACCTTAAAAAAATATTAATCTTTCAAATATCTACGTAGCGTAATCCTGAGAACGGAGAGTTCATTATTTATTATGAATATTAGTCAATTTTTATTTAGTCAAAAAAAGCGAGCGACGCTCGGCGGGACGAGCCCGCCTGCAATTAACTGAGCCAACCCTGTAATTATGGACAGTAAATTTCTGGATGCGGCCAGGACTCGTCGCTATATTGTTCTATCTGGTCAGCTTATTGGGGATTAGCTCACCGCTGCCAGGCATCGGTCATTTGATTCCATATCTAGACGTGATCTGTGGCGGGTTAAACCAGTTGCTTGCGTTGTCGCACACTTGTGAACCAGTTACGGGTATGTGGTTAATGTTACTGAATATAATCTGGGTATCTATAATTACTAAACGGAATAGTTTACAATAAATGCAATAACAGTTGCAGTGAGAACGTGGATAGAAATAATCCTTTACTACCTACGATTGTTTTAAACAAGTGAATTTAAAACCATTGTGCGTACTTGTGGCGAAGGTTGAGCTCTACAGACAAAGGCATGGTATAGATTTTGATCTGTCAATACAATTCCGTATCTTGCATAATAATAAGTAAGCAGATCCCCGCTGTGTTACGTTATGTTTATTATGAATACCTAGAACACCACTTTCTTCATTAATGAGCTTCTATGAAACTCGTAGAAATTGTCTTTACAGATGCCTCGCCAGTATTACCAATTGCAATTATACATAGGTATAAATTAGTGAATATTAGTTTTATTATAAATACATCTTAAATGATTGATAAATTTACCACATATTAACATCTGGACTAAAAAAGGTGGTTTAAGTTACTTGCTTCATAAAGTACGATTGCCTGAAGCAACGTGAAACGTACAAATTTTTTTGAAGTGAAAACTTCTTTAGGCACGTTTGTGCACTTTTGCTATGGGGAAAAAACACTGAACTTGTTACCATCACGCTAATAATATATATAGATCCAATACAGGGCGCTAATCTAAACATTGAGTTCTGTCAGCTCCTTATTAATGTCACCAACCCGCTAATGTGACGTTTTAAGTTCATCGTTTCGTTAAAGTTTTCACTTCTTTCGGCAGTACCATGACTGCCTTTTTTTAATTTATTCACGTTGTGCGTATGTTATTATATTACTATTATTCTAGCAATTAAGACAGCAATTTAATATTTACAATGCCTACAATATACATGTGAATAATAAATAAGTACACCGTTCCCCTATTGTAGAACGACCGTTAAAAACTTCACTTTCAAGGAAGAAGGAAAGTTTAACTTAATTACATGAGGGCTTTATCTCTGGCCAACATCGGACACTGTGGCCTCCTAATTAGCTTTTCTATCGGAATAATTTTAATAGACTGACGTCGCCGCCTTACATATTATTAAACTACGTGTATAGACGTCTATATTAACCAATGAACAACAATAATAAAAACTAAATACTACTTACTACGAATACTTTAGTGCTTGATTACCCTCATGATACCTAGACATAGGTAAGGGGGTAAAACTAGCGTTCCTCGCAGTTTCACTTGCGTTTATGGTCACTGCTCCGTACATAGCTTTTAACCTTCCTCAAAGAATACTCTATCTATACTAATATTATAAAGAGAAAAGATTTGATTTTTTGCATTGAATAGGCTCCGAAACTACTAATCCGATTTTTTTAATGTAAAATTCCCACGCCAATGGGAGCGGAGCATCAAGGAAAAATGTTGCAAAAGGTCAGCTAGTATAATATAAAAAGATTTATTTAAAGCTGACTGATAGTTCCAGCGATTAACACGTTTAAACAAACAAACAAAAAACTCTTCAGCTTTATTATATTAGTATAAACTATTGAACATACGAGTATACTTACAGGTAGATAGATACATTCTGATCATCGAGGAGCGCTATCTCTAGCAACCCGAGTAACCAGCAGAAACACAACATTTAACGTGGCAGCGATCAATGTAAAATTAAACCTAGCACAGAAACAGAAATCAACACATGGCGTACCTTGAAAAGTCTTTCCTTTACCGCTAGTCTATTTTATTACAGACTTTTATTTAACTTGCAATGTTCGTATGTACTCGTAAGTCGTCCGTTTCAAAATTTGCAAACTATTTTTCAACCCCTTCCCAGCGTCCGATTAAGCTAAAATTTGGCATGCACATGTATCGGTTGACAATGCTATATTATTATGGAGTTGATCTGACGATAGAGCCGGGTGGTGGCCATGGGTACTCTATAATACTCGTAAAACGTCGCAACCCCATCGTGTTTGGGCTCTTTTAATTTGTCTTGACTTGAAGACTCTGGTCCTAGATGTTATCCAGGGTCTGATGATGGCACTGGAACATTTCATTTACTCAATTTACCTCCATCGCGATCGTTGTATTCGTCTTAACGAGTACTATAAACCTAGATGATGTCCAGGGTCGATTAAATGGATTCTTTATATCAATGATGCAGTTCTCACTAAAACGCATAAAATAAAATAAATAAAAAAAAAGTATGTTTAACAAGGTTTAACAAAAAGTTTTCATTTAACTAAGTATATGCTAAAAGTATAACAATGAATAAAATAAGTTTGATTTTGTATAATGTATTCAGTAACAGGAACCAGTTCATGCAGATTTATACAGAAGCCGCCACAAAATTTAACAATAATGTACCTATTAATTTATTAATATGTTGACGCCATTCAATTCTTATATTAAAATCCTTACTATATATTATTAAATTATATAATATTATAAATGTGAAAGTAACTCTGTCTGCCTGTCTGTCGCCCTTTCACACCAAAACTACTGAACCGATTTAAATGAAATTTGGTGCACAGATAGTCTAAAGCCTGAAAAAGAACATAGGCTACTTTTTAATGCGAAAAAAGTGGTGTAAGTGGTTGAAAGGTGGTGATGAAAAGTTGTATGGAAGTATCGTCATATTTAGAGCTAGAAGCTTGAAACTTATTTCTTAGGCCGTTAATTCGATATAAATACACTATTCCTCGCGGTTGAAGTCGCGGGCATAGCTATTATGTTACAAAATAAAGTTCTTTTGCTGACCTTACAGCTCTTCAACTCAGATTTTAAATGCAACGTAAGTGGCTTAGGCCTGCACTTATCAATAGTAATAATAGTTTGTTATATGTATAGATAATAATAGCAACAACTTGTTTGTAATCAATCAGTTTCAAAACCGTCCATGGATCAAACAAAAGAAACTCAGGATGTAAAACGTCACATTTGACAAAATGAACATTGAAGAAAGAATGTAAATAATGTATTCATAACAGGAAATAAGTATCGATATTGGAACAAGTGATCTTTGACCCCCATTCATTGACAATTAGAGCCGGGTGAGCATGGCACACATGTCGTGTCGTTGTCGTGATTTCGAGACACAATGGCATTCACGTCATGACGAGGCAGAATGTGAGCCATTCATGCTCTTTACACCACACACGAATGCCGCTCTCTATTTTAGTAATCAAAATTATAATGTATTTGCTATTCTAATTTTTTAGGGTTCCGTTGCAGGAACAAGGAACCCTTATAGGATCACTTTGTTGTCCGTCTGTCTGTTTGTCTTTTCTCAGGAACCCGTGCACGCATCAAGTTAAAATTAATACCAAATACGTATATCTGCAGTCCCTTAAAGCTGTAAAAAATCAAGCTTCTAAGTCAACGCAATCAAAAGATACGGCCATTTAAGCCTTTAATTTAACCAAATTGCAATTCGCAGATAAATCAAAACCTATAGGGTACTTCCCATTGACCTAGAATCAAAACTTGGTAAGAAGCAAGGTCTCACAGCACAAGTAAAGGAAAAAATCCGAATCGTTCATTTGTTGTTATATCTTTCTGTGTGTGTATCTATCAAGACCCTTTCCTCAGGAACTCGTGGAGGCATCACATTGAAATTAACATCGAATAATTATTTTAGCGGTATCTTGAAGATGCAAAAAATCAAGCTTCTACGTCCACGCAATCAAAAGATATGGCCATTAAGCCTTAGATTTTAACAAATTTGAACATTTCACAGGTATATACAGGATAATACGGGCAAAAATTTTTAAGGATTGATTCCCGAGATGCACTTACTATCTATATACAAGTTTATTTTCTTACGGAACCCTCGGTGCGCGAGTCAGACTCGCACTTGCCCGGTTAATATTTGAATGGTTGCTTGCTTTTTTAAATGTTTTCATTATAAAGGCTTTTTCTTGTGATCATGAGAAGACCAGTAAGGAGCGTAACACGTATCATGATTTTATGATTAGATATCTTAAGGAAACTGGATGATGGACTTTGACTGCATGGATGGCGCAATGGTTTAAGTGGTCGCCTCGCCACTACGTCGCCCCGAGTGTTGGTGGGTTCAAATCCCACACGGGACAAAAAATTGTGTCATTCACAAATAGTTGTCCTGACTCTGAATGTTCTTTGTGTCCGTTGTTTAAATGTTTGTGAAGCCCCCCGCGACACAGGAATATTCCTAATGCGGGAGTTGTCCTTTTTAAAACAAATCAAAATAACAAAGATCATTTTATCACATTAGACGGAATAGTATCTAGTAATGTAAACACTTTTAAAAGAAAGTTAAACTGACTTCAAAAAGCACTGACAAAGGGCACTGAAAAGTGAAAAATAATTGATTACAAACTTAATTAAAAAGACTACAATATGTGACACTTTTATTATAATAGGTAATGTTATAAAGGCACTTGGTACCTACTGGTTTGCTAGAAGGCGGTGCCAAGCCAAGTACGTACTCGATAAGGTGTAATGTAAGTTACGTTACATTTTATTAACTTTAGTTAGTAGGTGGTAAGAAATTTAGTTGGATAACGTAGAACCTCCTCCTTTTTTGAACACGGGGTAGGTTACCAATTAAATCTCTGCAAAAAAATATTTGTGCCTTGTGTAGGACTCCAGTCTACTACAGTATATTTATTAATGGCTTTGAAAAAAGCAATAAAAGGAAAAGTGTCAAAGCAGATCATCTGAGTAGTCCTGTATTTGTTTACGTTTGTGACACATTTGTGTTTCTACAATAATATAAATTATATTATAACTTAAAATTCGTCCCACAGGGACGTCACTAATTTTTTTTTCTGTGATGCCCAAAAAATAGTTAAGTTTGAATTCACATTCCTGAAATTTAATATTTGTAAACTTCCTCTAAATAAATAGATCAGTGAAAACATTTTTTATGACAAAGAGCTTAATCCTCACACTAAAGACTGGTATTTAAAGCAATAATTGCTTTAGAGAGAAAGTGGTATATTCTTTTCTAATTATTACAAAATTGACTAGTTCTATTATCACAAAATACATAAATGTATGAATATTCTTTTACTATAAAAACATTTAATGCTGAATCTGAATTGCCGCTTAAGTGGCATGGCAGCACTACGTGTAATTGTATCAGTGTACTTGTTGAATGTTTGAACATTATTATATATACAAATAAATGTACTTCAAGAATGGACCAATAAGGATTTACAAAAAAAATGCGATGACCAGTCCCAGCGGTCGGCGCTTGCTCCGCGAATGGCGACCTGCGACCCGCGATTTGCATACAATGATGATGCGTGGGCGCATCTACATGCTTTGTACACGTGTGCTTGAACGTTCAGGGTTCAGCACTATACATAATATAATCATAAATTGTAACTACGTGATATTGTTTAACATTACTGTAGTAAACAGTTGTTTTGATTTTTATTTTTTAGGAGTTTATCGTATTTCTGGTGCAGTTTTCCAACCTATATTTTATCCAAACTGAACTTCAATTATAATTCTTAATCTTCACTTACTATAAAGTACTAATGTGCATTTTTTCCAGTAGATGTATTCAGAAGATCAAATGCGCCTGAAAGTTGTTTTGTAAGACGCTGTTAGATTTTTAAATACATGGACATATTATTTACACGTACAATTAAAAATAATCTTACCCAGGCATAAATACAAATGGTAGATACGTATTTTGCATCAAAATATGGTGTGAATCTACATTTATACGAAAAAAGTAAAAAAAAACAAAATATTTTATTAGCAATATTCAACTTTATAAGCACATAAAGCGGGTCAATATAGCGTGTAGCCTAACAAACATCAAATACTGATGTACTCGCTAAACATATTCCACAGTACGCAATCACGCTGGCATGTTTATTTGAATCGGCAATTTTTCAACGCGCTCGTACCGCAATGCAGTTGCCAGGAAGATTTATTGCACAAGAGAGGAGTTGTCCCTCGCGTCGAGTCGAATCAGGCACAGTGATTAATGTCCTGATCTATTTACTGCCCGCACACAGCCCTCGGCCAAATACTAGGAAACAACTCGCTAACTATTGTGTGGCGCAATGAATTTTTAGCTTCTGGTTGCTTTGCGGATTAGTTACAATGTTGCAAGTATATGTGTCTACAGACAGCCTTACTTCTACCAACATTATCGTATATTTTGTTTTGTAAATATATGTATTATAAAATATCGTATTAGTGCAGTACTTATCTGACAACTCCTGTCTTATACACCCTTTTACAGAGGTATGCATAGGTTACCGGTGTGTGCGTGTTACATCTGAACAATGCCGATTTTAATTTAACTCTTGTATATTTACATAAAAGAGTTAAATTTCATCTATTTATATATTATGGAAACTTCTAAAACATTTTGGCATCAGTGACGCAAAGCATAAGTGTAAATTATGAGTATATTTTTTTCCAAAGTTATTTCTAAAAAAGACAACTCCCCCATTAGGAATTACCCCTGTGGCGCGGGGGATTTTACAAACATAGAAACAACGGACACAAAGAACACCCAGACTCAGGTAGGAATCGAACCCACGACCTATAAGCATAGCGGTCAGGGTCACTAACCACTAGACCAACAGGCCAGTCAAGTCCTGATGTTTTCACACTGATTTGACATAGCATAGTACAGATTACGTGCCTAATCAAAAAATGTTTATCGAATCACGCTAATTGTTACTAGCCCAATTATGATTACTCCTATATCGGCAAATATGTCTTATAAATCATAGTTTTTAATATAACTAAATACTAATTAAAAAACCAAAAACTACAGTAGGTAGTGGTTTCTGTATTTTTCTTATTTTTACACTTTTTTAAAATAAAATTGAGATTAAACAGTTGCTAAGCAAATATAAAATTCAACACGGAATATTATAAAACCAAGTGCCATAACAAAATGCGTCATTTTCTCATGGCATGTTCCCATAGGGTGTCGAGAGTTAGTTGACCGCATTACCAGCGCGACAACGTTGGTTCACCCCCGGGGACTATTTATCAAATGATCATTTGATTTTCTTGTGTTTGATCACTGAACACATTACAATTTGCAACAGTTCTAAAGAAAAAGTAGCTTCACTACATTTTTATTTTAACGAGTATTTATTATCAATAGCTTTTACGCAGTTTAGAGAAATAAAATATATACCTACACTTTCTGAGGTAGTCACCAAGTTAAAGGAAGGTTAAATATATAATAGTGAAACAATAGGAAGAATTACTAACTTAGGTATTAAACAAGTATACAACTAGCCCGTCATCTTGCAAAAACTTATCTTACTTTTCCCAAACTTAGGCTTTGTTTATTAATATGGTTCTTTGTATCGTATTATGATGCAGGGAATCATGCTAAGTACTTGTTATGATACATGGGGTAAAAAAAGTCTTTACATAACTGCAAATCTATCTGTAAAGGTTTATCCTTTACCGATAAGCATAATAACTTTGGTTTTAATACGGTAGGTATGACTTTCAACCTCACCCAATGATCACTGTTTATTCTGTCAGGTACAAGAGAAACTTCATCACGTACAAAACAGTACGTGTAAGAATCGCAAATATTAAAAATAGTATGTATAATCTAATTTTTTTAATAAATATGAAAACAGCAGAATCCAATTCTTTACGCTTGTAAAACCCCAGGGGTGATAATACCTCACAGCCAGAATCGAACCTGCTCCAAACAAACTCAACCTCTCATCCAAAATTCCATCCTAGTTCGGTGCACCCTCGCCCTCTGCTGGGGATACATCTTATAAAATACGATCTGTTTTGATTGTGGCCTGGGGCACAAATCAATTAGGCTCCCCTCGGCCTCCCGCGGCGGAGCGGCCGCGACACCCGAACCAGTGGCTCGTTTTATGACACATCTCCCAACGCACCGAAAAGCGATTCATTAACATTCACCGACTTTATTAGCACCAATTGAGGCGCACTCATTATTATCACCGATTGGTTATTTTATTGCGCTGTAAATCAACGATGCAGTTAGTGGCAAATTGCTCAGTGACGGTTTGCGGAAAATGTACTGATACGAATCGGAGCTATTAGACAGTTCACTAAAACTAGGTAAGGTCAATTAAAGGTCTTAAATATCAGAAAGTGGAATAAGTTAGAATTCGAACATCCTTTAAAACTTGAAAAAGGATTGACTCTTTTAATCAGGAATTTATATTTGTAGAGTTTTCTAATAGAGACCGGTCACTGACTCCTAACTTTTAACTTAAAATAGTATTTCAAATATTTTTTTAAACTAAAACCTAAACCTGTATCCTCAGTTTACAGCTATAAATATTATACTCGAATTCTGCATACATTTGCAGACAGCGCCCCAGGTGAAAATTGTGGCAATAGACAACGTGTAAGCAGAGACTCGACGGCTTTAATCGCATACGTATTTATGACACGAATTATCTTTATATTAAAGATAGAAAACTGCTAAAATTCTATCTGTTAGGGGATTTTTATTCATTCACATTTCATTCATTCGCACAGTAACATCATTAACGAACTTCCACTTAGGGGTCGTCCATTAATCATGTGATGTTTTTTAGTAACTTTTTTACCCTCCTCCCCCCTAGCAAAAATCACGTGTAGTTTTTTTAGTACAAATTATCTTAAAAAAATTTAGAATAATATCTTTTAATACAGATATAATCTTATGCTGGAAAATTAAGCACTCAGAATCGTTGCCTGGCAACGGCGAGTCACGGAGATTTTCGGTTTAGAAATCGCGCGTTCAACGAAAAAATAAATACACGTGATATCTTACTAACCGCAACATTGTGATATTTCGTGATTTTTTCCGAACTCCCCCCCCCCCCTCCCCTTTCGAGCCTCACGTAGTTAATGGACGCCCCCTTAATATGACACAACATGGGAGCAAAGTGCCTTGTGAGTGGACATTGAATATACACGTGCGGTACATAGCGGAACATACCTCTCATAATCCACCAGTAATTAGTATACTGACTGTACCTGGTACCTACTCATCTTTTCATAATATCGAAAAATAACTACAATATACAACGCATCACTTTGAACTGACCAGAGTTTAGTTCACACATTTCATCCTAGTGTTGCTTTAGTTACTTAACCACCAAACTCCCATGTAGTAAAAATAATTTTAAACACCGACTCAGGTCATTAAGCGTATCGATTTCCTATTAATCTTCAATTTAAGTTACTATCTAATATAGAAAATAATGACGTAATAGAGGCCGCCGGCGACAGGCTCGTTTCCCACGCGGAGCGGACATATTTTATAATTCCTTTTTTATAAAGATGAAAATAAATTAAGTTTCGGTAATCAGACGCCGCCTGATTCCTGACCCGCTTCTTCGCAATATTTCTAAAAGCTATTACAAATACATTTATATTACCACACAAAAAAGCTCTCGGGCAATTTTCGCCACATAATGAGGCCATTATGGGGAATTTTGTTTTACCAACATAATAACACCGCCTTTTATTCGGACGATCCCGTCCGCAAAGGACTTCGTGTTTTAAAGGACAATATTATTTCCGACTTGATGAGATTTTCGTGCTAAAATTTTAAGACTAAATTGGCGTCATTATGTATTTAACGCTGCGGATTAAGATAACAGCGGTCGAATAGGTCAGTATCAGAATTACCTGCTGATTGCTAAAATAAATGCACCGCACATTTAACAACATCCACGTGATCCAGTCATATGATATTTATTTTCAACAAAACTGAAATTAATTTAATTATAACTGTAAATAAAATATAAATAAATAAGAGATGATGATGATATTCCCTTGTGTACCTGCTCGTATTTCGGAAATGTCAGACTATAGCTACATGTTAAATATCATGATTTAGTTTTCAGGTGTCAAAGAAGATTCTTCGAATATCAGAACTAGGCCTTAGATGGTGTACAACACGGAGGATGAAGTATTGTAAATAGTCTAGCCAAAATAAATCAAAACAAAATGACTGTCCTGTTGGTCTAGTGGTCAGTGATCCTGACTGCTGAGCCAGCGGTCGAGGGTTCGATTCCCACCCAGGACAAATAATTGTGTGAAGAGCACGATCATTTGTTCTGTGTCTGGGTGTAATTTATCTATGATATGTATTTATTTAGAAATATATAAATATGTTTATCAGCAGTCTGGTTACTATACCAGGCAGAGCCTGTGATCTACCTAGTGTGGGATCAGACGTCCGTGTGTGAGATGTGTCAAGACAAGTTATATATATATATATATACATATTATTCAATATTACAATTTGTATATTATTCTAACATTAAAAGTATTGTTCATAGTTAGGGATTGTTTGTATCTCTGACTGCTGTCTTCTGTTGTCATTTCACTTATACACACTAGATATAATATTTAACAAAATTAAAAATTGTCATACAAGGTTCCTCCTTATAGAAAAGTCATAAAAATAATTATTTCGTTTACCATACCAGCAGCGCCCCGCGGTTTCACTCGCGTAAGTCCCGATCCGTGGACCACCGTGGGAATATGGAGATAAGAAGTAGCCTATGCGTTAATACAGGCCTCCAGCTATCTACATACCAAGTGTTATCGCAATCGGTTCAGTGATTTTTGCGTAAAAGATTAAAAAACATCCATCCATCCATCTCAATCAAAATCAAAATCATTTATTTCAATTAAACCATTATAGGTATTTTTGAATTATCAGGAGTAGTAGTCAGTCAGACTAAGTCAGTCGTGAAGCTAATTGCCTCTTCCAATAAGTAGATCCTATGGAGAAGAACAGGCAAGAAACTCCAAGGACACTCTTTTTCAACATCTTTTTTACAACTTTTTGGTTACATTGCTTATATGCGCAAATTAAATGTGAGGACAATGTAACGTTTTGTTCTAAACTATAAACAGTCGCGCAAACTACTCTTGTATGTAATAGCAGTTCGGAGATGACCAGCCCCAACCAACGGCACTCGTTCACGAGCATGACGCACGCGCCAGCCATCGTCCACTTCAACCATATCAAAGGGAGCTGAACGACCCGACACATACGCCACCATCGGCAGGACGTCATCTATCCATCCATCCATCCAAACTTTCACATTTATAATATTAGTGAGATTTTAATTTTACCTATCACTTCAAATCTCTACCTACGATAGGTTAACCAGATAGTTAGATTGTCTATGCGCAAGTTGGGCAGCTGGGCGCTCCGTAATGGCGCACTCGTGAGCTGTCTATTACTCCGTCACCGCGCGCGCATCCGACCCGCAGCTTCTTTAGATCACGCCCTACTTTACTTAGATACTCCAGATTGGTTTTATTTGCAGACTCCAACAGTTTATTGACTCCTAAAGAGTACAAAGTTAACAGATGATAATAGAGTGACTAGTTAATTGATCAATTGCTTGTTGCTGGTTTACAATAAACTTAAGATTTTTGTAAAGCAAGACTTTAATCAACATCAAAATAATCATGTATTTCGACGTCTTGTCTATCATAATCATGTTATTACTCGAAACATAAATTACTAGTATCAGTAGTGTTACCGTAAAGTATTATCATATCATCGCTTCATCCGCAGGCAAAAAGGCAAAAAATAAATATGTACTTACAATAAAAATTAAAACTGTTTTCACAAAATTTGTTACATCTATTTTTAGTTTTGTATTGTAATTCACTATTAAAAGATATATATATATTATGTACTACATTCGTTAAAGTTAAGGTTGAATATAAGATATTATAAATGTTGTAAGTTTGGATGGACGGATATTTGTTACTCTTTCACGCCAAAACTACTTAACTGATTGCGATTAAAATTGGTATGGAGATAGCTGGAGGCCTGGATTAACATATGGGCTACTTTTTATCTCGATTTTCCCACAGGATCGGGACTTAAGCGGGTAAAACCGCGGGGTGCTGCTAGTATAAGATAAGAGTCAGGATGAAAACATTGAGAAAAACTTCAATCACGAACTACGGTTAAAAAATGTATGGAGCACCGATTACACGACACGTGACGTCCGAGATCAACAGATTAATTTCGTTATAAGATCAGAAGACCCCAATTATTACATTATTGTAGCTCGTCTATTCGAACTTAATCAGGTAGTAGATTGAGTTGATTTTGGCACGTCGTAAGAGCACATGCGCAGATCTGGCGCCCGCGCCGCCACGCCGCAGCTCGTCGCTCCCGACATTATCCTTGTAATTGGCGATTTTATGCAATTTATGGCGATACTCGCAATTTACGAGCAGCGGACAAGTGGGCTACGATGTGCTTTTTGCTTTGGATATCACGGAATTCAGATTCAATTAAAATTGTACATTCCGCCAATTACCCGGCAATTATACTTCATTACACTACGATAAAGGAGCCCAAAACGTTTTTTTTTTTTTTAAATAAAGGCAACTCCCGCATTAGGAATTACTCCTGTGTCGCGGGGGACTTTACAAACATACAAACAACGGACACAAAGAACACCCAGACTCGGGTGGGAATCGAATCCACGACCTATGGCATAGCAGTCAGGGTTACTAACCACTAGACCAACAGGCCAGTCAAACTGCTTTGTGTTTTGATTTTTTGCTATTTCTGCAACATTGTGGTGCTTATGCAAATGTACCGTCAGTGCGGTAATCGGCATATTTTATATATTACAATATTCCAAAAGCGCAAACTAACATTGTGGTCTGCTTATATGCCAACAATTATCTTCTTTATAATAACTTCTATTATATCTGCCAGAATCACTACATCACTATCACTACATATTATAAAACAAAGTCCCCCGCCGCGTCTGTCTGTCTGTCTGTCTGTTCGCGATAAACTGAAAAACTACCGATCAGATTTTCATGCGGTTTTTACCAGTAGATAGAGTGATTCGTAAGGAAGGTTAAGGTGTATAATTTGTTAAGGTTTTGTGTAAATTGGTTGTAATATGATACTGATTGTTCAAGATGTCTCTGCTACCTGTGCGAAGCCGGGGCGGGTTGCTTGTATAGAGAGAATCATCTATTACAGACTAATTAAATATTTTATAGAATCAGCTCCAGAGAGATTAACCACATCACACGCGGAAGCATTTTCACGCTCCTGCTCGTTCCGCGTGTTGGCGGTTTTTGTTGTGGGTTGCCACACGAGGACAGATTTCGCTAAGACATAAACCTACATATTCCTTTTATAATCGGAAAATCTCTCCCTTGTTCATGAGCTTCCCTAGACTGTTTGGAATTTTCTAATAGGACTTCAAACTCAGGGCAGATGTCATCTTGTAGGTCCAGTGGTGGAACTAAAATGAGAAAGGCGTTGACCCATAGACTATGGACAAACTACAATCATCTGCTGCTTTTTCGGACTTTTACTTCGATAGAAATCATGAGGGTAGTCCCAACACGCTTCTGTTCTTCTGTATTGATATAGTTCAGCGTAAGACGTTCATATTTCCTAAGGTTGCCTGGAAGAGATTGCATTTTGCAATAAGGCCGCCCTTTGTACATAATCTTTATGACAAATGTATGTATGATAATTATACTGTAAGACTGGTGTACAAATAAAGTGTAATCTATCTATCTATCTATCTATCTATTTCAATATAGACATTGGTATGACCGTTATGACTGTTTGAATTTCCAAGTAGTTTTGCCTCCGTTTTTCATAAAAGTTGGTGGAATGTGTAAAGATTTTAAATTGTACTTTTTTTTTTGGAATATTTTATTTCGTTACTAAGAAAATCTATAAAAAGTAACTTAAAAAAATTTCGAAGTTAGTTTTTATGGATTTTCTTAGTAACGAAATGAAAAATTCCAAAATAAAAAAAGTAAGTGCAATATAAAATCTTAACTCGTTCCACGTGCTTTTATCAGAAACGGAAGTAAAAATCCCTGCAAATTGAAACGGTCGTAACTTGTAAAAGGATAGTTTTTTTTTCGAAAATTCTTATTGTAACTGCATGCAGCCTTTCAGTGATTTAAGTAAGTGTTCCTTTTTTCAAATACACCCTGTATATATATTACCCCAATCCTAACTAATATTATAAATGCCAATATGAGTATGTTTAAATGTTACGATTTTACGCCTTAACTAATCAAACGATCATCATTTAATTTTGCGTACACATTGTCACAGTACACATAGTCAGTACAGTACACATACACATAGTTAGTACACATAGTCACAGTAGTACAGAAAAGGACATTAGGTACCTTTTATCTAGAAAAAAAAGTACCATTCCCGACGGACAGAAAAATAAAACCAAAACACACAGTTGACGTTTCCACTAACGGGTATAAGTAAATCTATATATTAATACGTAACTTTGGATCCCTTTTTACGAAAATTGGGCGGACTTAGGAGTGTGAAATTTCGCACACTTATAGCTTATACAGAGAAGAAGTGACGAATGCTAAAATTTTTGAACAATGTTTGCTACAAAGTTAAAAAAAATGCAAAAACGGGTATATACAGCTATGAGTGTCCAGTATATATTTTGACCTGTCATGGTACAAAAGTCTATGTAATGACAGGTCAAGTAATATTGGCCAATGAAATAAAGCATGGTCGAAATTCGACCACCATGCGATCTCTAGTATGTATTATAGGCTGACCTGATTTTGCCCTTAATAGCACACTTGTTCATCAAGAATTGAACAAACACAAGTCTACACTCTGGAATATTTAAGCAACATATTTTGATTTAAATGGCTCTGATATCGATTCAATTATTGATATTCATAATTAAAACGGTTAAGGAATACACAATTTTATTACGGTTACAAGTGCTGATAGAACCGATATACCCATGAATGTTATTGACTATTACTG
Organism: Euplagia quadripunctaria; assembly: GCA_963859945.1. Taxonomy (NCBI): domain Eukaryota; kingdom Metazoa; phylum Arthropoda; class Insecta; order Lepidoptera; family Erebidae; genus Euplagia; species Euplagia quadripunctaria. Next base: position 16,891,469 of record OY982564.1, on the reverse strand, counting down.
CAACTGTTTTGGACTGAATATTCATGAATGCGTATACTAACTTAATAACCTTTACAGTTATAAGGAGGGTTTCTAGTGGAAATGGTTCGTGGTAGCTTTATAAACTGAAGTGGCTACCTAAGTGCGACCGAACATTTTATAATTAATAGGTAAGTTTACATTTTGATGTTGACATTTACTGACATCTAAGTGCTGATAACGAATATACTCGAAAGGGATATAAAATATAAAGTAGGACTTGAATGAATGACAAAATATAACATACTAGCTCTGCCCGCGACTTCGTCCGCGGGGAATAGTGTATTTATATAGAACCGAAGCGAACAGCCTAAAAAACAAGTTTCAAGCTTCTAGCTCTAAATATGACGATACTTCCATACAAGTTTTCATTCCCACCTTTCAACCCCTTACACCTTACCTTTTTTCGCTTTAAAAAGTAGCTTATGTCCTTTCTCAGGCTCTAGACTATCTATGTACCAAATTTCATTTAAATCGGTTCAGTAGTTTTGGTGTGAAAGGGCGACAGACAGACACACATAGTTACTTTCGCATTTATAATATTAAGTAAGGATAAAAACCACCACATAAAATTCACCTGCATGTATTCGATTGAGATTCGCCCATCGATGACCATGCGCTATTTACGTGTGTTTTTGATTTAAACTTGTGACTGTCATTATAGTTTTAAGGAAATAATTGTTCGTAAATTATTATATGATAATTTGATGGCCCTCTTGAGCAATAAATTGCACATAATTTAAGTCAGTGGACGAGTACGCGTCGTAGCATGGAACGCGCACGCATGCGCTCAAGATAAATATTGCATACGTAATAGCCACTCTCCGGCACATGTAATCATAATAACCCTGTGACATAAACAACTATGGCTGATTAAACAATCTGTTTCTCGATTAAAACAATATAATTTTACAACATTAAAAAGCAGTTTTCCTTCTGATATTAAACGTGTTGTCTTGTGACATCGTGCGACGAATAGCTTTACATGTATTGCCCGTGGGTAGTCTACAAGAATATGTAATTTCGTTTCGACTCCTTAGATGTAAAGACCAAGCACGGAGGTTGGATATGCCCCTAGAATTTTTTTAAGGCTTTCTGTGACTTTAAAATTATCAGGTCCTATGGCAAATGAGAGATCTATGCGCAGACTCATTCTTATGTTTGGTGACTGTCTTATCGTTGGAGATGTGGTTGATAATTAATATTTCAAATAATGTCAATACCATAATACCATTCTAAACAATTTACTCAAAATATATGAAACGCAATCATAAGTAAATAACCGTAATAATCTAAGATATTACATTTATAGTATTTGATTAAACTAAATATAAATCAGACCAACGATTATATACATATTTGTCAAGCGTGAAAAATTTATTAGTCCAAGAATCTATGTTGCGTTATTATAAAAGTTGGTGGTACGACAAGTCGGCGTAAAGCGTCTCGTCCGAAATAGCTCGGCCAGATATCCGCCGCTCTTATGACAGCTCGACCGATATTTATGTCGCGCGGCTCCGCCCACCGTCGTGGCTCCATTCAGCCTGTTTGTATTTATTTCGTGCCTATTTATTTGTATTTGCCTTCGCTTTTGAATAATGCATGAGCGGACTGTTTCCGTGGTGTGTAGGCAGCGTGACGCCGCGCTTGTCGCAAGTCCCTCGGAGTTTACGCCTCGGGCCGTCATTGTGAGTATCGAACACCGGTAAAGATCGCTCTCAGCAATTTTCGATTAGTGGTCAGTAACTTACGAATTAATTTTTCGCGTAATAGCGCATTAGACTTTTAAATAATGTATGTTGCTTTTGGTGGTGATAGTACATATTACCTACACAAAAATACTGAATCGACTTTTGTCATCAACAATGAAAAATCGTTGAGGTAGTAAGATAGAAGACACAGAAATATGTAATACTAGCAGCGCCCCGCGGTTTCACCCGCGTAAGTCCCGATCCCGTGAGAATATTGGGATAAAAAGTATGTAGCCTATGCGTTAATCCAGGTCTCCAGCTATCTACATACCAAGTTTCAGCGCAATCGGTTCAGTGGTTTTTGAACATCCATCCATCCATCCATACATCCATCCTTCCAAACTTTCCCATTTATAATATTAGTTTAAAGTCCTATGCGACACAGATATATTTTACAGATTTTATACGAGGTTTTTTTTTAAATATGTATAAAGAAATCCTTTATTACTTTATTAAATGAAGTAAGGTATCGGATAGATTAAACTGTGGAAAATGAAATGGCCTAACAGTGCTCGTTAGAATCAAAAACTTAGTTCTGATTAGATTACTTAACAATCCACAACACAAATCTCTGTTTAATTAGATTTCACCTTTTGAATCGAGTTCTCACGGAGTTAATTAACATCGGGTGTGGATTAACGGAATTAATTATCGATAAGAGCATTCGATTGGTGGATGCGTACCTTTATTATTTGTTAGGTAAATCACACGGTATCGGGCTTGTATCGATTGGCCCCGCCCGCCGCCGCTATTTACAACACAGGCTATTGCGTCAACCGGCTTGCGGTGATATCACGCTTTGTCTCGAAACTACTCGTACCACAAGACAACATTAATATTTAACACACATTATGCGTACATGTTTCTTGTCCAAAAAGTAAAAGGTTCAGTATCCAGTGAAATGTTAGATATGTATTGCAGCCAAATTCCTTATATATCTTTACATAGTATAAAACAAAGTAGCTTCCGCCGTCTGTACGCTTAGATCTTTTAAACTACGCAACGGATTTTAATTCGGTTTACACCAATAGATAGACCGGTTCGAGAGGAAAGTTTATACGTATAGTTTAATATTGTTTTGTGTTAATTTGTATAATCATTTGACGATAATTGTTACATGTGTACATTACACCTGTGCGAAGCTGGGGCGGGTCGCTAGTGTATAATAAAACATAATCTTTTACTTCTTATCGTTTTTACGTCTACGGTCCAAAATAATACCGAAAAACGAAGTAAACGGCAACAGAACGCGAGACGCGAACTTCTATCTGTCAATTTGACCTCTATTGGAAAAAACATAGGCTAACAACTTTCTTCTCCAATGTAAAATGGGCTAACAATAGGCAGTGACGGACTTAGTGTGACCGAACTTTTATAGCGGGTAACCGAACAGACAAACTAAAGACAGAAGAACAGTTAGACACCTTTTTTATTTTAAAGTGTCAAGTGAGCTATCACAACCGGGACTGTGATTAAGGTGCCAGTGACCCCAATTGCCTTGAATTAGGTAGCTAAGGAACCAGCGTTGTCATTTTAGTTGACCTTTGAGTCGATTTTTGTTGAACTTTGGCCTAAAAGTGGTGTCTATGAGGTTTACACCAAGCATAAAAAAACGAATTCCCTATGAGATGCTGCCTAAATTATTTATTTTATACCAAATAAGAATAAAGGCCTGCACGTTCTACAATGCCTTTGATCAAAATTAATTATATATTGGTCTTTTTGGAATAATCAGCAGTCACAAGTATTTTGCTCCTCCTTAACTGGTTACGAGCCATCGGTTTCGATGGCGGCCGAAGGGACTTCGACAAACAATAAGTGAACAATAACTTTGATTATAATACTCTATCACAATAAAACTTAAACACGTACAATACAATATCCACCACTACAACAAATCTTCTCGCATTCCAAGAGTGGATTAAAGAAAAAAATAACAGTTATTCGCAATAGTCTTGCAGATCAATCGCGAAGCGGCACGCAACTAATAAATCACTTGGCGTACACGCGACATTAACCATCCACTTTGTACTCGATTACCGATATAATAATGAACTTATGTAAAGACATTATGATACCTTCAATTACATTGACAACATGCAATTGTTACGACTTATAATTACCGTCCAAGCTTGGCACAGTTTTACGAAATCGTCTATCAACACCAATTATTTAGCAACGCTATCTTACAATTGTTCGTTTCAACAGTTACAACACGGATGAGTAAAATTGGTATACTTTATTTGCAAGCTGTCTACGTTCCTATAATTATACTAAAGTATGCAACGATCAAGTATTCAATTTTACTCACACGGTAAATTATGTGAATCAACTGTTTATCAACTCATCTATGATGTTAATAGTAATATAATAATCTTCAAGTGTATAATATAAGCAAAAAACCTAAGTTATATACATAAAACATTAAAAGAGTCGCTTGATTTTATATAGCTACATTACTTTTATGTAGCTCTGAAAATCAAGTGGACATACGTATGAGTGCGCATTCGTGCGTAGTTCCCGTTGACATCGTAGTCATCGTACGTATACAAGCCAAGGTTTGGACAAATGACAGATATCAATGAGCTTTTCCGTCACTGTTAGCTTTTTGATACTTCGAGGCTGCTTAAGATGTTCATTTGATGTAAATAGTAGGTTATAGATTTAAAGGGGCAGTTCATCGTGTTTATTTTGTCTTTTAAGTTTTTACACCGATTTTTAGGCAGCGACTAAAACGATATTCAGACAAGCATAGAATCTATTTACGAAATCTAGATACGAAATTGTTACATTACAGTAATATCATATGAAAACACATATTTCGGCTCTAATGCACCTGTGAGTCTCAAAAAATGCGTAATCAAAACTCTAACGCACAGTTGTTCAAATGATCACCACCTAAATGATACTAAATAGAGTGTTGCAGGTTTACTTTCCAGATGGAAAAATATTTGTGTGATTCATAGTTGTTCCATATCTGCGTATAGGTAATGCTTAGCAAGAAGATATTATTATGTTGTTTATAACTAAAAAAGATGTCTTCCAATCGTCGTGGCGATATCATTTGTCATTTGATACTTACCGTCCACTAAAATTACAGTAGACAGAAAGTACAAAAACTATAGACACGCTATGAAAGCTGCAGAACTAATTTAAACACTCTTTGACAAACCTGTACTAGTAAATGTTTAGGCACAATTCGAAATCGGTGTCAATGCCTTCAAGCAATTACATACAAAAAAGACAATAACAACACTTAAATATACTTAATATTTTTTTCATCTGACAACATAATAGGTGTAATATAAAGTAACACGTGCTTGCATCGCATGATGGCGCTCGTCAGTGAGGCTAGTCCGTATACGACTGTTTTATTGATTGTTCTAAGTCAAAACATAGTAAAAACTTATGGCGTGTTTACATCTTACGATTTGGCCCGTATTTGACCGCATAGTTTTCTACCAGCAATTAGTATACATAGTTTTCGTTTGCCCGTATTTTGGTCATCACTGTGCAGTGACTGCTATTATTGAGTATTCGGTAACTGATCAATTCTGGTCAATTTGGTTAAACCAAATACTAATTGCGTATTCGGTTACCGACATGACATAAATGCATTTAGCATGACAGGATCTCTTGCTGGCTACAGCGTACCACTTACTCGTACACACAAGTAGGTACATAATAACCCCCCTCAATCAGACTTTTGCTGCTTGCCTAAGGGTCATCTAAACATAGAGTAGTTACTATTTAGGAGTAGTTTTTTTTTAGTAATGACCATTTTATTTGCTATCTGTATCTAAGATTTATCGACGGCGTAGTTGTATTTGCGATGACAATATACAGATATGGATGATAATTGAAGTAAAAATCCGAAAGTATAGGACAGAATAAATAGTATTTTTTCAGTATAATAGAAATTATAAAATGCTCTTGAGCATTTTTTTCCGATAATACATAACCAATATCGTTTAAACGAATTTTTAACCAAACGCACACAGGAATATAAAATTTCAAATTTTTAAAGTTAACATGTAGAAGACGTGTCGAAAGTTAAATTTTTTAAACAATAGGTGCAATAACGTTAAAAATTATGCAAAAACGGCTAGATAAAGCTATAGGCGTCCAGTATATATTTTGACTTGTCATGCTACAAAAGTCTATACAATGACATTTCAAATTATACTGGTCAATGAAATAAAACAAGACTTTCAAAACGGTTGAAGATCGACCGTCAGACGCTCTCTAGTAATTATTATTATGTTTCCTACATCATTTTAATTTTTCTTTTGTTTTTTACTTTTTACACCATTGTATTCTTTAGGTGGTGCAGACAAGAAAATAGGAAGGTTCATTTCTAATAATTTGATTTATTGAATGGAATATAAGCTGAGTATTTAGTAAAAAGTTCTCGAATTCCACATTATAGTATTTTGCTTACGTAGATACATAATTGTAAGATATCACTATATTACATTCTGTTGATAAGAACCTAGTTCTAGTCCGTTGTTCGTTCTTGCCGCCCCGGAGAGTTATTCTGTTTGTCGGAAATTGCAGGCTGTTTATCAGACGACGGAGATTGGTTTCTGTTCTTTCTACGGAAGTATACAAGCTAATTACCTGCTTAGTTATAGATTAGATAATAATAGTACCTCATATCATTTAGAAGCGTCGGTAGTACCTAAACATAATCTATTGCTAATTATTAGTTTATGCGCTGAAACGTGTTCAACTCAAAAATCAAAGCCTATTCCATTATGTATCTACACAATAAAAAATTATATGAACCCGAAATGAAAAAACTCTTTAAGGTAACATGTCATTAGGTAACATCCCATTTATCTATATATTAATACGTGAAGCGAAAACTTGGATCCTTTTTTACGAAAATTGGACGGCCGGAGGAGTATGAAATTTCGCACACTTATAGTTTATACAGAGAAGAAGTGACGAATGCTAAAATTTTTGAACAATATTTGCTACAAAGTTAAAAAAAATGCAAAAACGGGTATATACAGCTATGAGTGTCCAGTATATATTTTGACCTGTCATGGTACAAAAGTCTATACAATGACAGGTCAAGTAATATTGGCCAATGAAATAAACCATGGTCGAAATTCGACCACCACGCGATCTCTAGTATTTATAAATATGATATAGATACTACATAACATTAAGCTTCAACGTACAAGCTTTCCGCATATATGGCCTATTGGTTCATGGTTCATTGTTACTCTCCTATAATATCCGTTCCGGGCACACAGAACCTTACACATTTTTATACTCGTATAAGTGAAACCGTGACATAATAATTCATATTTTGTTCGTTTTTAAATGTTAAAACCGTCATTTCAAAAGCTGTTCGTTTTGCTTATGTAAATATATAAAGCTTCTTGGCACTAGAAATAATTAAAGGTCAATGCATGGGATGCTACAAATGCTAAAGCTCAATAGCGTCACACAAAAGAATTATGGCATTTATCCCTTTTTGCCAGCAAAAATCATAAAATAACGTATTGTGTTCGTTATGAATTTGTGCTTTATGTTACAAATCTTAAAGATTTTCTTAAGTCTATAGAGTACGGAACATAAATAGCCACACATCAATTTTTAAAAATAGAAGACATCCTTTCTCATCAAATCACCAATTTACATTAAAAAAATATTTAAATTCTGAAAAAAATATAAATCACTATGGTGAGAGTTTCTATTCGTTACTCCTCTAGTTTTGAGATTTCTCTTTGGGCGGCGAGTCCACGAGCGGTTTCGTAAAGAAGGAGTCGACTTGAGCAATTGACAATACTAAGTTGTTCAGCTTATCTATCATCATTTCATATAATAAAAGGAGACTTGATACCTCAACCAAACCGCCTTTATCGTCAAGAAGTGTCGTAATGTCGAAAGCTTAGTGTGATTTTAGTCTATTCGATTCCGACATAATCACTTTGCCATGCCGATCCTCGAAGCTTTCCACATAATAGAAAAAAAAAATATTTTTAGTAGGTAGCTGAATAGTTAGGTTCAATAAATATTTTATCTTTAGGTTAGAAAATGTACCTGCACCCCATTTCTGTGATGGGGTGCAGTTACACCTTCTGCTATGTGTTCATTTGCCCTGACCCACATCCTGAAGACTTACGTTTTGACTCTATCTAATTCTATAATTTTACGACACCCGTTATAGTTACTGATAGTTTAGTGTCAGAATATAGCTCTGTCAATTCGTCTATTTTCATTTCTGCAGCTGCCTAAGAACGCAACTGTACAAGTGTTTGTAAAAATTAACTTTACAATGCGCTATTAGAGACACATAGATTATCTATTTTCATTTGATTGTACTATTTACATTTGATTATACATATCGATTGTCTATTTAAATCAAATTGGCAAATTTTTTGTCATTACTAATGAACTATTTAACGAAGTGTCAAAAAGAAAATAAATGAATGGACACAATTTTATAAATTTTGTTGAGGATTTAGTGATAACAAGTAAACAGTCCCCCAGTGTCAAATACACTGTTGCCATGGCAACCATCTGTCTCCCGGTCTGCTACCTCTCTTCAGTTTATGTGTTCATTAAGTGCTCCCATCTTATTTATATCCCCACGGGCTATTGTTACTGAAAGGGAATTAGGTAGCTTTTGTCTATAGCTGACTTAGCACCCCGTGAGGGCAATGCCAACATTAAGTGGGACTTATTTATTTCCGACATTTTAAGGGGTGACTATATGGATATAGCTAATTATCTAACAAAACCAGAAAGAACGTTCCTGCGTATAAATAAGTTTAAATCTATTAAAATATTATAATAGAAGTTAAATACAAAACTTTGAATGTCAACGTGGTTCACTAAAGTCTCAGTATGAATGTAACTGTCACAAATATATATGATTAACGTATCATGCCGTTTACATTCCTTGACGGCGACCGCCCGTTACAAGTTCATCCCATTTAAATTTAGCACGGCGCGTGCCGTTCGCAGGAGTTTCAGGGGATGGCGGGGGTAGCGGGGTGGACTGCCGGAGGCGGGACGCTCTACCATCACTCAAGTGACGAAAATTGACGGAAAATGGGCGGACACCGCTTGCCCGCGACGTCATCAATTACCGCGTCCCGACGGTCACCGGCGGCGTGCAGTTTTAACTTCACCGAGATGCGCAAGCCTAATATACATTCTAAACGTCTGCCAATTTGAACAAAAAATAAGAGTGAACACTTCACGAATAAAGTGTTCCAGGTTTCATTATACTCGATTCAGGAAGGCATAGATAGTAGCTGAACGCACGTTCGCTGCGCAATCTAGACCGATATCTCGGACAAGGATTATTGAGATGCAATCTAGAAGCCATCGATCGCTCGATAATTTGATCTAACTGCGCTTGCTATTGCGCAACCAGTCATCAGATCAAACCGTCGATATCTCGATGATACCTTTATTAAATGGTAGCTAGATGAACCATCTTCCGATACTCATAATTCACTTTTGTAATGAATTCTTATGTATGTGCTTCAAATAGTTTTTGAAATGTGGTACAACTTTATCTAGTAGGATATATAACTAGATTTAAAAAGCAAACCTAACCGCAAATAAAACTCTAAAGCGGTACTTCAATTGCCTTGTTTGCTTACGTTTTCCCGAGAACGAGCGAACGCAGGAAGCCACAAGCAGGGCAAAAGCTTGGCGATCGATTTTAAAAATTACCCATAATTAGCATGTATCTGAGTCGTCCGGACGACTGTGCGTTTAAAAGTGGAAACTCAACCACAGGCTGTACAATATTCCAGTAGCGTTTACCGAGTAACGGCAGGCGAAGGCGATGGACACAAATTGCCGGAGGAGCTGCTTCTACGCAAATTGTACACAGAGAACTCGATCGATTGTTCCTTTCGTGAACATCTTGACAATAAACGCTGTCAGACAGCCCCGCGCTCGGTCATCCATCCAGCCTTCAAGCGTAACCGCTAAAAATTCAATGTTGTCATTTACGAGCACAAGATAAACTCCCTTCCTCCAAACAAACAGTTCCATAAATGTATTACTGTATATTGTTGTTATCTTTACGCCAAATAACTCTGCATCATTCTGTTACTACAACTAACACCCAGACCGTGTCGTTATTCGGTTTTTGATCGGAACAATTTTCATTTTATTGATCCCTTTGGGCAAACAGTTGTCATTCGGAAGGTTAATATTAGCCTTGTCCAGGACCTTTTGTTTGATTTTATATTGTCTAGCCACAGATAAGTGTGATTACGAATGCTATTTATTCGCTCTTGAGGTGAACAACACAGGCGCCCGTCTGTGGCGCCTGTGAATAATTTATTTCGAATCTAGATAATGCTTGTATTGGTAGCAACGAGTCACGTCTGAGACATTTGATCGTGTAACGAGAAGTAAGGTGTTTGTACATGCTGGCCTGTAATGGGGGCGTAATTACGCAGACATTATCACGTGACCCCATGTTGCGGTTGGTCGGACAGGCCAAACAGTGCGTCGCCGCTGGCCACCACCTTAATGGGCACAATATAGCTAAACCTACACATATGATCGTACGTGTATATTTTTATGGATCCACTTGCTAGCTTTAACTGTGGAAAACAAACATGGAATTGTCTTTTAAATTGTTCTGTAGCTGTACGTAATGGCGATTTGTCGTGTAGACAAACAGAATATATATTGCATATTAAATAGACTTCGTGTTCGCTTTACAGTTATTAGCCATGCCTTTTGAGTGATTAAGTTGTCGCAAGCAATCGAATCAATCGTTTTAACTTGTTTATAGTAGAAATATGAATATGAATTATAAATATTAAGGACACTCAAATAATTGTACTTAATAGTAATGTCAGTCTAAACTTTAAAATAAAAATGCATTAATAAATAGTCGCAGTATACTATGACACAAACACCACATTGTTGAACATCCAAACTCAAAACTTACTACCTATGGGACAGACAGGTGCAGGTTTCGTGAGCTAGTTTCGTGAACTATTATTTAAATATTGTATAATAGTAAAACTTCTGAGCAAACCTAAATCTACCTGACCAGGTAAGTACCCTAATTCTATATACTACTACTACTATAAATAGGGACTGTCTACCTATAAGGACATATCCTTGTTTTTTTTGGTATGAATTGAACCGATCGTGGTCACGGATAGACTACCGTACCTTTTAAATATTACGACTTAAATCACGCTTACTATATTTTATTAGAGCTGTGCTGTAACGGATCGTCTCTGTATCATCGCTCAATTTCAAAATTTCGAGATGTTGGAAGAGCAATCACTTCTGCTATGCCCCGTGTTATATATTCAGAAACCAACTATAATACACTACTTATTGATAAATACTAAATACTTACCTACATATTAAAAATTATTAATGTTAAGATCGTTCAATTCAACTTTACAACTTTCGCATTCCGTGCAAATCAGTTATAACGTACAATTAATTTACCTGGTATTGCACAATACGAATTTTGATATCCCTATTTATCATGAGATTCTGGTAGACCTATAATAAAATATGATTTTTTTTATGGTACCTATAGGGGCAAACGGGCAGACAGGTCACCTGAAGGTAAATAACTACCGCCGCCCATGGGCACCTGCAACTCAAGAGTCACAAGTGCGTTTCCGGCCTTTAAGGAGGGAAAGGGGGGGGGAGCAGGGAAGAGCGGTAAGAGGGGATAGGGAAGGGTTTGCTCCTCCGATAATCAAATATATGCTTAACAAACAAATAGAATTAAGTATTGTTGGTGATTTTCATGCAGTTCTCGTTTTATGTATAACATAATTATACATCTATAGGAATTACTGGCATTATGTACATACATACATACACATTTTGCCAACTGTAATCTGGTCCTTCCTAATAGGGGCCAAGCTTATTGCCATCAACCGGGCATTTTGGAAATTAAGTATAGGAAAATTGGCAGTATTTTGACAAGGAAAGGTTATACACCGTTCATACCCAGGAAGGGAAGGCAATGGAAAGAAAGAGATATTGCCTTAACGGATGGATTGGAGAGTGTAAGCTATAGCTTGAGCAAGTCAGGGTCGCATACCTGTGCATTCGTAGGAGAGCCATTGTTCGACACGTATGGGCCGGCTTGACCGGAGTGATTCCACGGCCTCACAGAAAACCGGCAGTGAAGCAATGTTTGCATTGCTTTTCGCCGATTGAATGAGGTTACCGGAGGCCCTAACCCTTCCCTCTCCCCGTCTCCCCTTCTTCCCGCTCTTCCTCCCTCTCCTTCCTCTTTCCCTACTAACCTTAAAGGCCGGCAACGCGCTTGTGACTCTTAAGTTGCAGGTGCCCGTGGGCGGCGGTAGTCACTTACCGTCAGGTGTCCCGTCTGCTCGTTTGCTCCCTATACCATAAAAAAAGAAAAACAAAACCTGTAACTCAGACTTGCTGTTGCGGGGGAGTCCGACCCCTCTAACAGCAATTATATGTTAAATTGTAAAGTGAAAAACTTACATCCCAAAAAACTTAAACGATAAATTGTTTATCAAATGTTCTAGATGTGTTAACATTTAATTAAAATCATTTGAACTACTCAAGATGTAAACAGTTAGAACCATGTACTCGCATCTTAATATTTTAGTAGAACAAAGAGTCACAATAAACATGGGTTTGTTGGCGACCGTCCGTCGCCAGTCTTTGATGTCTCAATTAGTAATGCGACCGAGTAATTGTGGCGAAAATTAATTCGCGCTCGCGCTTGGAAACCGTCTGTGTCAATTTACGGAAAGTGGGGGAAGTAATGGGCGCGATCAACTCAAAGAAAAGAAATCTCTCCTACCGTTTTGTATTTTGCTTCGAATTTTAAATTCACTGCAGATCCGAAATGAAATGTAACCCGGAAGAAGAATATTGTTCATTCTCCTTATAATGTTTTGTATTCAGGATAAAAAAAAATATAAAAAAACTATAAAAGCTCTTAATAAATTCTGTTATAAATTATATGTATTGATTTGTAGTCCTAAATCAAACAGAAAGAGCTGTGCGATTCAAACATCAGTTTTGAAAATTCCATATATTGGATATTGTTTATTCATTTCTAGATTTATACAATGCGTATTAAATTACTCTATAATGCAATGTATATGTACATATGTATATAAAACATCCATGTACATATGTATAATATTATACGTATATTAGTTACATAAATGCCTTCTAGATCCTTGTTACCTCTACATTTATTTCCTTCACCTTAATTTTGAACGAACTTACGGTACCGGAAGTGACTTGATGTTAGACCGTGAGGCGTTTCACACTCGATTATATTCAGAGCAGATCCCTAATAAACCAATTAAGGTTCATTACCTAATGCAAGCCGGAAGAGGAATATTACTCGCTCATCATTACAACCACAAACTCCCCTTTGTGTAAAATATTGTATTTCCCATGTTCGTTGAAAAAAATACTATAGCGAAAAGCGTTAACGGCTTTATCGGTGCGAACTACTTACCTTGGGTATATTAGGGTACCGGGTGCGGTACACTTTTTAATGAATCTTTAGAATTCATGTCCTCCGTACATAGTTACAGAAATGTCATCGAAAAAAGAAGTATCAAAACTGCATCGATTAGCAACCTAATTTTGATGTGAATCCGTTTTTTTTTTTAATATGGACATTGAATTGGTTAATTAAGTAATTTCTCGGCGTCCAGAGCTGATGCTGGTGTATTTTTCAGTTGTTGTCTGTAGCAAGCGTGATTGGCCTAGTAGGTAGGTACTAGGTAAGTGTATATGAAGCTTGTACATTTTACGACTATTCTGTTGTGACCTAGATTTAGATTTATATAATAAATTACCAATAGGCATTATATCCATATTCCAATCTAGCCTTGTGTAGTCACTTCGTAAAACTAAGTAATTGGATTAAACTTAATGTATTGTGACCTAGATGAATACAATATTTTCGACTTACCTTCTTCTTATAAGCATTAAAATTTATCAAAATAAAATCAAAACATGAGTTTGGAAATTCACAAACTAAAAAGTCGTTCGGCAATATTATATAAGATAGTTTTTGCCTTTTTAGTTGACAACACGGTAAAAATTTAAAACCCCAGAAAACACTGACACAGAGTTGAGGTTAAACTAACTTTTCGCGTTTTATTCATGAAACTAACCTAAACATGGAAATAAAATATTAAAACGAGTTTCATATATTTCCATAAAAAAATATCCCCAGAATTTTAATTTGAACTTCAGTTCAAATCTCTGAAAAAAATTAGGTATCCTTTTCATGAACAGACGGAACCCCAATTCCGAACAAACGTGGTTTGACGTTTTTTACCGCACAGTGTAGTGAAAATGAAAACACCGAGTTATTTGCGGTCGTATGATGAATGGTGGCGGTCACTTCCCCGTTCGCCCCCATTGCCTCACGCTTGACACGACATATGGCTGATTTGCTTTTATGGGCTATGGGGGTACGAACCATTGTTTGTTTTGTACCTGTGAGCACTTATATTTTAGTTTTCTTTGTGAATCTTTTGTTTATTTGTACGTGTATATATTAGTTTAAAGTATGCATAATTGCATACGTAATACAACTTTTTGGGTTTCTGTTATTTTTATATGCGTCTTAGCAAGAAGTGAAGTAGAGAGACTCTATTAACACAAAACTTACAAGCAACGGGCCTCCTTGTATTAATTACCCTAATTACAGTTGCAGTTATCCTTCTGGAATTTGAAGACTGGAACTGACTCCTGACTGAAACATCTTTAATAGAGTGTAGTACTTCCACAGTTCAGATTTGACTGAGATATCACTGGACCTTACGTTTTAAAAGGACATCAACGCATGTTTATGAACTTACTTCTTTATTTTATATTTATGTACTTTTTAAATTTACAACAAACCGCTAGAAAAAGTTTCAGCATCAGTTCTCTTTAACCATGTACTAATTTAAAGATAGGATATAGAATCTTGAATTGGGATTAGAATAATTCCTTAAAACCATTTGATCAGCTGCTGGTAAGGAAAGACCCTCACTGATATGTCGTTTACCTTTTAGTAAACCCAATACAAATAATAACAAAAAAGTAAAACCCCAGTTATGAAAAAAGTACGAATAATCTAAAGAGCCACAAGACATGACAAGTATTTTATAGTTATGTTGTACATTATCGAAAATACTCGACAATTCGATCCAAACATAACATGATGCTCACTTCTTCAAATCTAATTTTCATGTTTACTAATAAAAAAAAGCTTCAAATGAATTTAACTTATTTAAAACACTTGGCTACAATACTTACGACGAACCTTAACATCCTAGCCATTTTATTTTCCTTTTCAAAGAACATCGTCATTCATGAAAACATCACCTTCGAATCATACGACATTTACTGCGAAACGTATTAAAGTCACACAACAGCTGGTTTGAAAGGAGCTGAAAGGTACTGTTTGTTGTAGCAGGGGGCCACACAATGAGGCTGGAAGTGGAACGCAATAAAAGTCACATTAAGTCAAGAGCGAAGAACGTCTACAAGGCGAGAGTGAATTTATCTGACATTCAAACGCACAGGTTGAGTATTTTGGTACAATCCTAACATCGCCAATTGAGTTCAATGAAAATTTGTGTCTGTCGATCAATCAAGCACTTGATTATATAGTGTCAGATATTATTAATATTTAAAGCTCGCAATGTTTTGCAATAGATGGCGCATCAAATTCGCGGTATAAGAACCAGATGAACGTATCTACATTTTCTTAATTTTACAGGAGAATAAAAATATTCCGATAATTTACTTAGTTCCATGTGATTCCTTAGCTATTTTGTTATTTTGGAATTCGTGGAATATTGCATTTAAAATTACGTCGTTTTGGCATTTCATAAAGGAGCACTTTGTGACCCGTATTATGAAAAAAAAGATTTTTGACTTTTTTGTAGATACGTTCATCTGGTTCTTATACCGCGAATTGGAATGACACAATCTATAATTAATTAATAAAGCTGAAGAGAATAGATTTGTTAGTTTAAAGGACTCTTATCTTTTCTTAGGTTCTATCAGTCCCATTTGTAAAATGCGTTTTGCGTTTATAAGCCATGTTGTAACGCGGCTAGATCTGCGGGCCACGACTTCATGTTCTAGAGGGTATGAGATGTCAAGCTTATCAGTTTAAAATAGTAAGTGGTCATAAACGAATATGTCAAACAATGCACTTCTGTTTGGCAGCAATAAGGTCTTTAATAAAATAATAACCAATAATAATAACTTGAACACCTCTGATGCCAAACTAGGCAGAGCCTGTACTATGGTAACCAGACTGTTGATTAATATACTATATATATTTATATATTTATACTTATATATTTCGAAATATATATTATTGATAAATTACACCCAGATGATCGTGCTCATTACACAATTATTTGTCCTGAGTGAAAATCGAACCCACGACCTCTAGCTCAGGATTCAGGATCACTAACAACTAGACCAACAGGCCAGTCAAAATAAACAAAATAGAATAGAAATACATACAACCAAAATTTCCTAAAAAAACTTACATTAAAAGTGTACTTTATTTATTCTCACCAATAGGTACATTTTGGTCTCTGCTCTCTCTCAAACTCTGTACTGGAGTTACAGAGGTGGAGAGGTTTTAAACTCTAATCCTACTACCGACGTGAACTGGTAAGTGGTACCTAACACAAACATTTAGCTGGGTTAAAAAGGTTCAAAGACACACTGTTTGTTCAATACTAAATAAGTATAATAGATGTCTCTGTAATCCGAATAAATTGCTCCAGATAGTATGGTATTCTAAAAGTTTGTTTATCTTTTTTTTGGAAATATATGAAATACTAGTAATGTACTTTTCCAATAAAATAAAAGTTAATAAAAAGTAAAATATATTGCCTATTCTATGTTAGCTTGTAATGGTTTTAGATGGATAATATTTCCTCAAAAATCTCACCAGTAGAAGCATTCGAAATAATTTAAAAGAATAAAATTACAATATTAATATGGTAAATGTATAAATACGCACTGCAATGAATTTATGTCACATAATTTGTTATTTTAGAATCCGTGATTTGATGCCGATAACCAAAACTCTTAATGACGTCTCCCTCTCTCTCTCTTAGTGTGTTTCTCATGATGAGGGGGTTGATGGAGCTTGAAGAGGCCAATAGTAGGTGTTATGTGCATTCACAATCAACACTGTTGATTTTGATCTCTTGCTTGGGGCAATGTGCTCTTAACATATCTCCAACGGCGATTGACTGCTTCACAACTATCTGTTTGGTCGACAGTGAATGCGTATTGAAGACATCTTCTCTACATGGTATACTACCCCTCCAGCGTATCACAGGGTGGCATTCTATCTCCTTTGCTCTACGCAGTTTTTATTAACGCAATATCCAATAAACTTTCTTCTTCTTATCACCTTTATGCAGACGATTTTCAGATTTATACACAAGCCTCTCCAGAAGAATTGTCAAAAGCAAAAGTACTATAAACATAAACTTAAAACAGATCCATGTTTGGAGCAAGCAGCATGTCATGTAAAAACGCAAGTTATCGTTATTGGTAGTTCCAGGATGAGATCGAAAATAGATTGGTCAATCCTAGATTGGCTGCGTTGTCGCCCTAATTCCCATCCAAGATACAGTAAAGAATCTTGGAATATACATTGACAAAGACCTATCCTGGTGTCCACAATTGCAAGAAGTCAGAAATAAACTTTTTGCATCTGCAGGTTCCCTTAGAAAACTGCGTAACTTTCTTCCAGTTGCCACTAAAATGGCGCTGGCAGAATCACTCCTTCCTATCCTTGATTATGCAGATGCCAGCTATCCAGATCTCACCGAGGACCAACTTGATAAGCTTGAGCGACTTCAAAATTACTGCAACAGGTTTAACTTTGGACCACGTAAATATGACCACGTCTCTGAATATCGGATGAAGCTCAAGCACCCATACGCCTTCGCCAGAAAACTCATATCCTTTCACTTCTGTACAATTTTCTGTTCAATCCTAGCGCTCCTCCCTATCTCAAACAACATTTTGAAATATTGCACAACACGCATTCAAAGTTCCTGGAGTCGTCTGATAATCTTATCTTAAAAATGCCGACACATACCACGAAATTCATGGACGAATCTTTTACAGTTAAGGCGGACAGCCTTAACTGTAAAACATCAGACGTGCAGACGTTGACAAATTAAAAAAAAAACTAGTGAAAGTACACTACATTTCTTCGTGAATGGTGACATACTAGGTCCTATTATGTATCTCCATAGGTATTAATTATGCATTGTATACGTATATATATATATGTTTGTATATATATATGTATATTTGTGTAGCTATGTGTCTTTGTGTATTTACCTATCATCCTAATATTTATTTGCAAAATTTATGCTAAGTATCTCTAAATAGCTCTTATATATTATCTTTTTTTTACATAGGCTTCCTATATTGTTCACTGCAGCCCCTCTTTTAACCTATGTTTTCTCTATCCAATCCAATGGTTGCCTGGAAGAGATCGCAAATTGCGATAAGGTTGCCAATTGTACATAACATTAGCTTGTAAGTAGATATAAGTAAAATATTGTAACCTATTGCTTTGTGTACAATAAAGAGTGCATCTATCTATCTATCTATCATGCGCACTGGTAACTGATTACCATCAGTTAATGCCGTGAACTTGTTGATACCTTAGTTGTTAAATTATCTTTTAATTGTTTTATTTTATTGTTCATATTAATTTAGCACAGAATACTTCCTCCACTCCTCGTTTAATAATTCCAACTTAGAAATGGGAATATGTAATATAATTGTTATTGGACACGCCTTAATCACCGCCTTTAATTATCAACCTTTTAGACACTATTCAAACCGCGGTGAAGCTTATTTCAGGTGTAATTTGATTAAAAATTTACTATCTTTACAATTAAATTTCCAGTTTTCGAAAGGGACGAATAATTCTACCGATCATGTATTCAGTACTACAGAGAACTTTAAAGACATCGTACTCTGTAATTATGTATAATAAATCCAACTGAACAAATGGGGCAAAGGACATAATTACACCCAGGGATTTAATTAAAGCTAGTTATTGGAAAGGTGTCCTCTTTCACGCGCGCTACGCGAGGACTGACTATCTTCCACTTCAATTGCGATTCTATTCTTATTAATTAATAGTTTGACATCGGAACTTAATAACTATACAAATAAATTGTTCGTTTTCGGAAACATTATCAGCGGGAAAAAATTGTTTGAAGTTTTTTCGTACTGATAAATAAATCACCGGCACACGTCTGTCCACAATAAATCATTGCATGTAGGTTGTAATTAAAATCACGATTTCAGGTAAGATTTGAGAACACAGTGTATAATTAATTTTTGAATTTCGTTAGATGAATCACCGTTGATTAGACGCGTAGAACATTCGTGGGTTTCCATGACCACTTGTTGTAGATGCAGATGTTTATATTATAATTACTCCCCGGCTTAATGACCTTTTCACCACACCCGTCGACTATGTACAAAATATTACTTAGAATAGTTGGTTTAAACATTATTTGATAAATTAATAAATCCACGTTCCAAACCATAAATCAGTGTGAATTACCTTTTAAAAATGTTCCTTCGCACGTCCTCACGGGCACGATTATAGGTAAATTATAATAATTGTGCGCGGCATAATTACGTGATGTAATGTAAAGGCAAGCGATATATTGCGGTCAATTTGAATTCATGTAAAATATCGCGCAATAAATTTACATTTTATAACTTTGCCCTCGCGCTGGACGCGGTAACGATATCTCTGTTTAGGATCGAATACCCGTATCTGAAAATTGCGCATTTCAATCTTGTGGTTCGGTGACTAGGTCACCCAATATAATCAATATACTCTAAACATGATGTGTTTGGCATTCACGCATAAATTCTTTGATTATGTATATTTCTTATAAAGCGGGATATTTGGCTAGATAATGATTTCATCCACAGAGTACTGAGCGCGGCCAAAATAAATAATAAAATACTTTGTTTTGAATTTATCTACTCCAAACACAAATCTCTTTGCGTAACACTGAAATAAATATAACGAATTTTAAAAGTATCACAGTAATGTTTTTTGTACTACAAAACATTTATATGGGGGTCCGGATACATCCATACATCCGAATTCTATTTATATTTTAAGTATGTGTTACAAAAACAAATAATTTTGAATGTATGTTTTTTTTATGTCCAACATCGATGGTGTCGTTCAACTACACGATGTTTCGTCGCGATACGAACCGTGAGCCAGCAAAAAAAAAAAAAGATGTTTCGTCGCAAGTCTGTTCTATATATCTACGTATAGGGATGAAACAAAAAATACTTTTCACGGTCAATACCCTGTTCACTCCAGCTCTGGCTACTCTACTCGCCACCAGGTACACAACTACTCTGTGTAAATACACATAATGTTTCTACAACTTTCGATAAGCTAAATTTACTTTCTAACCCAGACGGGTCAAAATTTGAACTCAAAATCCTATTACGCTCTTCCTTCTCTTGATTCAGAGTAGATTACGAGTACATTATTTTTATCTGTGTAAAACAGTCTCGGTATGATAATGCTTAATTCTTGACATATTTTATATAATGCGAGCCTGAGGCAAATCAGCCGACACTATGTCTAATAAATTTATAAACCTTCATTTTCATGTTGATCGGCGCTCGAAATTATAATCGTCGTGCTCGGGGCGGCGCGCGAGTCGCGTGACGTGGCCATGCGTTTGCGCACTCTGCGTATGTTCAAGTAATATGGAACGAAAACGAACAGAAACATATTTCTTTAATTATTTTACATTGAGACTACTAATTAAATACTTAAGAATGTCCTTCGAGTCTGAATGTTACAATGGATCTTACTTGATGCGTTTGGGACGTTTTTATAAACAGGTTAGCATGTTATGCCTACAGGTTGCACTGCATCTAAAAAGATGTTTGTTGCAACGCATGTGCATTGGTTTAAGTGTTGTGGCATCTGTTTCGGTGACTGAAGAGTCCTATGGGAGCACGGCATTTTTTGCCACATCGATTACAGGTAAATTGTGAATCTGAAGGTTGTGATAAAGCACGCCGAAGCTTTTTCTGCTTAAGTTTGAACAGCCAGTCTTCGTCGCGCTTAGTGACTCCGGCATTGATGATGCGGCGCCATTCAGGCTTCCTGTCGGCGCGTTTTTCCCAACCTTCCGTCTGAACACCAAAGCTGTTCGTGTCCCGGTTCTTCCTTAGGCATTACTATTTATGCTGTGTGTAAACATAATTCGTCCTTTAGATTTAAACGTAGAACACTGATACAAACGTAGTAACTGCCTCATGTTATTATCGAAAATTACTTTTTCTATTTCATATATTATTGAAGGGTTAGGCAGAAATGTATAACATCCATATCTTGATCGCATTACATAGGGGGCCCACCTATTTCTGAACTGCTACTGAGAGTTTTCTAACAACTTGGTACAAATCTTAATCGAACGCAGAATCTTACGAATGCAGGCAATCATAAAAAAAATTATATTATAAAATTGCAAGGTGGTAAATAATTGTCAAGATGTCAGTAAAAACAATCGTGGCCGAGAACACGTAGCTTCCCGTATATCGAAGAAGCGACAATGACAATAAAAATAAGGACAACCCAAGTGCGGTGCAAGCAAGCAAGAAACTTTTACGTGACATCAGGGATATTACGGATACTAAATTTCGGATCTGGATACGGATATATGAATAAGATTATACCGGTTACGGATATGAAATCTGAATCTGAAATCGCATTATCCGATAGTTTCGGATAGTTCCAGTAACAGATATTATATTTTTATGGAATTGTAATGGGAAAATACAGATAGTTAATGATTTAGTTTTATTGTGAGGTTATCATTTGGTAGTAAAATCATAAAACGAAACAATTTTAGCCTTATAAGTGAATAATATAGCTAATAATTTTTAAGTGTTATGGACTTAAAAATACAGAAATTATAATAAAAAAAAACAACATTATACAAGCATTTCAGCCATATTCGAATAATAAAAACCTGTCACGTAATAAAAACGTTTCTTATTTAGACTCTACCCCTATCCGAAATTATTCGAAACTTTCATATCAAATTCGGTTACAGTTTCGGTTAGATTCTATCTCGGATATCCGATATTTTCGGTTATGGTTACCGAGCCAAATAACATCCCTGCTTCACATCATCCCAAAGCTCTCATCAGTCCATCCGCAAATTATAAATTAAAATATAATATCAGAAGATATCGTAACCTATTCTATCTATTATGTATTCGCAATTTTTATATGAAATACATTAAATTCTCGATAGTTTAAATGCAAGGGCGGGGGGGAGGCAGGTCAGGGAAATTTTAAGCCACATGACTGAAAAATACCTCTACCCTACATAAATTCACAATTACCCAACACTACTAGGGCTTTAATTCTGCAGGTAAGTGATATCACCACAGCTTCAGGGAGATCAGGCTTGCATGATACAGGCAACACTTGTCTCGACATGAGATTCCAAATTCGAATATTTACACCTCTATAGGTACCTATAACCTGATGCCTATCAATGATATCTACCAAATCTGATGCAACATAACCACTACTATAGTAAAACTGAATTGTTATTATTACATCCATGGTTTTGGAATTTGCACAAAATTATGAAGGGTAATAAAATGTTACGGCATTATCATCCATATCATTTAGCCCAACAGTAATTATACCTACTTGCAAACAGCTACGAACACATAAAATTGTTCTCACGGTATATTCTAACAAAAACACTACAACACAGTTTATAGGATGTAGGAAAAAGTGTGAAAATAAATGTCAAGGCACTGTGCGCTGAGGAAACTGTATTCTAGGTTAAATGATGTGGAAATTGATCGGTGGGGTAAAACGACAAGATGCACTTTTTGTGTTTGTTGAACCCCCTTAGTGAACGAAATGGTATAAAATAAATACAACATGAAATTTAGGGTTCTTTATACTACTATTAGGCAAAACATTACATCAGACGAATGACATTGCCAACCTTTGATGAGGTATCCATCAATGGTTGGCAATATCATACCTAATTCAGTCAGTCATTCCTCTTATATTTTTTAGGTAATTTTAGGTATAGGAACTCTATACATTACATGCATATTAAGTAGTCTTAAAGAACGAGTCATGAACTCATGAACTTTACGTAACACGTAAAGTTCATGTTCATTCACACACTTTTCGAAAAATATAAAGGACAAAAATAATGCTCTTTTGCATCGAATGGAAGCGGCGAACGTAATTATTTGCCACGATAAAGCTTAATAATATGCGGTCGTTGTCATTATAAAAAGGGCATGGTTATTTTGCTATGCATAAAGTAGGTATTCTACAATATATTTTGTAGAATATTTTCTAAACTATAAGCTAAGTGCTGTTCAGTGTTTGTTTCAATTCTTAACTACAAGTTAATTCATGTCTGAACACAAAGCGAAAGTAAACCAAAGTATTATTAAAGAGTATTAAGGCTACAATATATTTTTATGTTTTTTTTTTTTTATTTTAAAACGTCATCAAATATTAGGTAAAATATATGACTTATTTTACATATTAGTATATCTGTTTCATCTTCTTGATGAATTTTCCCATTACGTTAGTTATAACCACAGAATAGATTACTGCACAGTATAACTACAACCGTCATGGACATAATTACCACAAAACCCATCCAGCAACATAATTGACGAATAAACATGGTCTTAGTAAATATATTTAAATAAATTACAATATTGAAGCAACTAATTATTCGAAATTATTATTCAAAAGTTCATTATAATTTTTAAGTTAGGCGACATCATAAGAAACGAAACATGAAAAATACTGGGTTATTGTGCAGTTGTTTATTCAAGTATTATAATATCATTTGTCCATGTACGTATATGCCATATATATTTTAATCGCTTACTCAGAAATCATTATAATAATTACGTATAATGCGAGCAACATTGTGAGCTTATGAACAAAGAGAGCGACACCTCGGTCGGTGGCGCAGGCGCGGCGGGCGCTTCGACTCATGTGCAGCCATGAGATCATTTGATAACTCAGAATGTCGTTACTAAGATTGTATCACTTTTATACAAACGCTTAAAATGTTTTTATAGTACTGTATCTATGCTAGAAATGAACTACATGTATGGACACTGAATAACATAATAGCAAGTTCATTACAACTTCCTACACATCATAAGTTCTCGCTTTATTTTTATACTATCTGCACCCCGCGGTTTCACCCACGTAAGTCCCGATGCCGTGGGAATATCGAGATAAAAAGCCTATGTGTTAATCCAGGTATCCAGCTATCTACATGCCAAATTTTATCGCAATCGGTTCAGTAGTTTTTGCGTGAAAGAGCAACAAACATCCACACTTCCTCACAAACTTTCACGTTTATAATATTAGTAGAATAACGACGCAGCTTGAAGGGAAGCTTGTACGACTTGTCTGCGTGTTACATTGATGTTGCAATTTTTGTAGTTCGGTGAAGTAAAAAAAAGTCAGTTTTGGAAACTTTGCATATGACAGCATCTTTCAGAAAACAATACATTAGACTTTTCATTATAATAATAATTATTCGGTTAACACCTAAACAATAAATCTTAATTATCCTAAATATAATATTATGCAAATGTGAGTTTGTTTGTTACGCTTTCACACCTTAACTACTCAACAGATCAAAGGGACAGAGGGACCTTTCACCGAGAACAACATACTATTCCCGAGGGATACCTGAACTGATTGACAAAATCGAAGCGAAACCGCGGGCCAAAAGGTTCAGTAATATGGAACATGCACTACATTGCTAGTGGTAATAAATTGCTATATGAAACAGATATGTACATAAAAATAATAATTATTAATAATTATTAGAAGGCATTTCTCCTCGACACGGCCCGTATAGTGAGGAGGTTCCTGTCTTTGGAGCTCTAACCAACGGTGTCTTGGTCCCTGTACCCAACGTCGGTGGTCTACTATTTTTTATATTTTTAAATATATATATTGTTTTGTACATAATATTTAAAAATGTAATTTATAAGTTTTAAGATTACTATAGTGAAATAATAATAATAACTTGACACACCTCACACACGGTTATTTGATCCCAACCAGACTACTGATAAACATACTTATATATTTCTAAACACATACATATTATAGATAAATTACACCCAGACACAGAACAAATAATTATGCTCATCACACAAGTATTTGTTCTGGGTGGGAATCGAATCCTGGCTCAGCAGTCAGCATTACTAACCACTAGACCAACAGGCCAGTATATATGTTATTTTGTAATCAATTTCGCTTACGGAAACATGTTGCATCTGGCCACGTGCTACCTCCCTACAAATCCAACAAAGAGGAAGCAAACTGCTGTTTTATGGTAATACAACTACGTACCGGAAAACATACTTGCGACAAAACGAGTTGTTCAGGAAGTGATGCACTTAAATGCAGAGATTTATTTTTTTAGTAACATATTCCATCTAGGGGATATTAGTAAGTATAAATTCTTTTAATTAAAAACATTTGGAATACAACAAATATAAATAATGGCAAAATGAAGTTAAGAAGCGACTTTAAGTAGCCATGTTTTGTCATTTCAAGTTTAATATTAAAATATATTAACTGTATTGACTCTGTTGCTCTATGCGCACTGGTGTTACTACAACAACGGTCCATTGGTCCCATAAAAATTAATCCCATTGGTGGCAAAACAGATAATAAAAGTTTCAAGTTTAGATATATTGAACGAGGTTTTGTACCTACTTTTTTAAAAGATCATTACAGTGAAGAACATTGACAAATGCGCTGCAGCAGTATTTGTTATATATATACGTCTGTAGTAAAATGTCACTTCTATATTATTATTCTTCTTTCAGTATTATTGAAAACACGTATGATTTAAAGTACAAAAATTGTATGGGTGTATATTGCAGTTACTTACCATTTTTTATTACAACAGCATAATACCACGGCTTAAATAATGGAGATACTTTTCTTATCAGATCGATTACACGAAAACATTTTAAGTTTTAGTACATTAGGCATGCGATTTAGGTTCCCTAATGTGCAATACATATATATGGCGTTTTTGTTAATAAATACTTATTTGTAAAATACTTATGGGCCAATAACCCTGTTCATCCAACTACTTAATTCGGTGTTATAGGTGAGGTAAGCGATACCTAACCGTCATCGTACTTTTTCGTGTAGGTATTAACCTATCGCTACTGATTTAATGAAATCTATACAATAATTCTTTAAAAAAAAACCGACTTCAACAAAAAAAACTATTCCATAAAAGACTTATATATGGTTTTCTCATGGATGCCATTGTCAGAACTGGACCGAATTGAAATGGGACCACACGGGAAGCACCAGCTTTCAAATAAAAACAGAATCATCAAAATCGGTTCACCCAGTTGAAAGTTCTGAGTTAACAAACATAAAAAAAAAACATACAGACGCATTGAGAACCTCCTACTTTTTCGAAGTAGGTTAAAAATACATCTCTTTTCAACCTATACTTATTCATACTATCTTCATGGCACCATATAATACCTACATCAGACAAGCCAAAAACAATTAGAATCACCTCACATTTATTTCGGATTACGAAAGCAATAAAAAGTTAAGATCATGGGATGTGGGACCAATCGCCGAGCGGCGGTTCTCCATTGGCGAGGTCGATGTCAACCGGGAACAGGTCCTGTGACGTCATGTTACATAAAAAGTATCATGTGTAATTATAGGCACGTTGGGTGCACAAACCACACTGAGCAAGTTTTTGAAGAATGTCGAAGGCCCACCTTTAATGTCTATGGCGATGGCGTAATAAATAGCAAGAAGTAGATATTTGACTGGCTTTGTGTCTAGTGGTTAGTAATCCTGACTGCAGAGTCAGAGGTCGTGGGTTCGATTCCCACCCAGGATGAATTATTGTGTGATGAGCATGATCATTTGTTCTTTGTCTGAGTGTAATTTATCTGTTATACGTTTACATTTAGAAATATATATAGGTATAAGTATGTTTATGATCAGTCTGGTAACCATAATACAGGCTCGCTTAGTCTGGAATCAGACGGCCGTGTGTGAGATGTGTCAAGTTACGTTATTATTATTATAATGCAGATTGCAAAAATAATTAGTTTAAATATATTACAAATTATTGACAGCTGCCTTAGTTAGTCTCCTTCTTCCCTAATATGTTATCACCTTTTATTATTGGATAAGTCAAATAATTTTTTTGACAGACAAATTAAGGAAGTATTTTAATGCTTTTTTATTATGCTTTTATACTGTAAAGAAGCAAGTGGACATTATGGATAATTGAAATCTTTTTACGATGTCTTTCTCTCTTTGTTAGATTTATTGACAATTTATATAAGTAAAGCAATAAAAGTATAACTTTTAAAAAACAATTCCAAGTTACCACTATTATTAAGTATAATGAATCTATCAAAAGATTTATTATTTATTCAAACAGATAAAAATACCCGTAGAAGTATGTAGCGAAGATACTTTCTCAAAATTATAACTCAAAATTTATATCTGATATTACCATCTGGGATTTAATGAGTAAATTAATTGGATTGCTAAAGGCCGCCATATTGACTATCAGCCGACCGGTTTTAAGTCAAAGCTAAGTTTTCTGGTACTAAAATACCTGGATATAATAGAAGTAATGTTTAATAACATGTCGCTATTATTTATTAAGCCGACATATTATCGTTCAATACATCGTTACTGTTAAATATGTTAAACACTAGAACAAATTTATTATATGCACCAGCAGGTAGGTTGGCACATAGTACATTCCATAGAAGACCGCGATTCCCGATACTAAAATCATTTGAATAAGTGGGTCACATGTTGACACAGACGAACGTCAGAATAGTCCGCAAATCATTTATATTTTTTTCTACAGATCGACCACGCTCCAGTGACCACTCTGGCGTATTGCACGTATGTTTTCGTTGGTCCTGGTGCCCGCTTATCATATAGCTCTAGACTGTAAGAAGATAAGTATTATGATTATTTAATTCAATGTCAATAGAGAGACCAGAACTTATGCGAGAAGTGTTTTTAAAAAAGACTGTAATGTGACGCGAGCTGTAAGATGACAAGTCCATCTAAAACACCGCTAAGCACATTAATAATTAAGCAAAACGTATCCAGTGGCATTGGCCGTTAATTGTGGCAATAATATCTGCTAAATCCGTTTTATGAGGTGTTGACTAAGTAATCTACCAAGCAGTAGGTACACCAACTAGTTCAATTAGTAGGTAATACTATTAAATTAACCAGCCATGTCATAATTTTATACAATTTTAATCGTGGGAGGGCCATGCTTCAGCACGTATGGGCCGACTCGACCGGAGTGATACCACGGCCTCAATGAAAACCGGCAGTGAAGCAATACTTGTATTGTTTTTCGCCGAGTGAGTGAGGTTACCGGAGGCCGTAACCCTTCCCTCCGCTCTCTCCTCCCTCTTTCTTCCACCTTTTCTACTCCTACCGTAAAAGCCGGCAACGCACTTGTCACTCTTGAGTTGCAGGTGCCTATGGGCAGCGGTAGTCATTTCCCATCAGGTGACCCCGCTCGTTTGCCCCCTATACCACAAAAAATAAAAAGAATATGCAGTTCCATTATGTTTTATGACTGAATACTATACTGCAAAAATGTTACCGCTTAAAAAATAAGTTGCGTATTTTATAAGTGTCCAGTTTTCTGTGAGGTAAGCTCTTTACAAATATCACCCTGTCCATCATACCATATTTGTCGTCTAAAGCGATTTCGAAGAATATATAATAATAAATTTAAGTCAAAGAAGATAAAAGCTGCACTTAATAGGTAAAAATGCAGAATTACAATATGTAATGAAGGTAAATGTTGCAGTGTCCAAAAGTTTGTAACTCGAAGACTCCGAAGTGTTTCTTAATATTTCAAATTAAACTGTGAAAAACTTACTTAATTAAATATGTATAGGTAAGCAAAATTTTCACAAGGGATGAGTATTTTGTCTACTTTTTAACTTCTTTCTTTTTATTTTACAGCAAAATGCATGTATAAATAAATATGTAGTAAAAATATCATTAAATCTGTTCACTTTATATACTGCAGCAGCAGTTTCAGTAAGTTATCAGTTTCAGAAAACAGATTTCATTTAACAGACTCTTCGAGTGAACTCAAAGTCTATTCCTATTTAAAAAGAAAGTTTCGTTCGTTTTGCGTTAAGATACTTGTTAATTGAGCGAGGCTATAAAATATCAGGCTCCAACTTATAGGAGCGGAGAAGAAACTATACCAATTTAACGTCTATAAAACTGGGAGCCCCTGGATCTGCGGTTCTAAACTTGTATCAGAGGATGGTGCATAATAATTAACATCAGAACCAAAACTTAAATACATACCGTAGAAAACACCCATGGGTTCCATTACGCTTAAGAGTTAGTGATACTTCTATGATTCAACCATCTGGCTGTTTTTAAAGAAACAGGTATCTATGAAAACCGGACCGGAGACAAATGAGCATTCGAAAACGACTTTGAAGGAAGAAGGTTTATTTTTAAATTACGGTTTTATAATCGGACACATATGCTTGAAATGTCTTAATAAATGACTATATATTAAGACATTTCAAAATTATATAGACATAGCAAGTTGCCTATTCTCATATGTGATAGATATAAAAGTAGGAACAATAGAATGCAGAGTGTGTTTGGGTAACAAATATTAAAGTAATGAAGGAGATAAAACACAGTCCTCAGAGTACAGCGAAATGTGCAACCAAGAAAAAGGTAACAATTGACTAATGAAAATGAAACCTTTCGAAGGTATAGAACATTGTACATACCTTTATATACATAAAATTTTTGTGTCACGTTGATAGTCAGCGATAAACTCCTAAACTAATAAACCAATTTTGATTAAATTTTGCACACTGTGTGCAGTTTGGGTTTTATCTCAATTTATAGTCACAATATTTTTTGGAGTGAAAATTTCTTTAGCGGCGTTGTGCCCTTTTTGGGATGGGTAAAAAATGTTAAACTCGCGTCAGGACACGTGACCCTGATCGAAAATTCGTAAAACGGAGCCGAGTTTCTTATATTTAAAAAAATATAACATTCGAAATTCAAACATTTATGAGCGGCCAGGAGCGCAGTAATTCCAGTGTACCCTATGTATACATTTAGATATGTTATTACCTACTTTTTATTTTTAACCTAATTTTATATATACAGATGTGTGGGTGAATATGTAATAATATGTATATGCAAATACATTGTGAAGTTATGTTTTCACTTCTGACGTGCAGTCCTACGACCGACTATTTTTTTTATTGAAAATTACTTAAAGGCCCTACTCACCTTCGTGCCTGACGTACGTCCCGCCAAGGACGCGGTGCCCGACGTAGCATATACACGCATCGTGCCGGCGTACGCTCAAGGCCACGGTGTTGTTGCCAATGCCATTTTCCTAAATAACCCCAAAATAATCGTCAAATTCCCCAGTTTGGGGAGAAAAAACCTGGAGTCGTAATGTAATTAATAAGGCTAAAAAATCCTCGCATTGATGGTCTCCCCATAAATTCCCCAATCAAATCAAATCATTTATTATTTTGCAGAAAGCACTGTTACAATGGTGTTGTCAATCGGTTTGAAATTCCCCGCATTTTGGGGAATTCTCCACAAATTGGCAATATACTGTATATTATATACATAAGCATGTGGTGGGGGTACTCGCTGGATGCAAAACGCATCGTGCAAGTCCAGCAAGCAATTAATAATAATTATGACGTACGTCAAGACTATTCACGATCGTTTTGCATCGTGGATCGTGCGTGTCCTTGGCGGGACGTACGTCAGGCACGATGATGAGTAGGGCCTTTTAGTGACAGCAACCCATGACCGGGTAGATAAGAGTTTATAAGTATAACAGCTGTTAATAAATGCATAGACTATACAACTATGCAACTAGAGAGATAATTAAAGTAAATTAATACAGTCATACAACTGAGGTAGGTACAAACTAATCAATTGTCACTTTATTCCGACGAGGCCTTTTAGATTATTATATTAATATCTTAACCAGGCCATATATCATTGATGTATAA
Source organism: Euplagia quadripunctaria (assembly GCA_963859945.1). NCBI lineage: Eukaryota > Metazoa > Arthropoda > Insecta > Lepidoptera > Erebidae > Euplagia > Euplagia quadripunctaria. The sequence continues at coordinate 16,860,501 of OY982564.1, read as the reverse complement.
CAAGATGAACTTTCAAGAGAATATTAATTGGTGAGATAGAACCATCATTAGTAGTGAGATCCAGCTGTCGCAATAAAACGAGAGAAGTGTAAGTTGAAAACATGCGTTGGGAGTTGCCATGGCGTTAAGCAATTTTATGGCGAGAAATAATTAAATATAGTCTAAGAAATAGAAATAAATATTACCATTAAAACACGCTCTAATTAAAAATCAGTCGTAGGACTGCACATCAGAAGTCAAACATTTACACATATCTGTAAATTTTTCTGTATGTGTATGTTATGTCATGTATGTGTTTTATGTGTGTTTATATGTATGTGTATGCAACCGTGACGGTCACGCGAGTTCAATACTTTTTACCCATATCGAAAGTGCCTAACGTGCCTAACGTGCCTAAAGAAGTTTTCACTTCAAAAACCGTGCCATATTTTCTACTCAGATTGACTAAATTACACCATCTCTATTATTATCTAATATTATCAATCATACATATAAATACAAAATAATTATAATAATAAGAGATAGCAGCGAATATAATACGATAATATGGTTAAACTTGCAGTTTTTGGAACTGGTCCCCCTACCACGGAATTTTTCTACATGTACCTATACCTGGACTGTGTGCACACATCAAATGTCAAAAATTAAAGTACAGGATGAAAGTGTGATTTATCATTAATCCAATTGGTTAGCTACTGACATTGAAGCAGGGATGTTACGGATATGAAATTTCGGATCTGAATACGAATACGGATATATGAATAATAATATACCGGTTTCGGTTTGTTCGGTTGGAATATGTACAATTATTATAAAATATGTACTTGCATCTTGATGTATATAATAATAATAACTTGGCACATCTCACACACGGCCGTCTGATCCCAAACTAGGCAGAGCCTGTTCTATCATATGGTAACCAGACTGCTGATAAACATACTTATATATTTCTAAATACATACACATTATAGATAACTTACACCCAGACACTCATCACACAATTATTTGTCCTAAGTGGGAATCGAACCCACGATCTCTGGCTCAGCAGTTAGGGTCACTAACCACTAGACCAACAGGCCAGTCATTATGGTAAACCCCCTCTATCCGAAATTATTCGAAACTTTTATATTGTTTACGGTTACAGTTTCGGGTAGATTTTTATTTCGGATAGGTATCCGATAGATCCTTGCATTGAAGGTCTCTGACAAATGTTTTTCTTTAAGTAAAATAAAAACTAAATCCTTTTTGAACTAAAATCTTTTTTAGACACGTTAGGCACTTTTGGTATAGGGAAAAAGCACTGAACTCAGATGCATATATGTGTGTGTGTGTGTGTGTGTGTGTGTGTGTGTGTGTGTGTGTGTGTGTGTGTGTGTATACATATGTTTGTTATGTGTTCACTTCTGTCGTACAGTCCTACGACTGACAGTTTTTTTTTTTGTAGAAGTTATTTTGAAATGTAAATCAACGTTAATAATCACAATAGTTTTTTACTAGAAGAACAATTAACCTAACGGAAATCCAATCAAGGTTAACTTTTTTGATGTATTTACAGGAGTTTAAATTCAATTGTTATAATATATTGGCATTATCCAAGACTATCCTGATGATGAAATAAGTATATACTATTACTCGACATCCGATATTTTGTAACGGAAAATTTTGATGGTAGGAAATAATCGTACCTCATAATTACAGAGGAGGTAAGTCCTTATATGTCGTACTACATGGGCATAGATACTCATTAAGTATAGACATCTGGTGGTTAGTGACGAAATGTAATATCCGTATATACACTGGATAAGTGATGCTGTTTACTGCTGTCAATTCGTATAAATTACTACTTCGCTTCGATAGGTCGCAACGTGATGTTAAAAGGGCCTGTCATACTACAAATAGTACATATGTACATTCTTAGATAAGCTCTTTCCAACATATAGACTCCTCAAAGGACATCTGGAGCTGGTGGCCAAGACCTACCGTGGTTAGTTGTTTAGTGACCGTATAGTTTTAGTCAGTTCGACTCGTCAACCGCTTCGTCATACTCTCTTATTTTACTAAATAGACTAAAATCGTGATGATATTAGTGATAATCGCACTTAATTGGGCTTAAAGTACGAAAACGCTATTTCAGATTTAATCCTGAGGAAAGATCTTTAATGTCTTTTCGATAGAACTCTAGGAATCTACACTCGAGAAAGTCTATAACAGTATTGTACTGTTGCGATTATCATACAGGTTTTAATTTTTATGATATATCACAACCAAAATTTAATCTTTAGACGTAAGGGGTACGTCGTCAGTTAAAGTTAGATTTAAATTTTTAGTAATTTGATGCAAATTAGTCAATATTACGGGTAAAGTAGCTTTAAATCCTATTAGTTGTTTGGTATATTATGTAAACAGCTTCTGCCACTACTTTTAGTTCATCGCCATTTAATTTTAAATACACATTTTTTTATACTAACTACTAGCTAGCAACTACTAACTTCATTTGGAACTCAGAATGTAAACAGATCTTGTAAGTCAATTTTAAGCTTCTTCTAACTGTTGTATCGAAAAGAAACCTTGTATGTAAGTACAATATGTAGTTCGAATGATAATACTTATAATTTGATATTTTGGAGCTGATCTGATGATGTAGCCTGAAGGTGGATAGTGGAACTTTTTAGTGGCTACGAGTAAACCCTTCGAGTTTGGACTCATATGATTTGTTTTGACGAGCCCAATAGATTGGGATTAGTAACGATGGTCTGATGATGTAGCCTGGAGGTGGATAGTGGATCTCTTTTTTACTTTTAATTTGGTTCACTATTAAAGCATTTTTTTTAGTTTTTCTAAATTATAATTAGTTAGATATTATTAATTAAATGCTGTCTGTACTACATTATAACCACGTCGAACCCCCTACTCGAAATTCAATGCAAGTTTAGTTTTAATTAAAAGTTTCCACTACTAACTATAACAGCAACATCGTAAGTAATCCATATTATTACTGTTTCCTACTCATTCTTCCACGCCTCCGGTTGATCTGGTCCGGTCCAGCTGTGGTGGGACTCGTCCTGTCATGGACGCCAGGTTATACAGACAATTCTGTATTTATGGACTCATATATTAAGTGACACAATAAATACAAAAAGGAGTGAAACAAATCCATTAAAGGATTATCCATTTTACTGGACTGTAATGAAGTAAAAGGAAATGAGGACAACATTTTTTAGCATCTGTAGTATTAGTATAGGAACTAAAGTGTAACTCTAATATTGAGCCTAGGTTGTAATTTCAATGAAGTGCTGAATGAAAGATATATAACATTTATTAAAAATGCAAATGTCATTTTACTTACTACCAATTCCCCCGGTGTTAAATTTCGTCACAGCCAATAAACAATCTTACACAAAAATAATTTTACAAATAGGATCAGAACCCAAGATAAACGCGTTCAAACAAAGAAACAACTTTTCATATATTATACTAGAACACATAGTAGGTATTAACTTTATGCCAAAATCTTTATTTTAGTTATAGTAGTATCTTTGTTTTAGTAGTAGTAGATGTACCATGATTTCATTTGTTTTGAATTGACTGTTAATTTTAAACTATGAATATATGTATGATATTTTTGACAAAAATAAAGAAAATTTAATAAAATTTATATTATAATGATTCGTGATAATGATACATAACAGTAATGTAAAACAATTTGCTATTTAATTATTTTCCGCAAATGCACCTTTATAATTTTTTCATAGGGCTATTTAGCACAATGACTTTATCAAGTTGTAAATGTAATGCATATTTTAAATGTAAAGAATGTAAGTAATTGCCTATTATATTTCTAGGCACGTATCCGTCAAATAAATTGTTGTCGGACGAGTTGAATATGTTGCTTGCAAATGTCAATGGAGCCCGGAGCCGCATGCGCACGCACTAGTCGATGTGTACGCTATTAATGTAAAATAACTATAATTTAGGCGACGTCGACGTTTGGCGTTCAACCGCCAGCCTCTGGAAAGGCGACGGAAGCCTGTCACAGGCGCAATTACAGTACCGAGAATCGGCATTAGTTCGTCGTGTTGAACTATTTATGTATGTAAAATACGAGCAGCCTCTCGTACGGGGAAACAGCGATTGCACGCATCTCTCATTAAGCACTTTAGAGCAATTTGAGGAGTGGAGAAAAAGTCGGCCGAGACGCGGCACAACATCGCGTGGTCAATTAAAATGTTGCCGCGCCAGTGCTGAGCGCCGGCCACTTGCTGCCAACGGTACGTTCGCGCACAGAACCAAATAACACAGTCGACTTGTTCTGAATTGCCCGTATCCTCCGCTATCTAAATAAAGTGACATAAATGTAGCTACTGAGTGAGGCGTGACGTGCGCCGGCCGATAATTGGCATTGATTGACCGAACATGTTACCACTTTCCAGTTTCCAAATCGGTAATTAACAACTTAGCCATTGGCTTCCTTTTAGAACAGTCTGATAGAATGCGTCAGTGTTTCTTTTCTCTTACAAAAATCTTTTTTCTAATACATCAATAACAGCTCTTCAATTTCTATAAAACCAAAACTAGGTGGGTAACCTATGATTTATTTTATGTATTTAGTTTTGAGCATCTAAAGGTTACCTGTAAAAAATTGCTGTTAGCTATAAGGCGATTTGTACATATCCACTTGATAGGTAAGTAGGTATACTTATTATATTTCCTGGAAACCAAATTTTTGAGTCGTGTTTATTTATATTTAATTCTATTAATATTTCTAATTTGGGTAAAAACCGCATGGTCTTCTGATGGAAGTGATTACTGTAGCCTATAGAGTTTGGGTGAAGTCAGACCGAGCGGCATAATGAGCGAGAAATTTAAAGTTTAATGAAATATAAACCTAATTCCATTAAATCAGAGCTGACAAGCCTAGTCCCGCGGACAAGACGCATTCTTCTTCTGCTAATAGCCCAATAACTGCCAAATCCCAATCCAACATTCTCAGTCTCATTAAAAAAGATTAAAAATGTTCGTCTATATTCTCTGAATTGGGCACTGGCAGCACCCGTCCAAATATCGGTGACTGCTCGAGCATGTGCACCAAATACACTAGGTGTGGTGTGAATGGCGGCAAAGAACATGCTCGAGCATTTAACAGCATTTATCCGCTCTATGTGAGTTGACCCTTTAGCAACACCAAAACGGTCATTTTTGTTCATTGCCAAACTTATTCTCCCCGCTTACCATGGAACTCACAATAAGGGATTTATAAAATACCGGTATTAATTCTATATTAAAATTACTATAACCTGATCTTCGGTATTACATATCTTCTGATATGCAAAATAAAAGTATTTTTAAAATAAAATCAACAAGTAGTATTGGCTATCATACTAATACGTAAGTGACAATTTTCCCCAGACGGGTGGTACCAATTCGAACAAAAATTCTCTGTTCCAAAAAGATAGATTTGAAAACAGATATTCAGATTTTTGAGAAGTGTAAAGATAGGTTTAATAGTGACTTAGGTATATTGCATCTATTTAATCTAATGTCATTTTCATTAAAAGACTCGTTATAGATAACTGAGATATGAATGCATGCATGGCACAATGGTTTGGGTAATCACCTCGCTACCTGCTACTACGTTCAGTGTTGTGCGTTCGAACCCCTCAAGCTGCGGTTATTGGTGTGATCCACAGATATTTTTTCTGACCACTTACCCCCACCGTACTTTGAGTTCGTTAATTATACCTAATTACCTATGCTTGCAATAGCTTCCACCATACAAGAATATTTTCAAAGCGCTGGAGATGTGTTTAAAAAAATAGATATACATAATTGGGTACATTTCTATGTTCAAAATAAATTATTTCATATAAGTTAGGCAATGCACAGCTGCTAAAATTGTCTTCCATTTTTATTCAACGTTTTTAATTTATTTTATAATTGTCAAGTCAACTTAAAAAGAGCATGATTTGCGAACATTGAGGCGTGACGTCATGCCTTAGAATTTCATACCAGAATGTACCGAACCTTTCGTTTTGACGTTTATTAATAAGATACTGATTTGACTTGACAGTCATCTACCCTATTATGTATAAGCAATAGTAGATTTCAAATTACTGTTTTATTTCAGTTCTGTTCTTAAAATTGAAATCAAGTACAATACTAAATATAGGCAGTCTAACTAAATTACTGTACAAATGGATTTAATAATTATAATTTGATTCTTAACACTATATTATATTAATTTTGTAGTATTGATAAGCCCGGTATTGTTAAAGGCAAGTCATCTAGGGAGCAACAGTTACAAAATAAACAATCGCCTTGTGTAGATACACCTGAGCGGAGCGGTTCCGCCGTGACTAGGCATCCTGCGCCCACGCACCGCCGCGCCGTACAACGCTTAGTTACCAGTCCAACACGTTTTGAAACACTTTGAAATGTTCACTGAGCTTTTGAATTGCAATTTTAGCGACTTATGTAGACAGGATTGCTGAAGTAAACGAAATAAATAAGCAACTTTCAAACTAAACAAGACATTCTTTACACACACAATAATACAGTAATTAGGTAATATATATTATATCATAAAAAGAATAAAGTTACGACTTTACTGCAGGCAAATTAAATCATTTTTTTCTTTAAACATTACAATAACTAATAGAATTACAACTTGTTACACATTCCCAGTGTTAATTCCTGTTAAACCGCGACTAAATTTAAGGTTAGAAGTTATTGTGCTGCTGGAAGGTATTATCGATGAATTAATTAGTATCTATATTCTGTTTGAAAATCAAACCTTAGAAATGTCTTTTATAACATATATACTTAAAAAAATATGAAATCCATTACAAAAGTTTTATCTATCTAACCGATTTGCTTAATTTTTAAATGAAAAATTGTCATCAAGCATTGGAAATCATCTAACTTGGGTGAAAGTTATCTGTATCTCCTGTTCTAATTGAGGTACGCGGTTCATTTTGGTAGACCAAAATGAACCGCTTACCTTGTTTCTCGTTTGAGATTTTGCCTACTGAAATTGGCTGAGTTAGAGGGAAGCTAGGAGTAAACATTCAACTTGACTTTCAATATGCATTTCAAATTAGAAGATTAGGTTACAATTATTAGTAGGGTTAGGTTACAATTACTCATCATATCATACAAGAGCGTTATTTTTTTAGTTTATTATCAACACGGTGCCGTGGAGCAGCACAGGTTCTCTCGTAAGATATAAAGGAGTTAGTTGCATCAATATTTTTCAAAATACGATTATTTAATTTAATTTGCTAAACAATCGGTGACATAAAATTGACATAAATTTCACTCTGAGTCTAATGTCATTTCATATTCATATTCATATCTGTTTGTCTAATATACAAACAGAAGATTTTATTACTTACACATAGTTTTATACTATGTATCCAAAAACTTATTTTCTTGTTAAAACTGTGCATCTCCGAGTTCGCTAAGCAGAGTATGAGTATAAATAGTCCTAAAAAAAGGTAGAAAATCAATTTGAAACGTTTTGTAAACTCAATTATATTGAGTTGAGTAATCTTGTTAACAAAGTAGCGATACACGTGCGAATAGCGAATTCAGTATCTATCCAAATGATTCACTATACTTCCGTGATGAACGTGGGTGATCTAATATAAATTGCAGAAACCAGAGACAATAGAAATAGAAGCTTTTAGTTCCTGCTTACTAATTGCAACCGGCGAATTGAACATCAATCACTAAAGCGACGTAGAACGAAAACACTGTTAGTTTTGCCGCTGAATTATTAATTACATTCCCACAAAAAACTCACACACAACACCGAAACGCATAAATTTCTTCCTTTTTCACCGCACAAAGGAGCCGGGCGGCATACAATATAACGCTAAACAGATTAGCCGCCCGCGCCCGACACGGCCGTCGCGGCATAATTTTTGGCGCCAGTAGTCCTGCCTCTAGATTAAACTAATATGAAAAGGAAATTGAGTAGAAAATGGACGAAGGTTCTATGTGTCATTAAGAATTGGATACGCCGCTCTAAAGTGCCGGCGCGACCTTTATTATATTTGACTTCATTTAATTGAATTAACTTTAACGTTTTTATGAAGTGTTAGTGATGTTCGGAACGAAATTTAATGGCCTATTTTC